>ML664161.1:12889808-12928642 GCA_007570785.1 Antilocapra americana | reverse complement strand
TAAAGAAACGCTCACATCCATACCTGACTACTGGAAAAACCATAGCTTTGACTACATGGACCTTTTTCAGTAAAGTAATACCTCTGCTTTTTAATATGGTGTCTAGGTTGGTCATAGCTTTTCTTTAAATAAACAAGTGTCTTTTAATTTTAAGGCTGCAGTCACCATCTGCAGTGATTTTGGAGCCCAAGAAAATAAAGCCTGTCACCGTTTCATTGTTTTCCCATCTATTTGCCATGAAGTGATTGTTACATCACTAGAGATAGTATTAATTTCTATTTAATACATTGATAAACAGAGGTTCAATTTTGAGTGCTGTTTAAGATCACATATCTAATAGATGGCAGACCAAAAATGAAACCAGGTCTTTCTGATTTCATACATTCACTACACCAAATAATGAGCACAGAAAAAGGACACCAATAAAATAAGAATGTGTGCAATTTTTAAAAGATAGATAGTGTTATAGCATATTTGCATGTTGACTGAGTTGACCTATTAGGAAGGTAAATATTAATGGCAAGGGAGTAGAGAAAGGTAATTCCAGAGGAACTCCTTTGAATTGGCAAGAAGGTTGTAATTAAGTCTATAAGCTCATCTTGACCATAGCTAGGCATGCAAATATATATATAGTTGCAAGAAGGAGGAGAAAGTACATGAATATTAGATGTAGACAGGTTAATAGGGTGTGGTATCTGGTGGTGGTAGCATAAAAATGTTCCTTCTAGTAGCTTTTATTTTTCTCTAGCTTTTTTAGAGGTACAACTGATGAATAAAATTGTAAGATCTTTAAAGTGTACAACTTAATAATTTCATATAGCTACACATCATGAAAGAATTCACCCCATTAAGTTAACTATTATTTACTTATTTATTTTGACAAAAACATTTAAGTTCTACTCTCAGGAAATTTCAATTATATGAGTATTATTAATTACGGGCTTCCATTGCGGCTCAGCTGGTAAAGAATCCGCCTGCAATGCTGGAGACCTGGGTTCGACCCCTGGATTGGGTAGATCCCCTGGAGAAGGGAAAGGCTAGTTGCTTGAGTATTCTGGCCTGGAGAATTCCATGGACTGTATAGTCCATGGGGTCTCAAAGACTCAGACACCACTGAGCGAGTTTCACATGCACAGACACACTCACACATTATCAATTATAGTCACCATGTTATGCCTTAGATCCTCAAAACCTTATTCATCTTATAACTGAAAGTTTGTGCCTTTTCACCAACTGCTTTCTGTTTCCCTTATCCTTCATTCCCTGGCAATTGCTTTTCTTGTTAAGTCACAAAGTAGTGTCTGACTCTTTTGCAACTTGTCTGCCAGGCTACTCTGTCCATGGGATTTCCCAAGCAAGAACACTGGAATGAGTTGCCATTTCCTTTTCCAGGGGGTCTTCCAGACCCAGGGATTGAACCCATGTCTACTGCAATGGCTGGCAGCTTCTTTACTACTGAAACTCCCTGTATGTATGTGTGTTTAATATCTCATGTGTAACTGATGCCATGACATATTTGTCTTTCTCTGTATGGCCTTTTTACACAATGTAATACCTTCCAGTTTTATTCGTGTTGTTGCAATTTATAGAATTCCTTCTTGTTTTAGAGTTGAGTGTATTCCACTGTGTGTGTTTGTGTGGGAGTGATACAGTGTTCTTTTAATCCATTTATTCATTGATAGATACATGCATGCATGCTCAGTTGCTTCAGTCATGTCTGACACTGCGACCCCATGGACTATAGTCTGCCAGGCTCCTCTATCCATGGGGATTCTCCAGGCAAGAATGCTGGAGTGGATTGCCATTCCTCTCTCCAGAGGATCTTCTTGACCCAGGAACGGAACCTGACTCTCCTGCATGGCAGATGGATTCCTTACCACTGAGCCACCTGGCAAGCCATTATTCACTGATGGACATTTAGTTTTTTTCCTTACCTGGGCTATTGTGAATAATGCTGCTATAAACATGGGGGTACAGATTTCTCTTCAAGATAATGATTTTATTTTCTTTGGATATGTATCCAGAAGTGGACTTAATTAATTATATGTTAGTTCTATTTTAATTTATTGAGGAAGCCTCATACTGTTTTTCATAATGCTGTACCAATTTACATTTCTACCAACAGTGAACAAGGGTTGCTTTTCTCTTGCTTGCCAACATTTGTTATCTTTTTTTGTTTTGATAATAGACATTGTAATAGATTATGAAATAATATATTGCTCTGGTTTTGATTTTCATTTCCTTAATAATTAGTAAAATTAAGCATTTCTCATTACCTTTTGGTCATTTGTATGTCTTCATAGGAAAAATGCCATTTTTAGATCCTTTGCATTTATTTCATTGATTAGCTTTTTGCTATTGAGTTGCATGAGATCCTTATATATTTAAAATATTAACCCCTTATCAGATATAAGGTTGCAAATATTACCTCTCATTTTATAGGTTGCATTTTAATTCCATTGGTCATTTTCTTTACTATGAAGAAACTTTTTAGTTTGTTGAAGTCCCACTTGTTTATTTTCTTTTCTGTTGCCTTCCTTTTTAGTGTCAAATTCAAAAATTCATTGTTAAAACCAAAGTCAAGGAGATTATTTACTATATTTTCTATTAGGAATTTTTCAGTTTCAGAGCTTTCATTCAAGTCTTTATTCCAATTTGAGTTACTTTTTTAATATGATGTAAGATAGAGTATATTTTTTTTATATGTATGTGTCCAATTTTCCCGACATTGTCTATCAAAGAGACTGTTCTATCATGATTTTATGTTCTCAGCTCCTTTTTCAGAAATTATTGATCATATATGCATGAATTTATTTCTGGGCTCTCTATTATGTTACATTGATATATACATCTGTTTTTAGGCCAATATCTTAATCTTTTGCTTTGTTTTGATTTGTCTTTTTTTTTTTTGCTGCTGTTGTTGTTGTTGTTATTATTTGTGTACATTTTTCCTACCTTTACTTACTGTTTTGTTTACTATAGCTTTTAGTATGGTTTGAAATCAGAAAGTTTGATGCCTTCAAATTTGTTCTTCTTTCTCAATGTTGTTTTGGCTATTTGAAAATTTTGTGATGACATGAAATTTTAGAATTTCTTCATATCCTATGAAAAATGTCCTTGGAATTTTTGTAGAAATTGCATTGAATCTGTAGTTTGCTTCAGTTAGGATGGATGTTTTAAAAATAGTAATTCTCCTAATCTCTAAACACAATATCTTTCCCTTTGTTTCTTCAATTTATTTCATCAGTATTTCATAGTTTTCAGTATGCATATCCTTCATTTCCTTGGTTAAATCATTTCCTAACTATTTTATTCTCTTTGATGCTATTGTAAATGAGAATGGTTTTCTTAATCTCACTTTTGGATAAATTGTTGTTTTGTATGTTGATTTTGTTTCCTACAATTTTATTGAAATTGTTTATTAGTTTTAAGATTTTTGGAGGTATCTTTAGGGTTTTTATATATAAAATCATGTCATCTGCAGATAGAGAAAATTTGGCTTCTTCATTTCTGATTTGAATGCCTTTTTTTTTCTTTTTCTTTACTTATACTAATTGTTCTGGATAAGACTTCCAGTACTATGCTGAATAAAAGTGATGAGAGTAGGCATCCTCGTCTTTGGTCCTAATCTTAGAAGAAAAAGCTTCAGCTTTTTACTATTTGATATGATGTTAACTGTGGGCTTATCATATGTGGCCTCTATTATATTGAGATACATTCTATCTAAACTCAATTTGGTGAGAGTTTTTATTATAAAAGGATATTTTATTTTATAAAATGCTTTTTCTATATATATTCAAATGATCCTATGATTTTTTTTGTTTTATTTGTTAATGTGGTTTATCAAATTTTTTGATTTGCTGAAATTGAATTATCCTTGCATCTCTGGAATATATTACAAAATCATTTTGTAGACATTTACTTGCTTAGCACACCAGGTAACAGGGTCATAATGAGGAGAATGGAGCATTGTTAAAGGAATGAGAAAATGGCATTAAAGAATTTTCTCTGAGGGCAGAAGTATACACAGACAACAAGAAAAAAAATGTAGATAGACTCTAGGCTGCATTCAGTGCCAAATAATTGGTCTATTTTTTAAGAACATAGCATCAGTATAATTTTGAATTTTTCCCCACCCAAGTCAACTGCCAAAATGCAAATATAAGAGACAGATAATTGATTAACAAGGTTTGGGGTTTCATTAAGTGGATATCAGGAGACAGGATCATATAGAGCTAGAGTTCATGCAATATAAATTAGTCTAAAAATGAGTCACAAAAACAATGCTGAGCAGTAAGGGATTAGAGAATATAGAAGAGTAATAAATAGTAACAAACTAGTAGAATCAAATGAAGTTTTATTTAGGGTCTAGTGAGGGCAAAGAATTGTACTACTTGGGGAAGAAGAGCGAGTAAACCGTAAAGGTAGAGTTGTATTCAGATGAGTAGATGTTGAAAGTGAGATGGTGGAAGAGGGATATTGACAGTAACTGTGGTATCTGTGGTTGTAGCAGTGAGGACTGAGGAAATGTGGCAGATAAGATCAGAGGGAGAGGGCATCAGGAAACCAGGAGGAGCTCAAAAACTATTGGAAAAGGTAACATGGATATTGAAATTGCTAACAATTAGAGAGGCATTGAAGAGAATAACAGTAGATAAGGTGCTAAAATATTCAAGGAGTTAGAAGCAGTGATCAGTGGACTTGATGTGTGCAACAAGTCAGGACTGAAACTATAGTTTGGTGGTAATGACTGTACTGTAATTATATCTGTGTGCTTTGTGTTTTCCCTTTTTCTTTTGTCAAGTATTAAGTAACTAAAAATCATTTACTATGAATAGCAATGATTTCTTAATTGAAAACAACAGACAAGAAGGTCTGTGGAGTTCATTTCCTATAGTCCAAAAAAATAGAAGCAATTGAGTCTATCTAGTGAGAGGAGACACATTTGAAATAAAGCTAATGAATTGACCTTCATTTAAGAAATGTTTTGATAATTGCAATTAAGTTGCTTAAAAACGCACTGGTCTCAGCTAAATTTTAGTGACTAAGAGCACACAATTTCTAAAGGTGTGCAGAAGTAAAAACAAATGATAACCTGTGAAAAAGCCACATTATATGCAAACACATAGGCAATGGATCTTGCACGTCCAAACATTAGTTCTGTATAACTATAGGTAAGAAATCTACAGCATTTAATATTTATGGAATTCAATGCAAATCCAGCTAACACAAAGATATAAACGTTAAACAATGTTATACAAGGGATAAATTTGGTTGTCTGCAAAACATATAAGAGTTAGAAAATATTAAGGTACCGTTTGGAGAGAATGATTCTGATTTTAAATCATGTTTAGTGTTTCAGCACACTTAGGCTCTGTATGTATATCTCTAAAACATTAGGTTATTTTAATTGACCAAAGAACTAGATTGACTAAGTTTTAAACTGAATTTCTAAATTTACTTAGTTACAGACTTAACAAAACCATGAAATGGAAAAAGGATTATTATTTCTATCTCTGTGTACTTAAGGAGCAGAAAGGCTTAGGAAATCATGTTGATATAATAAAGCAAGCAAAAGCATCAAATCTGAGGATCCTTGATGTTTAATGTCATGAAAAGACAGAAAAATGAGTTAGACCTTGAGGCTCAGGTCAGGAGCACAGGAAAGCCCAATGATACAACTAAGGCAAAGTGGGATTTTTAATGCCAGCCATATAAGCTGGTGTGTAGCAATGGCCAGAATGGATTTCATAAAGTCAAAGGAATTAAGGGATCCGGCTTTACTGTTCTGATATGTAACAGGAAACTAAGGAAGCATGTATCGCTAAAAGTTAATAATATTTTATTAAGCTGAGAACACCTTGCTGCTGCTGCTGCTAAGTCACTTCAGTCGTGTCCGACTCTGTGAGACCCCACAGACAGCAGCCCACCAGGCTCCATCGTCCCTGGGATTCTCCAGGCAAGAACACGAGTGGGTTGCCATTTCCCTCTCCAATGCATGAAAGTGAAAAGTGAAAGTGAAACCTCTCAGTCATGTCGACTCTTATCAATCCCATGGACTGCAGCCTACCAGGCTCCTCAGTCCATGGGATTTTCCAGGCAGGAGTAGTGGAGTAGGGTGCCATTGCCTTCTCCTGAGAACACCTTAGGACTTAGGTATTAAGAAAGTCTATTTTTTACATATGTGGCTTTTCTTCTAAACCATTGCTGGCTTTCTGATGTTTATGAGAGGATTAGCCACTCTTTCAAGGCTTACTTATTTTAACAAGGAAGGAGTAATAGCAATCAAGAGGAAAGTGACTAAGCTCTTTTACCGTGATCAACATTTTTTTAAAGAGCCTTATTGAGATATAACATTTAGCCATGATTCAACCATTTAAAATATGTTAAGTGAAGTGAAAATTGCTGTTGTGTCCGATTCCTTGCGATCCCATGGACTATACAGTCCATGGAATTCTCCAGGCCAGAATACTGGAGCGGGTAGCCTTTCCCTTCTCCTGGGGATTTTCCCAACCCAGGGATCGAACTGGAGTCTCCTGCATTGCAGGCAGATTCTTTATCAACTGAGCTATCTGGGGAGTGGTTTTTGGCATATTCACAGAGGTGTTCGGTGATTTTAGATTTATTTCAGTCATCTCCAAAACAAACCAGGTACTCTTTAACAGTCTATCACCATTCTTCCCATCCTCAGCTCATCAACCACCAATCTACTTTCTATCTATATAAATTTGCTTATTCTGGTCACTTTATAGAAATAGGGTTGAAAAAGTTCTCTTCTTTTCCAAGTGTGTCAAGTTTTCCTCTTTCTATAAAAGGTATTAGAGTTTATCACATGTTTTCTAGGTATCTATTGATATGATCATGTTGTTATTCTCTATTCTTGTTAACCAAAATTTTCAGAAATGAAGATCTAATTGAGATAAAGAGGCATTTATTTAGGATTTATTAATACTGCAGCCTCAGAGACACAGATTCAAGAAGCACATAAATTGTGTCATGTGGGAAAGCATGAAAGCATCAGTTGCTCAGTTGTGTCCAACTCTTTGCAACCCCAGGGACTGTAGCCAGCCGGGCTCCTCTGTCCATGGAATTCTCCAGGCAAGAATATTGGAGTCAGTAGCCATTCCTTCTCCAGGGATCTTCCCAATCCAGGGATAAAACCCAGGTCTCCCACATTTCAGACAGATTCTTTACCATCTGAGCCACCAGGTGTCAGACTACAAAATACAGGAAACTTATAAAGACAAAGCCTGCAAAGCCATAGTTAGTTACAGAAGCTGTTTGCCAGGAGTTCTGATCGCAACTGGCAAGAAGAAAGGGTATTTATTAAACAAGGATGGTTTGAGGTCTAACAACTTATGTAGATGCAGTGGAGGGTGGGAAGGGTAATGAGACCACAAGGTTGCAGCTAGGAGATGTTTTTCTAAATGACTGGTGGTGTCTTTGGGAGGTCATTTTTTGATACAGTGCAGAAAATTCACATTCTCAGTGGTGCAGAAACATTTCTGAGACCAGATGTTCAATGGCCACCGGATGAGGTTTTGTATGCCTAACTATGATTACTCCATTGTAATTTTCAATTTGTCATCATTCCATTTCTATGGCATTTTACATTAGTGAATTTTTGGGTATTAAAAACAGCCTTGCATTCCTGAGCTAAGTCCTACTTTGTTATGGTATATAATTCTTTTTTATATGCTTATAGATTTGGAATTCTACTATTTATTGAGGATTTTTATATCCATCATCATGAGAGATATTGGTTTGTAGTTTTGTTTTCTTTGATTTTGGAATCAGGTTAATACAGGCCTTATAGAGTAAGTTGGAAAATATTTTTTCTGCCATTTTTGGGAAAGAAATGGTGAAGGATTTGTGTTTATTCTTTAACTTTTTGGTAAAAGTCATAGGTGAAGCCATCTGAGTCTGAATTTTTCTTAGTGAGAATTTTAAAATTATGAATTCAATCTCTTTTTGTTTTAAGTATTTATTCTTTGCTTTTTCCTCTAGGATCAGGTTTTCTTTTTTTTTTTAATTTTTCCTCTAGAGTAATTTTTAGTAATTTGCATTTTTCTAAGAATTCATCACCTTCATCTAAGCGACCTAATATTTTGGTAAACAATTGTTCATAGTGTTGCCTCATAAAGCTTGTTCATTTTTGTAAGTTTGGTAGTGACTTTCCCTCCTTCATTCCTTGTTTTACTAATTGACTATCCCTCTTTTCATTGTAGCTAAAGGTTTGTGAATTTTGTTAGTTTTTACAAAGAGACAACCTTTGGCTTCCTTTATTTTTCTCTATTATCTACTCATTTCTGTTCCATTCATTAGTATTTCCTTTGTTTATTTTAAAAATAAGATATTGAATTCTTCAATTTGCTGTTGTTAAATTACCTATGGTGGTTTAGTGCCTAAGTCGTGATCGACTCTTGCCACCCCATTGACTCTAGCCCGCCAGGCTCCTCCATCCATGGGATCTCCCAGGCAAGAATACTGGAGTGGGTTGCCATTTCCTTCTCCAGAGGATCTTCTTGACTCAGGGATCATAACCTCGTCTCCTGCATTGCAGGCATATTCTATACTACTGAGCCACTCAGGAACCCAAATTATCTATATTTCCTACAGTTTCATTAGTTTTTCATTCATATACTCTTATTAGATGCACAGATATGTATAACTGATAGATCTTCTTAATAGACTGATTATTTTATCATTCTAAAATTCACCTCATTATTTCTAATAGCACTTTCTCTGTTACAGTCTTTTATATGATATTAGTCACTCCACCTCTTTAATCATCATTAGTCATACCGTACAATTATTTTTTCTATTGTTTATCTTCAACCTATTTCTTTAAAATGTTTCTCACAGGAAACATCAAGTTGGATCTTGTTTCTTTTTTAAATTAGGGTGATAACTTTGACAATCTCTGCTTTTTGATTTATATAATCCATTCAAATTTAATATTATTAATATGGTTTATATATGTATATCATTTTGATTTTTGTCTTCTATGTCTCCTATCTTTTTTTGTTCCTCTATTCCTTCTTTACTACCTTCTTTCATATGAGAATATGTTCTAGTGTAATTGTTAACTCATTCAATGATTTTTTTAATTTTGCTACTGTTTTTTATTTTGATGAACATTTTAAAGAAGCTTTTTATATTTATAGAAAATAATATAAAGACAGTACAGAGTTCCCAAATACCCCACCCTCACTTTTTATATTATTAGTATCTTACATTAGTATGGTGCATTTGTTACAATTAGTGAACCAAGTATGATGCATTATTGTTAACTAAGTACATTATTAAAATTTCCTTATTTTTTACCTACTTTTTCTGCTGTTCCAGGACCCTATCAATAATGTGAGAATATATTTGTCATATATTCTAGGTTACTTTTTGTTTTCACAATTTCTCAGACTTTTATTATTTTTGATGATCTGGACAAATTGAAGATTACTTGAAATTTTGTAAAATGTTCTTCTAGTGGGAATTGTCTGATTATTATTATTAAATTGTGTTTCTGTGTTTTAGAAAGGAAGATCAGAGAAGTAGTACACAGTTTCATCAAAGATTTATACTGTCAACATTGCTTATCACTTTGGTATTGACCTTCATCATCTTGCTCAGGTTGTCAGGTTTCTTTACTGTAAAGTTACTCGTTTTTTGTCTTTCCATACTGTACTTCTTGAAATGAAGTTATCATGTGCAGCTCACATTTAAATGGGAGTATTGCTCCATCCTTGAGGACAAAATATTTGCATAAACTATTTGGAACTTTTCTATATGGAATATTTGTCTCTTCTTTGCCATTTATTTACTTAATAGTTTATCTCTATCAGGATGGACTCATGAATATTTATATATTCTTTGTTATAACCCTGTACTACTTTTGTTACTCAAAGTGTTTCATCCTTGGCCTTTGGGAGTTCTTTTAGTTAACTCCTGTGTCCCCTTGACAAATTCCATCATTGTAGGGGTTGTTGATGGTGGTGACAGCAGTGATAATTTTAGCACTCTCTTACTTTATGACATTGCAAGATATTGCAGGATCATCTGCATATCTCCTTTCTTAGTCCTAAAATGAACTATTTTTCCAAGGACCCAGAGTGCCTTTTATTTAAAAGTAGTATTAGAAATCATGACTTGCATGCCAGGTGGACTCAATGCTACTAGGATATTATCATTTCTAGACACTCACAGTTGACAAATAAAGAAACGTATATTTTTGTACTAATTTGTGGTTGTGCACAAATCTGTAATATTTTTGTATGTAACCATCATTGACTCAAAGGGCACAAGTTTGAGCAAACTCTGGGAGATAGTGAAGGACAGGAAAGCCTGATGTGCTGCAGTCCATGGGATCACAAAGAGTTGGACACAATTGAGAGACTGAACAAAAATAGCAAACCATTTGTATCTATATTAAGCCACATATAAATTTACAGTAGTCTCTAACTCTAATCCATTGCACAGATCATTTTAATCTTCTCTTCTTACATATCTGTAAACCCCCTCTCCAACAATTAGAAACTTGGCTCCCACTCCATTTGCTTGAAAGTTCATTCTATTTTACATGTATAGCAGTATTAATTATATTTTTCTTTTTCTACTGTTATATGATGAAAACTTCTCAGTTTCCCCTTAAAATAAGCAATATTATTCCCATTTTTCAGGTAAGAAAATTGAGGCTTGGGAAACTTAATTCATTTACCAGAGGTGCAATATTTATGAAGTCAAAAGTAGGATTCACACCTAGAAATAACTTATTACAGAACATACAAAGAGCTTCAAACTCCTGCTATTGGGAATATAGCTATGATTCCACTTGCAGGTTAATGAAATCCCAGGTGTCTACCAGTTTAATGGAGTAGGCCTAGGGTGAAGAACCACTACCTCAGTGAGCAACAATCTGGAATACATCAGAAAATGTCTCTCTTGGCTACAAACATTAAGTAAGGATTTATTAGAAAAGAGAAGCAAGTAGAGCCAGGAGGAGATTAGACAGGTCTGAGGGGTTAATAGGGAAGACAAGTCAAGAGAGAAAACACTAAATATATGGTACAATATGAGAAACTGCTGGAACGGCAGCTGTGCAGAGCTGGAGCAACTTTGTGGAGATACTCCAAGTCCAAGGGCAAAGTAAAAGCCCCAGCAAGACAGTAGGAGGGGCAAATTAGCATTTAGAATCAAACCCCATTCCTTCCAGAGATGCTCAGAGGGATCTAATAAACTTTGTGTGCACCAGGACCCAGAGATTCCACAGTGACTGAAACAGAACTGTGTTTGAGTGTCTCTTGAAGGGCACAAACAGAACCTTGTACAAACCAGGACCTAGGAGAAAGGAGCACTGGCCCCACAAGAGACTGACCAAGATATGCCTGGGAGAATCCAGGAGTCTCAAGCAGGAGGTGTCGGTAGGCAGTGGCCTACTGCAGGGCTGGGGGCATTGAGGGTAGCAGTACATGCATGGGATATTTCGAGGGAGGTCACCATTATCTTCATTACCTGCACCATAGGTTGGCCCCAGGTGAATAACAGGAGGGAACACAGCTCCACCCATCAATGGCAGATTGGATTAAAGATTTACTGAGCATGGTCCCACCAATCAGAACAAGATCCAGTTTCCCCCTCAGTCAATCTCTCATATCAAGAAATTTCCATAAGCCTCTTATACTTCTCCATCAGAGGGCAGACAGACTGAAAACCATAATCACAGAAAACTAACCAGCCTGATCACATGGACCACAGCCCTGTCTAACTCAATGAAACTATGAACCATGCTGTGTAGGGCCACCCAAGATGGATGGGTCATGGTGGAGAGTTCTGACAAAATGTGGTCCACTGGAGGAGGGAATGGCAAACCACTTCAGTATTCTTGCCTTGAGAACCCCATGAACAGTATGAAAAGGCAAAACTATGGGACACTGAAAAATGAACTTCCAGGTCTATAGGTGTCCAATATACTACTGAAAATCAGTGGAGAAATAACTCCAGAAAGAATGAAGAGACGGAGCCAAAGCAGAAACAACACCAAGTTGTGGATGTGACTGGAGATAGAAGCAAAGACTGATGCTGTAAAGAGCAATATTGCATAGGAACCTGGAATTAGGTTCATGAATCAAGGCAAATTGGAAGTGGTCAAACAGAAGATGGTAAGAGTGAACATCTACATTTTAGAAATTAGAAAACTAAAATGGACTTGAATGGGTGAGTTTAATTAAGATGACCATTATGTCTACTACTGTAGGCAAGAATCCCTTAGAAGAAATGGAGTAGCCATCATAATCAACAAAAGAGGCCGAAACGCAGTACTTGGATGCAATCTTAAAAATGACAGAATGATCTCTGTTCATTTCCAAGGCAAACCATTCAATATCACGGATATCCAAGTCTATTCCCTGAGCAGTAATGCTGAAGAAGCTGAGGTCAAACAGTTTTATGAAAACTTACAAGACATTCTAGAACTAACACCCAAAAAACACATCCTTTTCGTTATAAGAACTGGAAAACAAAAGTAGGAAGTTAAGAAACACCTGGAGTAATAGGCAAATTGGGCCTCAGAGTACAGAATGAAGCAAGGCATAGGCTAATAGAGTTTTGCTGAGAGAACTCACTGGTCATAGCAAACACCCTTTTCCAACAACACAAGAGAAGACTTTACACATGGACATCACCAGATGGTCAATATCGAAATCAAATTGATGATATCCTTTGCAGCCAAAGATGGAGAAGCTCTATACAGTCAGCAAAAACAAGATCGGAAGCTGACTGTGGCTCAGATCATGAACTCCTTATTGCCAAATTGAAACTTACACTGAAGAAAGTAGGGAAAACACTAGACCATTCAGGTTTGACCTAAATCAAATCCCTTATGATTATACAGTGGAAGTGAGAAATAGATTCAACAGATTAAATCTGACAGACTGCCTAAAGAACTATGGATAGAGGTTCATGACATGTACAGGAG
Organism: Antilocapra americana; assembly: GCA_007570785.1. Lineage (NCBI taxonomy): Eukaryota > Metazoa > Chordata > Mammalia > Artiodactyla > Antilocapridae > Antilocapra > Antilocapra americana. The sequence continues at coordinate 12,915,672 of ML664161.1, read as the reverse complement.
ACAAGGATAAAGACCATACCCAAGAAAAAGAAATGCAAAAGAGCAAAATGGCTGTCTGCAGAGGTCTTACAAATAGCTGTGAAAAGAAGAGAAGCAAATAGCAATGGAGAAAAGGAAAAATAGACCTATTTGAATGAAAATTTCCAAAGAATAGCAAGGAGAGATGAGAAAGTCTTCCTCAGTGATCAGTGCAAAGAAATAGCAGAAAACAATAGAATGGGAAAGACTAGAGATATCTTCAGGAAAATTAGAGATACCAAGAGAACATTTCATGCACAAATGAAGACAATAAAGGACAGAAATGTTATGGACCTAACAAAAGCAGAAGATATTAAGAAGAGGTGGCAAGAATACACAGAGTAACTATACAAAAAACATCTTCATAACCCAGATAATCACAATATTATGATCACTCACTTAAAGCCAGACATCCTGGAATGGGAAGTCAAGTGGGCCTTAGGAAGCATCACTGCAAACAAAGTTAGTGGAGGTGATGGAATTCCAGCTGAACTATTTCAAAACCTAAAAGATGATGCTGTGCAAGTGCTGCACTCAATATGCCAGCAAATTTGGAAAATTCAACAGTGGCCACAATATTGAAAAAGGTTAGTTTTCATTCCAATCCCAGAGAAAGGCAATGCCAAAGAATGCTCAAACTACCTCACAGTTGCACTCATCTCACATACTAGTAACATAATGCTCAAAGTTCTCTGAGCCAGACTTCAACACTACATGAACCATGAATTTCCAGATGTTCAAAGTGAATTTAGAAAAGGCAGAGGAATCAGACATTAAATTGCTGACATCCTTTTGATCATCAAAAAAGTAGAGATTTTCAGAAAAACATCTATTTCTGCTTTATTGACTATGCCAAAACCTTTTACTCTGTGGATTACAACAAAGTGTGGAGAATTCTTAAACAGATGGGAATTTCAGACCATCTGACCTGCCTCTTGAGGAATCTGTATGCAGGTCAGGAAGCATCCATTAGAACTGAACGTGGAACAACATATTGTTTCCGAATTGGGAAAGGAGTTCCTCAAGTCTGTATATTGTTGCTCTGCTCATTTAACTTACATGCAGAGTGCATCACATGAAATGCCAGGCTAGATGAAGCACAAACTTCATCAAATTAGAATTAAGATTGCCAGGAGAAATGTCAATAACCTCAGATATGCAGATGCCACCACACTTATGGCAAAAAGTGAAGAAGAACTAAAGATGAAATAACTCTTGAACAAAATAAAAGAGGAGAGTGAAAGAGTTGGCTTAAAACTCAACATTCAGAAAACTAAGATCATGGCATCCAGTCCCATCTCTTCATGCCAAATAGATGGGGAAAGGGGGGAACCACTGAGAGACTTTATTTTTCTGGGCTCCTAGATCACTGAAGGTGTTGACCGAAGCCATGAAATTAAAAGACACTTATTCCTTAGAAGAAAACTTATGACCATCCTAGACAGCATATTAAAAAGCAATACATTACTTTGCTAACAAAGGTCCGTCGAGTCAAAGCTGTGGTTTTTCTACTAGTCATGTATGGATGTGAGAGTTGAACAGTAAAGAATGCTGATCACCAAAGAATTGATGCTTTTAAATTTGTGGTGTTGGAGAAGACTCTTGAGGGTCCCTTGGACTACAAGGAGATCGAACCAGTCCATCCTAGAGGAAATCAGTCCTGAATATTCATTGGAATGACTGATACTGAAGCTGAAACTCCAATACTTTGGCCACCTGATGTGAAGAGCTGACTCATTTGAAAAGACCCTGATGCTGGGAAAGATTGAAGGCAGGAGGAGAAGGGGACAACAGAGGATGAGATGGTTGGATGACATCACTGATTCAATGAACATGAGTTTGAGTAAACTCCAGGAATTGGTGATAGACAGGGAGGCTTGGCATGCTGCAGTCCATGGAGCCACAAAGAGTAGGGCACAACTAAGCTACTGAACTGTACTGAACTGAGAAACCAAATAGGCTTAATTCTATTAGGTAAATCATGAAATTGCTGACCTTTGACTCTTTTTGACTTATATAACAAGTTTGATTTAGCTCAACCCATACATTCCTGGCAAAATGTGGGGGGGTAAATGGGCCATTTTTCTATTTTAAAACTAATCAGTTGATAAACATAGAACAAATGGGACTGTTTTCCAGAAAGTGATATCCATTTCGTATTTGCCTCCTACCCTTATTTAACCCCAAGTATAATAATCTTAAGAAAACCTTTTTAAGATACAGATTTTCTTTCAAAGAGCATTGCTGCCTCATGCAGGCTCCTCCTCTAGACTGGGTGGCCTCTGCATCAAATGATCAGGTCTTTTCCTGGTTGGGGCCACCCCAGATCCAGAGCTGCACCATGAGAGAGCCAGTGCAGTCTCTCAGCTTAGGCTGGAGAGCAGGGCAAGGAGCCACAGGAAACCCCGCAGCCACTGCAGCAGAGCTCTCTGCACCCTCCCTCAAGTGCAAACCTGACTTGAGCTCTCCTCACATGCACAGTCCAGGCTTCCTATAGCCCTTCTTTTGGTCTCAGCTGTCCTCTGAACAGCCAGAGGGGGTGGTCTCCCCTGTGTAGGACCTCAGGACTGGAGCATCCAACTTGTGGCTTTTATCGTTCCTTCCCCAGAGCAGGTGTATATCCATCCCTCCATCTTATCTCCCTTTTCCTGAGTCCCCTCCCAGGGGCACAGGTCCTGACCCAATTGCTTTCTTCCCTTATTACCCATTTTTTCTTAAAACCTTGGCTGTCCAAGAGTCCTTTTGCCAGTTTCCAGTTGGTTTTCAGAGAATTTTCCCACATGTATATGTACTTTTTGATATGTATGTATCACTTCATGGTTGGAGGTGAGCTCCATTGTCTTTTACTCAGCCAACTTGAGCCAAACCTTCAACCTGTGTCTTTTGATGGATGGATAAAGAAAATGTGATATATATATATATATATATATTATGAAATATTATTTAGTAATTCAAAAGAAAGAAATCCTGCCATTTGTAATAACATGGATAAAGCTTGAGAGTGTTATTTTAAGTGAAGAAAGACAAATAATATATGATCTCACTTGCATATGGAATTCAAAAATTGATCTTTAGAAACAGAATAGGTTGAAAGTTGTCAGGAGCTGGGGGGCGGTGGTAATAAATGATGGGAGTCAAACTTCTAGTTAGCTATAAAATGAGTAAGTTAAAAGATCTAACATATAGCCTGGTGACTATAGTTAACAATACTACATTGTATACATTGCTAAGAGAGTAGATTTAAATATATTCAGCTCGTGTTATCCCATAAAGTAAGTGAGGTAATGAATGTGTTAACTTTATTTTGGTAATCATTTTGCAGTATTTTTTATTTGAGATCATCACATTGCATATCATGAACTAACAAAATTTTTAAGTCAATTGTACCTCAATAAAGTTGGAAAAAAATGAATAAGAGTTTAGTATGAAAGAGAAAGACAGGAAGATGGAGAAATAGAGAAAGATCTTTCTCTCTCTCTCTTTTTTTCTTCTGAGGTTTCCCTCATTCCTAGCTTCTTCCCTCATTCCTAATATCCTGACAATCTAACTTCACTTTCTCCATAAACCTCAGTTCCCTAGACTGCAGAGATACTGAGACCACAGCAAATTTCACCACATCTGACAAATGTGAGTCTGCATTTTGTCCAGGACACTTTAAGAGCAGCTCCTATTTCTCTTAAGAATTCCTTTATTGTGCACCAAACATCTCTGAGTCATTTATCAAGAGTTGGTTCCATACAGCTGGAATGTCTTCTACTTTGTTTGCATTTGTCTCTGTTATTCTTCATAAAAGTGAGAAGTTCCAAGTGAAACATTTGGAAAATTACCCTGTGAGAAATTTGGAAAATGCCACTCTGAATTTCCCTGTCTCTTTCATTAAGCAGCAATGATTTTTACAATCAGTGAAACGGATGTGCCTTTCTTTCCTAAAATGACAAACAGTGCCTATGATATTAATTACTTGAATCCTCATCATTTACTGAAATATTCTATCAATGTTTATTGGTCTTTATTTAGTGACAGTTTCCCTGTGTAGGACCTCAGGAATGGGATATTCAGTTTGTTGCTTTTACTGCTCCTTCCCCAGAGGAGGTGTATATCCATCCTTGCTCCCTCCATGTTATCTCCATTTTCCTCTGAATCCCCTCCCAGGGGCACAGGTCCTGACCCAATCGCTTTCTTCCCTTCCTACCCAATTACCTATGTGTTTTTCTTATAGCCTTGGTTGCCCAGAAGTCCTTTTGCCAGTTTCCAGCTAGTTTTCAAAGAGAATTTTTCCACATGTATATGTATTTTTGATGTGTGCAGAAGTACTACTATTTTTCTCAATTTGTATATAACATATAGTTAGACAATTTTTTAAACTGCATTGTGATTCTTAGTTAAAACACATGTCATCTGCTTTGATGATTGCCTAGTTTTAGAAAGAAATCATAGTATCCAATATGACCCTTCACAGAATTTATGGGAGAGGTATAAAACAGAATTCACAGAATTCTCATTTTCACTGAATATTAATGTGATCTTTAGAGCAAGATATTGTAGTACCACCTTGCATTGCAAAATAGGGCATTTACACACAGATGCAAACTCTCAGAACAACTAGCCTCAGGTTAAAGAACATGCTGATGTTAAGGGAATAAGCAGAAACTGTTATGGATTACTACTTGGAGAAAAAAAAAGTGTGTGTGTATATATATATATATATATATATATATATATGTGAAAGTTGCTCAGTTGTGTCCGACTGTTTGCAACCCCATGGACTATAAAGTCAATGGCATTCTCCAGGCCAGAATACTGGAGTGGGTAGACTTTCCCTTCTCCAGGGGATCTTCCCAACCCAGGGATTGAACCCAGGTCTCCTGCACTGCAGGTGGATTCTTTACCAGCTGAGCCACAAGGGAAGCCACAAGGGAGCAGTTCACAGGGAGTGAACTGTTGACCCACATTCTCATGGAGAATAGAAAGGAATCAGTTGCAAGCTGCTAATTATGCTCCTGGTGCTTTTCCAGGAAAGAATAAATGATTACTAAGTGATTACAATTCAGAAGAGCAAAATACTTTTGGTATTGGCAATTCATAAATTCAATATTGTTTGGAGTTGCTGCTGCTGCTGCTGCTAAGTCACTTCAGTCGTGTCTGACTCTGTGCCACCCCATAGATGGCAGCCCACCAGGGTGCCCTGTCCCTGGGATTCTCCAGGCAAGAACACTGGAGTGGGTTGCCATTTCCTTCTCCAATGTATGAAAGTGAAAAGTGAAAGCGAAGTCGCTCAGTCGTGTCCGACTCCTAGCGACCCCATGGACTGCAGCCTACCAGGCTCCCCTGTCCATGGGATTCTCCAGGCAAGAGTACTGGAGTGGGGTGCCGTTGGCTTCTCCTGTTTACAGTTAGAATACATGTTAGAGCTCACATCATGGAAACATATGGAAGAGGGAGCTGCTTTTAGTAACCTGGCTCCTTAAATGACTGCAGTGGACAATCGCCATTGTCAACTCATAACAGACATATTGTGAGAGCAAAACATGAATTAATTTTGTGATAAAAGACCAACAATGTATGTTGTTACTGTAGCATAACCAGGTTTACTTAGACTAATTTATGCCAGAGGTTAAAAGGAGAAGGAGACGACAGAGGATGAGACGGCTAGATGGCATCACCACTCGATGGACAAGGGTTTGGGTAGTCTCCGGGCGTTGGTGATGGACAGGGGGACCTGGCCTGCTGTGATTCATGGGGCTGCAAAGAGTCGGACATGACTGAGCGGCTGAACTGAACTGAACTGAACTGGAGTCCATATGAAGGCATGTTTGTTTGGCAAACATTTTTGTTGTTTTTGTTTTCAACTCAGAACCTAAGAAAGATATTAGGCAAATGGTTAGCCACTAAGTTACTTGCCTTAGGTTGCTTCCTAAAAGCTAATAGGAGAATAAGTAGTGATTGAAAATTTTCTAGTCCCGCTGAGTCCTTTGTTAATTTTTTATTGGTATTAGACGATTACATGAGTATTAATATTATTATCCAAGCTTTTGTGAAACTTAGAGTTTAATGTAACAGATCAAAAGTTATGAATGTAGTGTGTGGCTATTTTACTTTGTGGATTAACCCAAAGGCTGAATCAGTCATGGTGTTCTAGTAAGTTTCCCTTTCCTCTCCTGAATGATCATTTTTAACCCTGGACATTCTATTTTCAAACACATACCCAGTTATACCCCAATCTTAAAGTACAATAAAATGCAATCTCAACTACCTTTCTACTTCTGGTTGTAGTCCTGCTTGTCTCCTTCCTTGTAAAGTAAAACTCCTTGAAGAAGTAGTCTATTCTAGCCACTCTTCATGCTTTCTTTTTTGAACCTGGTCCAATCCTGCAAAAATGTTCTTGTCAGTATAACCTGATTACCTCCCCAACAGCCTGCTGTTCTCTCAGTCTTTCACATTTTAGTTAATAACAACTCCATTTCTCCTGGTGTGTAGCTTGAAGAAGTTGATGCCATTCTTGACTGTTTTATTTTGTATGTACTCCACATCCATACTCCACATCCAATCTACCATTAAATAATTTTTGCTCCATTGTTAAAATGTATCCCAAATCCAATCGTGTCTATACTGCTTCCAAAATTCTACCTGAGTCCACACTTTCCTTATATCTTGTTTGCTTTTAAGCAATAGCTTCCTAACTGGTGTTTCTGATTCTGCTTTGCCACCTAAAGTCTATTTTTAATTCAGCTGCCAGAGGAACTTAGATCATGTTATATTTCTGCTCGAAAAACCGTGAATGGCTTCTTATATCATTCACATTGAAAATCTAAGCCCACAGTGATGTGTAAAGCTGTATATAGTTGACAACTTTGAACCTGAGTTATTTTATCCTCTGCTACTCACTCTGCTTTGTTTCATTTCAATTGTGTGGGCTTCATTGTCTCTGTTCAAAAACCATTCCAGCTACCTCCTGCCTCATACCTTTGCATTTTCTGCTGTCTCTTTCTGGAATGTTCTTCTCTGATGTTTTTATAATATACCCTTCATTAATTTTATTCCTTTAAGTAAATGTGATCTTTTCAGTGAGACCTGCCACATTATCTCATCTGTATAAGAATCTCCATTACCAAATCAATACTTTTTTTTAATTAATTGATTTTTAATTTTTGGCTGCAGTGGGTCTTCATTGCTTTGTGTGGGCTTTCTCTAATTGCAGCGAGCATGGGTTGCTCTCTAGCTGCAGTGCCCGGGCTTCTGAATGTGGTGGCTTCTCTTGTTGCACAGCATGGGCTCTAAGGCACGCAGCTTCAGTAGGTGTAACACGCAGGCTCAGTAGTTGTGGCACACAGGCTTACTTGCTCTAAGATTCCACTGCATGTGGAATCTTCCCAGATTAGGGATCAAACTTGTGTCACCTGTGTGGGAAGGTGGGTTCTTTTCTACTGCACCACCAGGGAAGTCCCCACATCAACAATTTCTCACCTTCTTTTCAATTTTGTTCTGCTCCTTAGAACTTATTATATACATATCTATATACTGCTCTTATTCTTTTTATTGAATCTTTTTACAAGGTAGAATGTAAGCCCCATAAGTGCAGAGATTTTGTATGCTTTTACTGATATACTATTATTGTCTAGAAGAATGCTTATTTATTGAATTATTTAATTAAGGGCTTGACCCTTATCTTCAAGTTTTGTGCTAGCTAGTAGTCTACAAGGATGGTGATGCATGCCTCTCTCAAGAAGCTTCCTTTGTTTGTTGTCCCCTTTCCCTGGAAAAATGATTGAGATAAGCTACTCCTTCTAAAGCATCTGTTTATGAACATAAGGAAAGAGTTAGCATTTATTGCTCAATCAAGGTTCAATGCTATCCTTCTATCCCCATCATTAGTTGCCTACAATTTAAGGAGATATGATGAATAAAAATAGAAGACCAGTATAGACTCTTATTATAAAAATGTAATTCAAGTATTCAAATTAGCAAATTGCAGTAGCTTGGGTTCAAATGTAACAATTAGATTACATTACCTTAGTTTTCAAAATGCAATTATCAATATTAAAATGTTTACTATATAAAGCAGATATTTCAATTATTTTCCTATGTTTTCTTTTGCTTCCTATTCAAGAAGCTAATAATAAGAACCAAAACCTAGGATCAGTATAATTTGACCTGATTAAAACTCTGTCATCAACTTTAATATTAAGGTGTGAATGAAAATTCTTGATAACACAAAATAAAAATCATGCCAGAAAACGTTGGTCAATTTTTACTAATTTCAACCCCAAGTTCTTTTTATTCTTCCTAACTCTATTTGTATTTTAACTTCCAGCCTGAATTTCTCAAAACGTAATTCATGTTTATTATACTTTCAAAGTACCTTCTAATTTTACTGCCAATGAGGGCAATCCAGTTTTTGCTGTTACTCTTCTGATTTCCTCAGCATTTTCTCATCACTTTTCTTCTTATAACTCAGTATCAGCTGGCCTGTCCTAAACTGTAAACTTTCAAAGTAATGATGATCTTATTATAATCAAAAAAAGTCTCGTTGGAACTTCCCAATGTGCTGTTTGGTAAAATATGATCCCTTTTCATTTATGTTCTCTCTCTGTCCTCGTGAGATTCATTACACTGATTTTTATACCTACTCCAAGCAAACAATCAAAGAACTATTCTCCAGTGACTTCCAGCCTAGTTTTTCTTTTATTCTTCATAATGTTTATTGAATGGCATATGTTCCTCACCTTTCTGAATCTACAGTACAATAAATTTATGTTATCAGTAAACTAAACCAGACATTAATGGTAAAATTATTTTGACTCATATTATATTTCTCACATACCTCTGATTTGCCATCATCATAAAACTCATTTATGTGGATTATAAAAGTGGCTTTCATGATGAATTATGTAAAGCTCTACTTACCAGTCAAGAAAAAAATCCCATTTATATTCATTTCACTTATTCTCTTCAGCTGAAATTATTCTTCTTTCCATTGTAATCAGATTTCATAAAATATTTGTTGAAAATCCATATTCAATGTATAACATATATATTTTTTATAGTTCTCATATTGTCTTTCAGCACCTTATGATTTGACTTCTGCTGTATATCTTTTAAGAGTTCCCTACTTTCTTGGAATTTTAAACAAACAAAACACTTTTAAAGAATATCCACAATCTCTCTTACAATCAGATTTTGTTGTTGCTGTTTCTTTGTTGCTGCTGTTTTCTGTCCCCATTTTTGCTAGGAAGAGGGAATGCTTGACACAGAGACAGCCCTGATTCCTATGCTAATAACTTAGAATTTCCCCTGAGCATAATCTTTCTACATGTGGGATTATTTTACTAAATAACTTTTACTGAAATCATGCCAAGACACTCCAAATGGTTTCATTAGGAAATTTTTCTTAGCCAGTTCTATAGACTGAACTATACAACTATAGACTGGTCTCACATCTATCCATCTTTAAGCATGATTGAAATCAATTTGACACCCCCTGGTTAGCAAGAAGTTTCTCATCAAATGAAGATAAATTCAATATATGGAGGTATGTCTGTCAATCCACAGAAGTGGCATTGTAGTATTTAATCACTGTAGTATTTCTGGCAGAAGTCTATGGAAAATATTTTGGCAGTCACTGTGGGGGAAATTAATATACAGGGTCAAAAAAAATTATACTTTTTCTTCCAGGTATCAAGAAACAGCCATGTTTGGAGAGTAGAAATGAACAAATTAAGTGAAAAAGTTATATAGAAAGAAAATTAGTGCTAAAACAGATTATGAGTTTGGATAATTAGGAAAAATTAGCTAAACAATAATGAATGTTAATATACATAATAATTTAGTGATTCAGGAATAACAAAGTCTAATATTCTTGTTATGTCTTAGTAATTTTATTTATGTTACTTAACCCATGTCCTGTATCATGTAAGTTTCTTAGATTTTTGTCAAACAAAAATTTCAAGGGAGATCATGATGTCTAGATTTTGCAGGACAAAGTATCAAAGAGGCAGTCTGTGTACAGAATCTTAAGTACTCAGTAGAGTAATGATTACTGAATATGTTGGAGGAAACTAGCTAAGGCTAGGGAAAAAAAAAACTATCTAAATTATAAGAAGGAATATTACTCAGAATTTTACAGTACCAAAAAACAATGCCTATTTCAACCAGTCAGACTGGAAAAACTTATCAAAATATGGAGCATTGAGTAAAGTACTTAGAAATGCCCAACCTCAGTAGTGGAGGGTAGTTAGCCCTAGACTGACCTCTGCTTCTGATCAGTCAAAAGAAAAATAAAAGCAAGATCCAAACCTATCAGATTGTATCCACATAACTACATGTCAGAACAAAGCTAAAGAGCAGTAGAGATACAAAAACAGCCAGAACCCAACATGGTAAAGTTCACAGTTTTGTACATCAATGGAAGACAATCAGGCATGCAAAGAAGCAATAAAACGTGACTCAGGAGGAGAATAATCATTCCTTTGTTTGAGAGCAGATACAGATGTTAGAATTAGCAGACAAGGACATTGAAAAAATGTGTTATATTTCATATATTCAAAAAGTAAACAAATTGAAGCTGTAAAAATATACTCAATTTGAAGTTTTGAAGTGACAATAAAAATTCTAAAAAATTACACTCAATAGGATGAATGGCAGGTTAGACGTAGCATAATAAGAACATGAGTTGGTGGATAAAGTGTTAGCTGCTCAGTTGTGTCCAACTCTTTGAGACCCCATGGAGTATAGCCTGCCAGGCTCCTCTGGCCATGGATTTCTCCAGGCAAGAATACTGGAGTGGATTGCCATTTCCTTCTCCATGTGGATCGAGTAGATGTCTGTAAACCTTAGGATTGGCCAGGCCTCAGGAAGGACCTCTTGTCCTATCCCTGAGTTTGCAAGTACACAGGGGTGGAGGAAAGGATTCTCTCAGAGTCTGAGGATCTTCATCTCTAACCCCCTCATGTTTTTATCAGCAGTAAGGGAGCAAGAGGACACTCCCTAGCAAGAGCTTTTGCTGAGCTTATTGTTTTCAAATTAAGCCCTTGACTCTCCTATTCTCCACAACTAACAGGCATTCTCTCTTTCTCTTTGCCAGCAACTAAATTTACCTGGCAGTGACATAGCAAAAAAACAATTATAAGAAAATAGAGTGAACTGTGGGAATATTTCAAGCATGCTAATATATATGTAACTGGAGACCTTAAATATGAAAAGTAGTACATAAAATATTTAAATATTTACTGAAAATTTCCAAAATCTGATATAAACTATACAACCACAGATCCTTAAATCACAAGAAAAAAAATGAAAGCACCCAAGGTACACTGTAATCAAACTTTTAAAATATAATCTTACAAGCAGCCAGAGAGGAAAAAAAGAGAGGAAAGAATTCTTAACACAAATTAGTAGAAGTGGTCATCAAAAAATCACTGAAAACAAAAAGAAAGAAAAAGAAAATCACTATGGATAGACAGCACTTGAACCCTCCACCCAATGACATACTAAACATCCAAATATACAGGAATCATTTTCTAACATAAAGCATTCTTTTTTGTTCACAAAAGAAGATCAGCACATTTAAAAGCATTTAAGTCATAGAATGTATTTTTCTTTAATATGAAAAAAATGAGATGGAATTAGAAATCAAAAAATATATCTGGAAAATTCTCAAGTATTTGGAAACTAAATAGCATACTTTTGAGGGGAAAAAATTAGAAAATATATTGAACTGAGAAAAATGGAAAACTAAGTGTATCAGGATTTGTGGAATGCAGCTAATATAGCACTTAAGGGAAATATATAACACTAGATGTCTATATTAGAAAAGAAGAAAGTCTCAAATTGATTACCTCAGCATTAAGCAATCAGAAAGAGTACAATAAATAAAATCCAAGGGAAGCAGAAGAAAGAAAACAAATAAACAAAAAAAGAAATCAGAAGGAAAGAGAAAATGAGGGAAAAAAGAGTGAAAATTAACAGAAATCAAAGGCTGCCCTTTTGGAAAGATTAACAAATTTTGATGAACTTCTAGCTGGACTAATTTGGGAAAAAATATATATATAAGAAAACAGTACCAGGAATGAATGAGGTAAAATCACTCTAGATTTCATGTATACTAAAAAAAAGAAAAAAAGAAAGTGGTAATATTATAAGCAATTTTATACCAATATATCCCACAACTTGGGCTTCTCTGGTGGCTCACTGGTAAGAATCCTTCTACCAATGCAGGAGATGCAGATTTGATCCCTGAGTCCAAAAGATCCCCTGGAAAAGTAAATGGCAACTTACTCCAGTATCCTTGCTGGGAAATCCCACAGAGGAGCTTGTGGTGTATAGTGCATGGGGGTCACAAAAGAATCAGATATTATTTAGCAACTAAACAGCAACAACTGTAACAAAATCCCACAATTAACATTAAATGGATAAATTTCTTGAAAAAGACAAGGCTGACTTAAGAAGAAATGGAATCCCAAAGCCCTATATCTATTAAAAAATGAAAAACAATTTGTAGTTAAAAGCCTTCCACAAAGGAAAACTCCAGGCCCAGAAGGCTTCACTAGTAAATTCTACCAAATATTTATTAAAAAAAAAAAATACTAACACTGAATAAGCTCTCCCAGAAAGTTGAAGAAGAGGAAATTCTTCTCATATCATTCTATGAGTCTAGTATTATTTTGATACCAAAACCAGAAGAGGATATTAAGAGAAAACTACTGACCAATATCCATCATGAATCTAGATGAGAAAATATTTTAACAAAATATTAACAGACTAAACACAATAACATATAGAAATATAATACATGATGAGAAAAAGTTGGATTTATCCTAGGAACACATGGCTAAATATTCTAAAATCAATGTACTAATTCACTGCATAACATATTAAAAAATAGAAGTTTTATGAAAATTTCAAGATATATAGAAAACCTATTTAATGAAAAGTTTTCAGGAAAGTAAAAACATGAGAGAACTTTCCTATCTTGATAAAAGTAATTTATGAAAAACTTATGCCAAATATCATTCTTAAGACTGAAAGAATGAATGTTTTCCATGTAAAGTAAAAAAAAAAAGATAGCAAGGATTTCTGCTATCACACTGCTATTCAACATTGCATTGAAAGCTTTAATCAACGTAATATGCCAGGAAAGTAATGAAAGGCATAGAGATTTAGAAGGAAGAAATAAAATTATATTTATTAGCAAATTGCCAACAATATGTGTCAAATATTATGGAAGCTGCAAGGAAGCAGAAGAATTTAAGTGAGTTAAGCAAGTGTTATACGATATAAGTTCAACACATAATCAATAGTAGCAAAGAATAATACAAAATTAAATTTTTGTATTTTGTTTATTTATAGTTCCCTGACCAGGGGTTGAACCTATGGTCCCTGCAGTGGAAGATTAGAACCTTAAACACTGGATTGCCAGGGTAATTCCCAAGAAATTAAAATTTTTTGAAGTTATAATTTATACTAATATAAAAAAATAAGTACTGAGGGATAAATTTAATCAAAACTTATAAGAGCTCTACATTGAAAACTACAAAATATTTTTGAATTTGAAAGACCACAATAAATGGAGAATGTGTGTTTTTTAACTCAAAATTGAATGTTGCTAATTTGTCACTTCTTTATAAATTTATCTAAAAGTTGAATGCAATATGCTTAAAATTATGAATTTATTCAACTTAATCTTCATTACATTGACAACCTAGCTCTATATTTCGTATGGAAGTTTAAAAAAAAATCTTTGAAAAAAGTATTGAGTTTAATATATCTTCTACCTCTACTACACATCCCCAGTATTACTGTCTGGGAAATGCCATGGACAGAGGAGCCTGGCATGCTATTGTCCATGGGGTCACACAAGTCAACCATGACTCAGCAGTTAAACAACATCAACAATGTACATCACATTTTACATTGCACATTTTAAATATAGACAGTTAGTTGTATGTTGATTATACCTCAGTAAAGCTATGAAAAGACCACAATATTTATTTCATATTAGTTCTTCTTAACTTCAAAATCCTATGTTAGAGAAATATTTAGAATTCTGCCAAAGCTCAGAACATATAAAGAATTTGTTCCCTTATATAATGCTCCAGTACTCTGACAGAGCTATGTTCGAGTTTCTCAGTGGTTCACTTGGATTTAAAAATTGTATATGGGAAATGCCGTGATTGAGTGATTAAGTATGAATTCATGGTTTTGTTTTAAATGAGAATCTGAAAAACATAATTTTTCAACTTAACAATTTAAGAAGAAAAATCTGTTTTCTTTTCACTTTATCATTATGACTAACAAATAAAAGACCTTCCACTTAACCTCTAATTTCCTTAAATGTATTTGTATGTGTATATGTATATGTGTATGTTTGTGTGTAGATAAGATACAAATAGACAAACACATGCATATTATATACACATGTATGCACATATGCATATAGATATAAATAGACACCTACATATCTATGCACATGTATGCACATGTTACTATATATTTATACATACACATCTATATCTTGGAAAAGGGAATGGCAACCCACTCCAGTATTCTTTTCTGGAGAATTCAAGGGACAGAGGAGCCTGGAGGGTTGCAGTCTGTGGGGATGCAAAGAGTCAGACATGACTGAGTGACTAAGTGTGCAAACACACACACAAACATCTATATATGTATTCACACACATTTTAGTTTTTGTTTTGCTCACATTATTTGCTTGTAAATATATTGATGAAGAGAAGTGTTCAGTTATCCTTTTTCACTCTTTGGCTTCCCCTCAAATATTGGTTGTCTTTATTTGATGACCATGGTTCTCATAGTGAGGAAATCTCTAATGAAAGCTCCTGTTTTTTTTTTTTTTCTTTTGTTTTTATTTTTTATTTTTTTAATTTTTTTTAATTGTTTTTGCCATACAATGTCATGGTATCACCGTGGGTTTACATATGCTCCCCCACCAGAACCCCCCTCCCTCCTCCCTCCTCCCCGGGAAATCTCGTTGCACCAGCCCCGAGCATCAATCCTGGGCTGGCGATTGATTAGACATATGATAATTAACTTGTTTCAATGCCCTTCTCCCATATCATCCCACCCTTACCCTCATCCACAGAGTCCACGAGTCTATTCTATACATCTGTGTTCCTTTTGCTGTCTCGCATGTTGGGTTCTCGGAGCCCATTATCCAGAGTGAAGTAAGCCAAAAGCTCCTGTTTTTATAGTGCTTTTTGAATCTGCCGTGCATTTGAGCCACTGTAATGAACTTGGTGGGTTTGAATTTTCCCCTGAATACATCACAAACAAAACAGATTAGTTTTTATGACTGAAGTATTGCCTGTGTTAAGTATCTCTTTAGTCTTCCTGCAACTCTGGTGCCAAGAAGAAGAGAATGTAATATTTTAATGTGCTTCATTTTAATTTAATCAGCTGCAAGAACAAAATACTTTTTTAGATTGAGTGAGAATTGCTGCCTTGGTTCCAATTCACTGCTTTGTAACCAAATAGCTCTTCTTGGTCTAGATTTATTGTATTTCTACCTCCATGTGGAAGAATTCTGTAGTCAGCCTTCTTTGAGACATCGGCTGCTGAACTCTTTCACTGAAACTCTCCTCATTAGGCTACTGAGAAAATTAAATAGATTCTATTAGTCTCTTTCCTAACATTCTGGTGATACTTTATGGACTATAGGCTGAGAGTGAGGAAATGTAACTGTAACTTCTAAGAACTAACTTCCCATAGGGGAACAAAATATTTTATATTTTTTGTCAGGATGGATGCGGTGGCATGGATGGGAAGAATGGCTTCATCCCCTATGAGCAAGATTAAAGCCCCAAACTTGACCCTAAAGGTGTCCTTCTTAGCACATTATCTACCACTTTTTAAAACAAATATGAAAGAGCCAAATATTCCCTAATTAGTGTTACTATGTACCGTAGGCTTTAATCAGCAGTAACTCTGAGATCAGCATTTATAATCATGTTTGAGAACGGGGCACTTGGATCGGACTTTCCCTGCCTGGGAATCAGGCTTAGAATCCACAGGCTTTGGAGTCAGAAATCCCACTCTTCACACATCCCTTTGCCACTGTCTATGTCTAAGATCATGGACAAAGTCATCACTTTCTCTGAATACAAGTGTATTCTTCTGTGATGCACATGGGTTAATATTAATTATTTTAAATAGAGAGCAAGCTAAAGTTAGTGTGCTATCACAAAGAGATGCAGAAACATGATGACTTAAGTAAGTGAGAGATTTATTTCTCTCTCATGAAAACAGTCCAGGACTGATGCGGAGGCTTTGTAAACTTTAATACCTGGCTTCTATTGCGAGGCTACGGTTAAGGCTGGTGATCATCATTTCTAGCCAGTGGAAGGAGAAGGGAGAATGAGGACAAGCAACTTCTCTGCTGAGTTTGTTGCCCAGAATATACAATCAGTGTTGTTATTTCTTCCCCACTGGCCAGGGCTTGGCCAGAGGTCAACATGGCTGTGTGTGAGTCTGAGAGAATGCGTTCCCATCTGGTAGGCCATGTGCCCAGCTAAAACTTGGAAGGATCTTTCTTTAAAAGAAAGAGATAAGAATATATGTTAGAGAACAATGAACAAACTCTAATGTTAAAATATGCAGGTAACAAGATTCAAGAGGTATTGTCTGAAACCAGGTTAGGTAAAAGGCATGTTGAAACAAATGTCATTAAATGCTCAAGTATTTTAGATAATGGAATAATCATTTAATCTATACTTGTAGAATAAATAAAATAATTATTTCATCAGACACCTCCCAGAATCTGAATCAGACAAAGGAGCTTTGTTGGATGGGGTAGACCTTTCCTTGGCTTCTTCCAAACTAGTGACTTCATGCCCACTTGAGCGAAAAAATTAAAGATCTTCTCTATGACCTAGAACAGATCCAGGGAAAATTACAAGATAATTTCACACAGCAAGGGGTCCTTGAAGAACAAATGCAAGTTGAACTCCCAGAAACTCCATCTTCTTCCTCATGCTCACTGCCTGACTAGAGCCACCTTGCACCCAAGAGGGTTTCTTCATCTGCTTAATAGACCATCAGTCCAAACTTTGACCTTAGGAGCCTCTCCTATAATCTGAAGATGTCCACGGATCACCAGACTGTAACTGTATCTCACTTCCCACATGCCTGTCCCTGGAGTCCTGAGAGGTTTGTCTCCAGCTGTGCCTTATGTTTCCAGGCTTTCTCTCTGGGCAGCAGTAGTGGGAAGTAGACACTCAGCATTGTAGCCACTGGACAGTTGGGGTGACTTTGAGGAGGAATAAAGCAAAGCCAGATCCTAGGAAAAACCACAGATTCTTGGTGTGTAGAGTGGGAAGGGACCAGCCAGATCTCTGTATGGTGCACAGTCAAGGAAACTATCCTCGACTCACAGAGACCTAGTGTGGTGGACATCTGGCTAGACCTTGAGGAGAGAAAGCTTGCCTTTTATTCTGTGGCTCATCAGGTGAAGCCTCTGTATGAGCGCCTAGTCTCTGTCTCTTTTCCTCTGCACCCTGTCTTCTGCCTGTATGACTTATACCCTGGAAATTCTCTGACTATTGATTTCCCAGTCTCTCAGCCTTCTGGGTTGGACGGTTCCCCTGGAGGAGGAAATGGCAACCCACTCCAGTATTCTTGCCTGGAAAATCCCATGGACAGAGGAGCCTGGAAGGCTACCGTCCATGGGGTCACAGAGAGTCAGACATGACTAAAGTGATTTAGCACATAGCATGCTTGTAAATAGAAGCTTTTAGAAGTTTCTTTATTAAAGTTTTAGAAAATACATTCATGTGTTTGTTTCTATCTGCTAAAGCAAATGTTTAAATTGAAGAACTTGAACAAGTCAGTTTTCACAGTTAGCAAAGACAGAGGTAAACATAAAATAACCAAAGAGTAGGACACACTTACATAGGAGGTTTTCAACTATTTTACACTGTAATGTAGCAAATAATACAGTTTGAAACAAAATTGTACAGCATCATGATGGTCATCAATTTTAGAATCAGAAAAATATCATTTGGGATTCCAGGTCAATCTCTTTTACTAGGAGTGTAGTCTTAGAGCAAGTATTTTTCCTTTTAAGGACTGTGTTAATTTTAAAATATATATATATAGATTTATACAATAAACACTCATGCATCCACCACTAACAATAATAACACTTTTTCTGTTTAAATTTGATCTTATCAATCCCCTTGAACAAATAAAAAAAGACTGCAAATAAAATTGAGTTCCTTTTGTACTCCTTTAGCCAACTATTGTGATTTGTATATAGCTATTGTGATTTGTATGTAGCCTATTATGTGTTTTTAGACTTATTTTTCATGTATACCTATGTATCTTATATATGTTGTGCTCAGTCACTAAGTTGTGTCCAACACATTGAGACCCTGTGGACTGTAGCACAACAATCCTCCTATCTCCTGGAGTGTGTGCAAACTCATGTCCATTGTGTTGGTGATACCATCCAATAATCTCATCCTCTGCTGGCCCCTTCTCCTCCTGCCTTCAATCTTTCCCAGCACCATGGTCTTTTCCAATATGTATCTTGTGTATGAAAATATGTGTATCTATCTTTGTTTGACGTTCTCTTTTTCTCTTCTGTGACTTACCTGTTTCTCAAATGAGCTGACTCATTTGAAAAAATCCTGATGTTGGGAAAGATTGAAGGCAGGAGAAGGGGACAAAAGAGGATGAGATGGTTGAATGTCATCACGGACTCAATGGACATGAGTTTGAGTAACATCTGGGAGTTGGTGATGGACAGGGAGACCTGGAGTGTTGCGGTCCATGGGGTTGTAGAGTTGGAGACGACTGAGGGACTGAACTGAACTGATATAGATGTAAATATAAATTTTTGTTATAGTTTGGGATGTAGTTAAGCATTTATATTAAAAGAAATAAGACTTTTGTGGCTCCCAGGTAGCCACATAAGTGGTAGAGAATCTGTATGCCAATGCAGGAGACTTGGGTTCACACCCTGGGTTGGGATGATCCCCTGGAAGAGGAAATGGCAACCCATTCCAGTATTCTTGCATGGGAAGTACTATGGACAAAGGAACCTTGTGGGCTGTAGTCCACGGGTTTACAAACAGTCAGACATGGCTGAGATACAACACATACAAGTAAGACTTTGACATGCTCTTGCTTGTTTTAAAGACCTAATTTCCCCAATGAAGAATGTAAAAACCAGTCTGAATTCAGGTTCCTAATCTTGTAATAAAGACTGATCACATTATTCTCCCATTCTAGGTGATAATAGCATATTGAGTTAATTTCAATCTTATAAAAATTATAATTATTTTGAATGGAAATGTATATGTCTGACACCAGTTACAATTTGCAGCTGAGATATTTCTTCAGAGTGCATGAAGTATCATTATATATATTAAACAAATAAGCTAGATCTTATTTAAGGGAATTAAAGAAATGTCAACTTGATTGTATCACTACCCTTTGCAATACTCGGCAAACTTTGACAGCCCACTTTATCTCCCAGTGGCTATAATATACAAAGATCATTTTTTATTGCAGAAATATGTTGATCTGTATTCCCTGAGGCTGCATCTACCTGTACTAATTTTTGGATATTTTTAAGAGCCCTATTTTGGTTTTGGTGAAACAGTCAAAGCATGACTTAATTTAATAAAACAACAAAAGAATAAAAAAAAGAACAGGAGATGAGCTATATTTAAAGGCATAAATGGAAAACCTCACCCCATTATTGAAAAGACACCTGAGTTTTGTTCTTTAGAGATTATAATGTTATCAGACCACTCTTAAGAAATTTTAAGTTGTAGTAGTTCCCTGCTTAGTCTGCATTTCACTACAGTGATTGCAGTTACCCACAATCAACCCACTATCCAAAACTACTAAATAGAAAATTTCAGATATAAAAAAATGCATGCATTTTAAATTACCTGCCATTCTGAGTAGCATGAGGGAATCTCACATTATCCTTCTCCTTCCTGCTCAGGACTAGGATGAAACCATCCCTTTATCCAGAGTATTTAAGTTGTACAAGATCCTTGCCTTGTTAGTATGTATAGACAAAAATGTAGCACATAGAGTTTGGTACTATCCCTGATTTTAGGTATCCACTGGAGCCTTGAAATGAATGACCTGCAGATAAGAGGAGACTATTCAGCTAACATCAGTCAAATTCTGACCCTGGAGATGTTACCTGTACTTTGTAAACCCGTCTGGCTTCTTGGCAAATCTCATGTGACATTTTTAGTTGAAAAGAAAAAAAAAAGAGAGAGAGAAAAGATACATACTTTTACTAGATAATTAGTCCTTAAGGCTTGTCAAATTGCTTAATACTAGTTTAAATTCATTTATATATGTTAATAAATATTTTCAATTGTTTTTATATATCATACTTTAAATTTGTTTTAAATAAATAAGAAATAACTGGTTCAGGTCAGTAGGAAATAATCTTTGACCAACCTCTTGTAATTTAAACCAAAAAGAAAAAGCCACTCATAAGAAAAAAAAAAAAACATAATTAATTACAAGAAGTATTGCGGTATTAGTTTGTTTGAAATTAGTATGACTAAGATTTGTAAACTTACTTGAGCAAGTTAGAGAAGGTGATTATTGAGCTTTGAAACAAAAGATGATTTGTGTTCATCAGAGGCCAGTTTAGGATACAGTGGAAACAAAATTAGAAGTAAGCAATTTCACATAGAATTGTGTGTTCTGAGCAAAGGTACAGGATATACAAAGATCTGTAAAAATTGTATTATTATTGTTTTAATGGCAAAGCTCAACTGGAATTCCATCACCTCCACTAGCTTTGTTCATAGTGATGCTTCCTAAGGCCCACTTGACTTCACATTCCCAGATGTCTGGCTCTAGATTAGTGATCACACCACCGTGATTATCTGGGTTTTGAAAATCTTTTTTTGTACAGTTATTCTGTGTATTCTTGCCACCTCTTCTTAATATCTTCTACTTCTGTTAGGTCCCTACCATTTCTGTCCTTTATTGAGCCCATCTTTGCATAAAATGTTCCCTTGGTATATCTAATGTTCTTGGAGAGATCTCTAGTCTTTCCCATTCTATTGTTTTCCTCTATTTCTTTGCACTGATCCCTGAGGAAGGCTTTCTTATATCTCCTTGCTATTCTTTGGAATTCTGCATTCAAATGGGTATATCTTTCTTTTTCTCCTTTGCTTTTCTCTTCCCTTCTATTCACAGCTATTTGTAAGGCCTCTACAGACAGGCATTTTGCTTTTTTGCATTTCTTTTTCTTGGGGATGGTCTTGATTCCTGTCTCATGCACAATGTCACAATCTTCCGTCCATAGTTCATTAGGCACTCTGTCTATCAGATCTAGTCCCTTAAATCTATTTCTCACTTCCACTGTGTAGTCATAAGGGATTTGATTTAGGTCATACCTGAATGGTCTAGTGGTTTTCACAACTTTCTTCAATTTCAAGTCAAGTGGGCCTTAGGAAGTATCACTATGAACAAAGCTACTGGAGGTGATGGAATTCCAATTGAGCAATTTCAAATCCTAAAAGATAATGCTGTGAAAGTGCTGCACTCAATATGCCAACAAATTTGGGAAACTCAGCAGTGGCCACAGGACTGGAAAAGGTCAGTTTTCATTCCAATCCCAAAGAAAAGCAATGCCAAAGAATGCTCAAACTACCGCAAAATTTCACTCATCTCACATGCTAGTAAATTAATGCTCAAAATTCTCCAATCCGGGCTTCAGTAATACATGAACTGTGAACTTCCAGATGTTCAAGTTCAAGCTGGATTTAGAAAAGGCAGAGGAACCATAGATCAAATTGCCAACATCTGCTGAATCAGCAAAAAGCAAAAGAGTTCCAGAAAAGCATCTATTTCTCATTATTGACTATGCCAAAGCCTTTGAATATGTGGATCACAATAAACTGTGGAAAATTCTGAAAGAGATGGGAATGCCAGATCACCTGACTTGCCTCTTGAGAAATCCGTATGCCGATCACAAAGCAACAGTTAAAACTGGACATGAAGCAACAGACTGGTTCCAAATAGGAAAAGGAGTATGTCAAGGCTGTATAGTGTCACCCTGCTTATTTAACTTCTATGTAGAGTACATCATGAGAAATGCTGAGCTGTAAGAAGCACAAGTTGGAATCAAGATTGCCAGGAGAAGTATCAATAACCTCAGATATGCAGATGACACCACCCTTATGGCAGAAAGTGAAGAACTAAAGAGCCTCTTGAAGAAAGTGAAAGAGGAGAGTGAAAAAGTTGGCTTAAAGCTCAACATTCAGAAAACTAAGACCATGGTATCTGGTCCCATCACTTCATGACAAATAGATGGTGAGAGTTGGACTATAAAGAAAACTGAGCTCCAAAAATTGATGCTTTTGAACTGTGATGTTGGAGAAGACTCCTGAGAGTCCCTTGGCCTGCAAGAAGATCCAACAAGTCCATCCTAAAGAATATCAGTCCTGGGCATACAATGGAAGGAATGATGTTGAAGCTGAAACTCCAGTTTCAGTGACCTGATGAGAAAAGCTGACTCACTGGAAAAGACCATGATGCTGGGAAAGATTGAGGGCAGGAATATAAGGGAATGACAGAGGATGAGATGGTTGGATGGCATCACTGACTCAGTGGATATGGGTTTGGGTGGACTCCGGGAGTTGGTGATGGACAGGGAGGCCTGGGGTGCTGTGGTTCATGGGGTCACAAAGAGTCGGACACTGCTGAGCGACTGAATTGAACTGAACTGAATGGGAAATTAGTAAGGATGCAAGAGTAACTCTGCTAAAAGCTATAATGGATAAAACCTGTATCATGATCTCAGGAAAACTTGAGTACCTAAGCAATCAAAATAACTTTGTCTTGAAACTTTAAATGTTTAAATGAGATAATAACATTCTTAGATACATCCATATATCAGTCAACATTTAGAAAATAATTGCAGAAGTTCATTTTGAGAAATAGTCAGAATCTAAACATATGCAGTGTAAATGGATATGAAGAAGATGTTCCTGATATAAACAGTAATAAAGATTGAGTTGGCAGGTTTTTCTATTAGATACAGGAATATGAGGGATTATAGTCAGAGGAGGCTCATTCATTGACACAGAGCATATAGTAATTACACAAAGAAGGGTTTGTTAGAGATAAAGAATTGTGTGTAGGAAAAAACTTGATCCGAAGAGTAAAGCAGCAGATAGTTGGAAGATTCTACTAAAATTGGGACTTTAGGAAGTTTGATGGATAAAACTGAAAATAAAATTGAGAACATGTTTGCATGCATTTGACTAATATTTCAATCAAATATAAACCAAGCCAACAGTCTACCATTACCTAAACATTTTAGATTTCTGAACATTAATATTGGAAATTTGGAAAAAATGCTGTGGATTTTATTAATGTAAAGACTCAAAGTTTGCAATATTAGTGGTATTATCACAACAAGGTATTTGCAAAATGTGTATATTTTTATTTACCAAAATGAGTAGCAACACACTGTACTTCAGTGGATAGTGGTCAGAGAAACTAGACAACATACAACTTTCACAATTGACCTACACAGCATAGAATTATCTCATAGCCTGCACCCATTTTGAATGTCCCCTAGATTTTCATGTAACTGAAAACCTGGTTTAAAGCATTTTGGCCTAGAATTTTACTCCACATTACAAAAAATAATTTTTAATATGATTTAATATTTACAGAATTTCCAGAAATGATACTAACTTGCAAATAGAGAGGTATATTTTTGGCTCAAAAGTTTTGTTCATTATTTCATAAAATCATATGAACAAGATTTGTTCATTATTTCATAAAATCATATCAGTGTGATTTTAAAATTGCCTTCATGACTTAGCTGTGTCAGTCTGCATTTATACCTATGATTTTCTCAATGATTCTACACATATTTGTACTATATGGCTCATTTGTAATGTTTTCTAGAAATGTTATGTCCTAACAGTTGCATAGTGGTGGTTTAGTCACTAAATTGTGTCTGACTCTTGGGACCCTATGGACTGTAACCTGCCAGGCTCCTTAGTCCATGGAATTTCCCAGGCAAGATTACTGGAGTGTGTTGCCATTTCCTTCTCAAGGGGATTGTCCCAACCTAGGGATTAAATCCGGGTCTCCTGCATTGCAGGCAGATTCTTTACCAACTGAGCCATCAGGGAAGCCCAACATTTGCATGATGAAATATATATTATAGAATTATAAATTATTTTCATTTATTACATCTTTATATTATAGTTTGGTCACTGACATGCTTGTTTTTAAGATTATGTATGCAACTTATTTGCTCCATGTATTTCATGAAAGATAGTAAAGATGGCAAAAAAAATTGCGCTTAAAAATCATAGGTTTAAATACATTAGTTAGAAATTACCATATGCAATAATGTGTATGGAACATAAAAATTAAGTAGTCTCTTTCATCCACATTTTATCATTCAATATCCATACCTCGATATAAGGTAAACAGGGTAACCATTATTTTTAATTCTCTTTTTCACTATTAGAAACAGGCAGAACAGAATCTCAGGACATGTCAATGATCATACAAAATAAATGGCCCTCAGAATCAGAAAATACAGGTCTTTTTTGTTTCAACACTGAACTTACACCCCAACTCTGTTGTAGTGAACAGACACTCTTGGATAATAATTTTCTTCTTTTTCTTTATTGCTAGAAGTTTCTTGCATATAAATTGTTGTCCACTGTTAGGTCATTTCAAGCTTTCTTCATACTCAAATATGGCACAGAACTTTTCATTCTCTGTTGTACTTTTATACAAATGTGCATCTTTACTAATAGAGTGGACTTGAGTATTGAGGTAATATTCTGAAAGTTTCAAAGCAAGAGTAAATCAAACAAAAACCCACCCACAACTTTAGCCTTAATTGTCTGGATGTTTCAAATCCAGGCAATATTTTTCTTTTCAGTCTGGCACTATATTTTTTTTTCCTAATCCTGACTTGTTCTGGTAATTGCCACAAATACTTCCTTTCATTTTCTTTCTATCTACTTAAGTCTGGGTAGCTTTCTGCCTACTGCTATCATCCAATGTTTTGATGGAATAGATGATGTATAGTGGCAGTAAAGGACACACTGATTGCCTCTGATGAATGAACTTTGTGATTGTGGGTTTCCAACTGAACCTTTAAGAGTAAGCCTGTTTAGACCGCACCTGAATACCAATAGCACTGTGGTAAGATTTTTTCCCTGCTGTTCACTGAAAGCTTTTATCCTGAAAAGACTTCACCTCTTCATGCTAAATGAATGCTGAAGCACTTAATGGAAAAATTATAAATTTTTTTAGGAATAATAGAAGAAAACATATTATAAAACTCAAAAGCTTATCCAGAACTACAAATTTAGTTGAATGGCTGATACATTTGGATTTCTGAAGTTTATTAAAGTAAATGGCAACAGATTCAGATATATACTTACAGATTTCAGAAGTGAATTTAAGCCAATTATTAGTTGCTAGAAAAATGTTTGTATAATCCTGAATATATTAAACAGATATCTTTAAAGAAAAGTTTGTCTCTGAGTAGGAGGTTAGGAAGCATGTTTAGTTAGCATACTGAACAGATAAATATTTCAGAAAATATGCATAATAATAGATAGCATTCTCATCAAAATTTATTAACATTCAAATTTCTCTTTATATTATTTTTCCTTCATTTCCCTTTCCTTATCCTTCTTTTCCTTTCTTGTTTCCTCTGTTCCGTCTTTCTTTCTTTTTTTTTTCCTATTTTTTTCATAAGTATTATTTTATTTTATTTTATTTTTTTTCCTCCCTTTTATTGTTTTTGCCATACAATGTCATGATATCACCATGGGTTTACATATGCTCCCCCTCTAGGACC
>ML664161.1:12763390-12889708 GCA_007570785.1 Antilocapra americana | reverse complement strand
CATCTGCATTCCTTTTGCTGTCTCGCATGTTGGGTTCTCATTACTGTATGCTGGAGAGGATGTGGAGAAAAGGGAACTCTCCTACACTGTTGGTGGGAATGCAAACTAGTACAGCCACTATGGAAAACAGTGTGGAGGTTCCTTAAAAAGCTGCAAATAGTCCTGCCATATGACCCGGCAATCCCACTGCTGGGCATATATACCGAGGAAACCAGAATTGAAAGAGCCACGTGTACCCCAATGTTCATCGCTGCATTGTTTACAATAGCCAGGACATGGAAGCAACCTAGATGCCCATCAACTGACGAATGGATAAGAAAGCTGTGGTACATATACACAATGGAATATTACTCAGCATTAAAAAAAAAATTCATTTGAATCAATTCTACTCAGGTGGACCGAACTGAGTAGAATGGTGGAGCCCATTATCCAGAGTGAAGTAAGCCAGAAGCAAAAACAACAATACAGTATATTAACACATATATATGGAATTTAGAAAGACAGTAACGAGAACTTTCTTTCTTTCTTTTCTAGATTTACACTCCACCAATTTTAGTAACATTTAAGCCAACTAATAATTGGCTTAAATGCATTTCTGAAATTTGTAAATATATATCTGAATCTGTTGTCATTTACTTTAATAAACTTCAGAAATCCAGAATCACTATGTGCCATATTTCAAAAGAAACAAATAGAAAAGTACCCATGGGAAATAGCTAGTATGGTAAAAGAAGACATGGTAGAATAGCCTTGGAAATTTTTATCTTTTTCAATAGGTTATATTTTCATCATTTTCCATTATAGAAAGATGCAAACATTTGGAAAGTTTATATTTAGAATGGAAATCAAGTCAAGTATATGGTAGATCAACCCTAATCACCCTGGAACTTTCTCCAAAATAAAGTTTGCCATGGCTGTGATCTCTTATCTGACCTCACCCACCTGCCTAGTTTACCCTCTTAGAGCTCCAAATATTACTTTATTTTACAAACATAACAGATTATATAAGATACACTGATATCTTACATCATTGTGGCTTTCAGAAAGTATTAATACTTCATCCATTAAAATGATGAAAATATAACCTAGAGGTGACTCTTTAGAGTACATCCCACAAGTGTACATCCTGTTGGAATTGCGCAATGGTTATGGTATAAGACCAGAGGGTCTGAGCCTCTGGATCTAGGAAGAAGTCATTGACATAAACAAAAGGTCTCCCATATAGCATCTTATAAGGACTAAGACCACCATTCCTTAGGGGCAATACGGGTGCAGAGGAGAGTTATTGGTAAAGCCTCCTTCCATCCCAGGGAGGTCTCCTGGGTTATCTTTCATCACCGATTTTAAGAATTGATTCACTCTTTCTACTTTTCCTAAAGACTGAAGCCTCCAGGCACAATGGAGATAATAAGTAATGCTCAATGCTTTACAAACTCCTTGGGTGACCTTAGAGGTAAATGATGTCCAATTGTCTTTTTGTAATAACCTGGGCAGCACCAAATCTTGGAATGACTTCACAGAGCAGTTTTTTTTTTTTTTTTTTTACCACTTCCTCAACCTTCTCAATCCAGGTGAGAAAGTCTTCAATCCATCCTATGAATCTATATATCATTACTAATAGGTATTTATACCCTTGAGAAACTGGCATCTAGGTGAAGTCCACCTGCCAGTCTTCTCCTGGGTAGGTCCCATGCCATTGGACTGGTTGGGCCAGCTGGGGTCTTTGAGCTCTTTGGGGATTGTTTCATTGGCAAGAGGGACAAGAGACCATCATCTTTGGAGGGCCTTCTCCCCTAAATGTAAGGAGTTAACCAACTTTCATTGGAGGTTCCTAAGCAGAAAAAGGAGGTTCTCCTTGTGGAACCACCCTGTATGATCTTCTAGAAAGCCCTCACTCTTAGCTTCAAGAGTCTCACCTTCAGAATATGAAGGAGTTTCTGGCATATTGGTCTGTGGAACCAAGATGGCAACCCCTGTTAAGTCATTCTTCTGAATGCTGCTCTCTTAGCTGCCTGATTAGCTGCTTAGTTCTCTCGTGCCACTTTCGTGTTCCCTTTTTGGTGCCCTTTACAATGGGAGACCCAAACCTCAGCAAGCAGATATACTACCTCTAAGAGCCTAAAGATTTGATCACCATCTTTGATTGGGGACCCTCGGGTGGTCAAGGTGGCCTCCTTCTATCCAAATAGCAGCATGTGCATGTAAACCAGAAAGGCATATATGGATTTAGTATAAATGGCTACTCTTTTTCCTTCTCCCAGCTCTAAAGCTTGAGTCAGGGATATGAGCTCAGCTAATTGGGCTGAAGTACCTGGTGGCAAAGGTTTAAACTTTAAGGTCTCAAAATCAGAGACTACCGCCTATCTGGGTTTTCTTTTTCCATCTAAGACAAAGCTGCTTCCATTAGTGTACCAAATTTCCTCAGGATTGATAAGAGGATCGTCTGATGATCCTTCTAGGAGTTATGTCCAATGGTCCAAAGTTTCTTTGGAAGAATGAAAGGGGAGAGAACCTTGGGTTGGGTAAAGAGCCTCACAAGGGAATGTAGTCAGACCTGGATTCTCCATCAGCCCTACCTGATATCTGAGGATCCTTTGATCAGACATCCATAAATGGCTTCTCCCATTCAAGAGTTGCTTGGACTCTCCCCAAAGGAGAGTTTTAAAGCATATTCTATCAGGACTGCAATAGCTGCAAGATTTCAAAGGCAGGAAAGATCTCTTCTCAATAAGGGAGTTGGACACTCCGGGACTACCAGAAACTGGTGGGAAAATATTTGTCCATCCCAGCAACAAAGAAGTGCATTGGTGAATATTTTTGTAATTGCTTTTCCTGTAGCTCCCAAAATGATACAGGTTTGGAGGGAGAAGGCTCTGGAGCAGGAGGTCAGGAAAGAGTAGGTAGCCCCTATGTCAACCAAGAAATTCTTGGAACTACCTGCCACATCCAGTTGCACTCTTGTCTCCAGTCCTGTGATGGTTATCTGTGACAAGTGGCCTGGCTGAGTGGGCAGCTTCAGTCCTGTTGAATTATCTTTAGGGAAGGCTTGGAACTTGACCTTGAGGCTCTTGGGTCCCAAGGGCAGAATGCCACCCAATTTCCCAATTGATGGCATTTGTAGCAAGCCCTTTTAGGAGGCTTGGCATGTTTGTACACAGTTTGGCCCAATGTCCTTCCTGTCTACAGATTAGGCATTTGCTTCATGCCTTGTCCTTCAAAAACTTGGGGTTTACCATAGAGCTTTCTTGGAGGGCAGCCAGCATCTGGGCATGCCCTGTCTCTTTCCTTCTCTCCCCTTCTGGGGCCTTGGTCTCCCTCTCCTGTTTTCCATTATAAAAGGTGTTGGTGGCTGTCTGGACCATCTCATCTAAAGAGGCATCAGGGTCCTGCTGCTGTATCTGTTGTAACTTTATCCTGATGTGTGATGCACATTGGAACAGGAATTTGTCCTTTAAAACCACCCATTCCTTTTAAGAGTCTAAGTCCAGATTGGTAAACTTTTGGAGGACCTCTTTTAGACTTTCCAGAAAGGCAATGGGGTTCTCATTGGATTC
This sequence comes from Antilocapra americana, assembly GCA_007570785.1. Classification (NCBI taxonomy): domain Eukaryota; kingdom Metazoa; phylum Chordata; class Mammalia; order Artiodactyla; family Antilocapridae; genus Antilocapra; species Antilocapra americana. Next base: position 12,886,154 of record ML664161.1, on the reverse strand, counting down.
CTGAGTTATTGCTGAGACTGAGCATAGTCCCACAACTAATAGGTTTTCTTCTATTTTCATGGGTGGACTTCCTTAGGGGTGAGTCTTTCTGAGGCTTATCCTACCCACTACTGTCAAAACCTGAGAGCCAGGTGTCCCTGGGTCAGGGTGCAGATCCCCAGGCAGGCTGAGGCATGACAGTCTTCTGGAGATGGAATCCCTGGGCTGGTGGAGGCAGGTTGGCCACCCAAGAATTCGGTTCCTGGGTGGGTCCCTGGGCAGGTCAAAGAATGTCGACCACCTGGGATGCCTGTACTGGCGGATCCCCGAAAAAGTTGAGACATGACAACCTTTCCAGGACTAGATCCCTAGGCACGTCAAGGGAGGTCAACCTCCTGGGACCTCTGGAATGGATTTGGGAATCCCCAAGGTCTCCAGCATGACCAGTGATGGGTATGATTAAGGGGTTGTAACAGTGACAGACTGTATTATTTTGGGCTCCAAAATCACTGCAGATGGTGACTTTAGCCATTAAATTAAGACACTTGCTCCTTAGAAGAAAAGTTATGACCAACCTAGACAGCATATTAAAAAACAGAGACATTACTTTGCCAACTTTAAGGTCTCAAAATCAGAGACTACTGCATATCTGGCTTTTCTTTTTCCATCTAAGACAAAGCTGCTTCCATTAGTGTACAACTAGACATGACAACCTTTAAACACGTTAGTTTATAGGTCCGTCTAGTCATGGCTATGTTTTTTCCTGTAGTCATATATGGATGTGAGAGTTGGACTATAAAGATAGCTGAGTGCTGAAGAACTGATGCTTTTGAACTGTGGTGTTGGAGAAGACTTTTGAGAGTCCCTTGGACTGCAAGGAGATCCAACCAGTCCATCCTAAAAGAAATCAGACCTGAATATTCATTGGAAGGACTGATGCTGAAGCTGAAACTCCAATACTTTAATCATTTGATGAGAAGAACTGACTCCTTTGAAAAGACCCTGATGCTGAGAAAGATTAAAAGTAGGAAGAGAAGGGGATGGCAGAGGATGAGATGGTTGGATAGCATCATTGACTCAATGGACATAAGTTTGAGTAAACTCTGGAAGTTGGTGATGGAAAAAGATATCTGGCATGCTTCAGGCCATGAGATAATGTTTGCCACTTTGGGAGTTAGCCCTGCAGGCTGTTTGGGCCCAAAACTTTACCATCCTTCTAAAGTTACAAACATACCCTTGGATCAAATCTCCACTCCACTTTCATGGAACATCTGGTCCGTTGTCACTTATCAATTTATTCTTAAGCCACTTACTGACTCCTACAACCAGGACCCTGCCCCCTTGTAGGCAGCATTACTCCACCTAACCTATTATTAAAATACCCCTATTATTAAATGACCCTAACAAGACCATATAACCCACTCCTTTGTTGTTACATTTGTTATTACCTACAGTGGGTCTATAACAGTGAAACATTTACCATTGGAAACACCCTAAACTATTCTTATAGAGGCCTGGGGGAAGAAATCCATGACTTACATTCACTCAGAGCAATAAAAAGATAAGGTTTATGGCTGTTTCACCAGGTTCCCAGTCTCAGAGCACAGGCTTGGATTGCTTTACATTATGATATCTATTCCCATCCACAGTGGACAAACCAGCAATGAGTTAAAATCCAGTTCAGTTCAGTCGTTCAGTCATGTCTGACTCTCTGCGACCCCATGAATTGCAGCACGCAAGGCCTCCCTGTCCATCACCAACTCCCGGAGTCTTCCCAAACCCATGTCCATCGAGTTGGTGATGCCATCCAGCCATCTCATCCTCTGTCTTCCCCTTCTCCTCCTGCCCCCAATCCTTCTAGGGTTAGGGTGTTTTCCAGTGAGTCAACTCTTCACATGAGATGGCTAATGTTTTGGCATTTCAGTTTCAACATCAGTCCTTCCAATGAACACCCAGGACTGATATCCCTTAGGATGGACTGGTTGGATTTCTTTGCTGTCCAGGGGACACTCAAGAGTCTTCTCCAACACCACAGGTCAAAAGTATCAATTCTTTGGCACTCAGCTTTCTTTACAGTCCAACTCTGACATCCATATATGACTACAGGAAAAAACATAGCCGTGACTAGACGGACCTTTGTTGGCAATGTCTCTGCTTTTTAATATGCTGTCTAGGTTGGTCATAACTTTTCTTCTAAGGAGCAAGTGTCTTTTAATTTAATGGCTAAAGTCACCATCTGCAGTGATTTTGGAGTCCCCTAAAATAAAGTCTGTCACTGTTTCCACTGTTTCCCCATCTATTGCCATAAAGTGATGAGACTGGATGTCACGATCTTAATTTTCTGAATGTTGAGTTTTAAGCCAACATTTTCATTCTGCTCTTTCACATTCATCAAGAGGCTCTTTAGTTCTTCTTCACATTCTGCCATAAGGGTGGTGTCGTCTGATTATTTGAGGTTATTGATATTTCTCCTGGAAATCTTGATTCCAGCTTGTGCTTCTTACAGCCCAGCGTTTCTCATGATGTACTCTGTGCATAACTTAAATAAGCAGGGTGACAACATACATCCTTGACGTACTCCAAGAGTACTGAAACCAGTCTCTTGTTCAGCACCCAACTGTTGCTTCTTGACTGTTGCATACAGATTTCTCAGGAGGCAGGTCAGGTGATCTGCTATTCCCATCACTTTAAGAATTTTCCACAGATTTTTGTGATCCATACAGTCAACAGCTTTGACTTAATCAATAAAGCATAAATAGATGTTTCTCTGGAAATTTCTTGCTTTTTCGATGATCCAACAGATGTTGGCAATTTGATCTCTGGTTCCTCTCCCTTTTCTAAATCCAGCTTCAGTTCAGTTCAGCGACTCAGTCATGTCCAACTCTTTGCGACACCGTGAATCGCAGCACATCAGGCCTCCCTGTCCATCACCAACTCCCTGAGTCCATGCAAACCCATGTCCATCAAGTCGGTGATGCCATCCAGCCATCTCATCTTCTGTCATCCACTTCTCCTCTTGCCCTCAATGTTTCCCAGCATCAGGGTTTTTTCCAGTGAGTCAGCTCTTCACATCAGGTGGCCAAAGTATTGGAGTTTCAGCTTCAACATCAATCCTTCCAATGAACACTCAGGAATGATCTCCTTAGGATGGACTGGCTGGCTCTCCTTGCAGTCCAAGGGATGCTCAAGAGTCTTCTCCAACACCACAGTTCAAAAGCATCAATTCTTCGGTGCTCAGCTTTCTGTATAGTCCAACTCTCATGCTTCCATACATGACCACTGGAAAAACCATAGCCTTGACTAGACAGACCTTAGTTGGCAAAGTAATGTCTCTGCTTTTAAATATGCTGTCTAGGTTGGTCATAACTTTCCTTCCAAAGAGTAAATGTATTTTAATTTCACGGCTGCAATTACCATCTACAGTGATTTTGGAGCCCCCCAAAATAAAGTCAGCCACTGTTTCCACTGTTTCCCCATCTATCTGCCATGAAGTGATGGGACCAGATGCCATGATCTTCGTTTTCTGAATGTTGAGCTTTGAGCCAACTTTTTCACTCTTCTCTTTCACTTTCATCGAGAGGCTCTTTATTTATTTATTTCTAATTTTCTTTACTTTATTGTGTTGATTTTGCCATACATTGACATGAATCCGCCATGGGTATACATATGTTCCCCCTCCAGAAGCCCCCTCCCAATTCCCTCTCCCTGGGTCTTCCCGGTGCTCCAGCCCCGAGCATCAAACCTGGGCTGGCGATTGATTTCACATATGATAATTAACGTGTTTCTTCTTCACTTTCTGCCATAAGGGTGGTGTCATCTGCATGTCTGAGGTTCTTGATAATTCTCCCGGCAATCTTGATTCCAGCTTGTGCTTCCTCCAGCCCAGCATTTCTCATGATGTACTCTACATATAAGTTAAACAAGTAGGGTGACAATATACAGCCTTGACATACTCCTTTTCCTACTTGGAACCAGACTGTTGTTCCATGGCCAGTTCTAACAGTTGCTTCCTGACTTGCATACTGGTTTCTCAAGAGGCAGGTCAGGTGGTCTGTTATTTCCATGTCTTTCAGAATTTTCCACAGTTTATTTTGATCCACACATTCAAAGGCTTTGGCATAGTCAGTAAAGCAGAAATAGATGTTTGTATGGTACTCTCTTGCTTTTTGGATAATCCAGCAGATGTTGGCAATTTGGTTCCTCTGCCTTTTCTAAACCTAACTCGAACATCTGGAATTCATGGTTCACATACTGTTGAAGCCTGGCTTGGAGAATTTTGAGCATCACTTACTAACATGTGAGATAACTGCAATGATGCCATAGTTTGAGCATTCTTTGGCATTGCCTTTCTTTGCGATTGGAATAAAAACTGACATTTTCCAGTCCTGTAGCCCCTGCTGAGTTTTCTAAATTTGCTGTCATATTGAGTGCAACACTTTCATAGCATCATCTTTTAGAATTTGAAATAGCTCAACTGGAATTCTATGAATTCCACTAGCTTTGTTCATAGTGATGCTTCCTAAGGCCCACTTGACTTCACATTCCAGAATGTCTGGCTCTAGGTGAGTGATCATACCATCATGATTATCTGGTTCATGAGGATCTTTTTTGTATAGTTCTTCTGTGTATTCTTGCCACCTCTTCTTAATATCTTTTGCTTCTGTTAGGTCCATTCCATTTCTGTTCTTTATTGTGCCCATCTTTGCATGGGCAAATAAACAACAGTTACAAGGCACTGTCAAAAAAGGGAGGAGTGAATGGTTCCCCAGTCGTTGGGATGGTCTTTCCACTCCTTAGCATATGAAATCACCCAGCTCGAGCTAACCACACCACATTCCATGGCCGCTGCACTTTCCTCTGTAATGGCCCACTCCCTGTGGACTGTGTTTCTCCCTGAATCGGAACAAATCCACATCTTACCTATAGCTGTGTCTCTAACTGATTTTTTTTGCAATGAGCCATCAGAGCCTGGGCTTCATTAGTTCCTGAAGCCAGAAACTTAGGTTTTGGCTTGGCTCAAGTCCTGGGAGAGAGGAACAGAAGGACAGGAGGAAAAATCAGTGGTAAAAATGTTGAGGAATCCCCTCATAACCTGCTGGAAAATCTGCTAAATGCCTGACATGTGCTCTCAGTTTTCTTTGGCCTGATCCTTGGCACAAAAGAAGATTAAGCATAGAAGAACTCCCACCCTCTTGGGCAATAGCTACTGGAGCCCAGGAGATAGCAAAGCCTTTGTGAGACACTGGGGAGTAGACTGTGCCTCAGTTGCACCCACTGCCACTCGCCTGTTCACTGGGGATTTGAGAAAACAAGAAACAAGAGATTGTAAAGGAATTAAGATTTTGTTAGGGATACGTACTTCTAGCCATAGGAGTGAGGACCTCCTAACATAACTGAAGGTCTTCTGGAATTTGAGACTGAGCTGTGTGACTTTTCTGCTGAGTTTGCTTTCTGCTGTCCCAGTTTCTAGTACACTGGGCTTCTTGTCACTTCCCCTGAGCTGGGTTTTCTTCGCCTTCAGTTTCCTTAGGAGCAAAAGCCCAGAGATTTCACTGAATTTGGCTCCTGCTGTGCTTGGCTTCCTCCTTGTGGGAGCTGAGCCAAGGTTGTTTCAGCCAGGTTAAATCCAAGAAACGGCACCATAGATGTCAGGGGAGTGTGTAATTTCCTTAGTTCTATCTCATTGCAGCAAAAATTTGAAGCAATGGACCAGTGTTACACCCCTCAGATGGACCAGTGTTACAGCTCTATGTTCCAGCTCAGTTTCATTAGAGAGTAAAGGAAAATACATCCTTGAGGCATGAGGGCATCCTGACCCAAAAGACACAAAGAGAAGAAAGGCCCCAATCTTTCTAGGCTCCCTCCTTTTATACATTTGTCTCCTCTCCCCTGAACCTGCCCTATGTAAACTGGGCTAGCCAGGAGGGCTGTTTGTTTTACCTGAGGTCCTCACTATGGTCCTCAGACCTTCCTTTGTTCTATTTTCACCTACTTTTCCCTTCTTTGTCTTTTAACCACCACCATTTTGGATTCCTTTTTCCTCTTCTAACTACCTAACATTTCTAACCTATACAACTGTGTGTAGATAAGCACCGTGGGGGGTGGGGTGGGGGGAATCATGACACTATGAGAGTCTTTGGTAGATTGTAAAAATGGCTATAAACAAATATAGCCTATAGACTATAAACATTATAAAAAATGGTCCTTATAATGTGCCATTGCATGTCTTTTCATCAAGAGGTGGATCCTAATTTTCACCAAAGTGGATCATACGCTTTGCTTTGGCAAAAGGCTTTTAACAAATGTGATGCAAGGAGAGGCTTGAGAAAAATTTTCTCATTAAGACTTTCTCTGCCCACCTATGTTCATTATATCATTATTTACAATAGTTGAGAAATGGAAACAACCTAAGTGCCCATTGGGCTTCCCTGGTGGCTTAGGCAGTAAAGCATCTGCCTGTAATGCAGGAGACCTGGGTTCGATCCCTGGGTCAAAAAAATTCCCTAGAAAAGGAAATGGCAATGCAATCCTGTACTCTTGCCTGGAAAATCCCATGGACAGAGGAGCCTGGTAGGCTATAGTCCGTGGGGTCACAGAGTCAGATACCAATTGGGTGACTGTATTTTCACTTTCAAATGCCCATCAAAAGATTAATGAACAAAGGAAAATGAATATAATGGAATATTGTTTATCCATTATAAAGGAGAAAATCTAAGCCAAAGCACTAGTTAGTAGTAGAGACAGTGGCTGATCACACAGAAGTGACAGCCCAGCTGAAACCAGCAGAAGAAACACACATCTAAGCCCAGCTCCAAATAATGACCCATAGAATCATGAGTTAAGTAAATGATTTCTCCTAAACCACTAAGTTTTGTTATGCACTGAAAGCTAGCGGAAGTAGAGCATGCTGAGTGGGTTGAGTTGTAGTTGTTCAGTCATGTCCAAATCTTTGCGACCCCATGGACTGTAGCCCACCTGGCTCCTCTCTCCATGGAATTCTCCAGGCAAGAATACTGGAATGGGTAGCTATTCCCTTCTCCAAGGGACCTTCCTGACCCAGGGATCAAATCTGGGTCTCTGCATTGCAGACAGATTCTTTACCATTTGAGCCACCAGGGAAGTCCCAGTAGAGCATGTTCAGTTCAGTTCAGTCGCTCAGTCATTTCTCACTCTTTGTGATTCCTTGGACTGTAGCACGCCAGTCTTCCCTGTCCATTATAAATACATGGAGCTTATTCAAACTCATGTCCATTGAGTCAGTGATGCCATCCAACCATCTCATCCTCTGTCATCCCCCTCTCCTCCCACCTTCAATCTTTCCCAGCACTTTTTCCAATGAATCAGCTCTTTGCATCAAGTGGCCAATGTATTGGAGTTTCAGCTTCAGCATCAGTGCGTCTGATGAATAATCAAGACTGATTTCCTTTAGGGTCATGTTGGGGGGACTTAATTTAACTTATAGAACCCTGAAGGCTTTTCTGAGGAAACTGTCTAAAGAATTAATATAAGAGAGTCAACCAAAGAATGGAAAGGGGAATATATTCAGACAGAGGTAAAAGCATGTGTGAAATGAGAAAGAACTTGGTATACTTGAGAAAATAGAAGGATGAAAATTTTCTTTGTTCAGATTTTACATTGTTCCAGAATCGCAATGCTTGCTTCGCCATGCTCCCCTATATACAACGTCAGACATAAGTTTTAATGATTAGGTTTCTATTTCATTTTCTGTTTGTCCAGCAAACAAAATCTCCAGATTCTCTATCACTGGGTTGCTCTTATTTTTATCATGCTCTTTCCAAAAGATTACAATGTTCCTCTGACCTTGAGTTTGCTGGTTAGTTTCCTGCTACTTGTTGATAACATTTCTGATGCATATTTCTTAATCTGACTTGGAGAACTGGCATTCCTAGATTCCCTTCTCTACAATTTCTCATACCACACACTGTAGAAGTCTGTATCGAAAAGGTCATTGTGACAGATGGTCATTCAGATAAGTAGTTTGATAGATGATCAATTGATCAATGATAGTTAAATGATTAATAGAGAGGTAGATGGATAGATATGGACAACTAGATGAAAACATCAAGTTAGAACATCTATAATGTAATCCCATTTTTATAAAAAACAAAATAATATTATATGCAACCCATGTACTTACAGACATGCACACATATATACATCAAACATACAGAGGTGGCATCTGCTTATATAGTCCCATAATTATAATTCCTTTTGTTTTATATACTTCTGTATTGTTTGAATACATTGATTTAAATTTCCTATGTAAGACTCACTCAGGATGTGTGTGTGTGTGTGTGTGTGTGTGTGTGTGTGTGTGTGTGTGTGTGTTTCAGTTAAATTGGCTGCTGAGATATAAACCCAAAAGTACATTTACCTTGGCCAGCTAATGAAGATTCATGTCATGCACTTATATTTATGGCTAAGAGTAGCAGAATTGACAGGGCTTGAAGATGCCAATTTGTGTGAGTCAATGTCAAGAGAGATGAACTAGTTAAAGTCTGAGTGTGGCAGTTATACAATTTGCAGCATACTACCCATGAAACCTTAATAGTCTCACTGGGTTATAAGTGTTTTATTATAAAAATCTCTGCCTACAAATGAGCTCTTTCTGTTTTTCTAAAACAAAAATAGATAAAGACTAATTCAAATATGCTTTTTTTAATTAAAAGTCGCTATGATTGAATTTTTGTCCCTGTAAAGAGGGTGCAGGTAACATAAGAATGAATATGACTGTGTATTTTGCTTTTCTTAACAGAGCCAAAGTGAAAAAATATAAAAAGCAAGAATCAGAGTTTTCGGCGTCTCTCTCCCTTATATGTAGACATGCTTAACAAATGCTCACACATCTGATCACATTACAATTACCTTGTGAGGTTGTAAAGCAGGTGCTATTATCCTCCTTGTTTTTATAGTTGTAGAATCCAAGATAAAGGACTTATCTAGGGCTGCGCACTGGGTCAGTTGACTGAGTTTTTGCAAAATCAATAAAATGCTTCTTTAGGTAAGTGTAAATTATTCCCTCAGGGACAATATTTCAACTGGAGATGTATTTATTTTCATGAATAGTTTCTTTACAGGTTAATACATGGGACAGTTTTATTACAAAGTATTTGGTCAAACTAAATTTGATTTTCTAGATGACTAAGCAACCATCTATTGTAGGTAAAGATTTTAGATAATATGAAAAGGTCAGGTAAGAGCTGAAATATGTAAATTTTGTGTTACCATTCATTTTATGTCAACTATTTCTTCACTATGTGTGGAGAATTTGGAGTTGATTCCTCTCATAATACTCAGGCGGTATGAGAGTATTTCATTTTATATTGATGAAATCAATAGAAATTCAGCCTTTCTTCATAGGATAACCATCTTCAAGCATCTAAATTGTTTTACAGATTTTTATTACTCATACTTTTCAACAACCTTGTGAATATGTGAACAATATTAACTTAAAATGTAAACAGGGAAGAAATATGTTAGGCATAACAAGTTAAATGACTTCCTCATATATATAGATTTTTATATTCCTCACAGCCTCATGAATTATTACTTTAAAATGGTACTGTTGACTTTCTTCTGTGTCCTCTGTTTATTATTAAATACCCTATGTGAATTTAATACTGATTGCAATTCTGGAAAAAATGCAGGAATAAAAATTTTAATCAAATCATAGCATGAATTCATTCTGTCAGGTATTTTTATTTTTTAATAAAAATTCTACATGTGCAATATAATTAAAATATTTTGTTGATCTCTGAGGATTAAGTTTTCATCTAATTTATTTTATTTAATTTAAATGTAATGCTCATTTGTATTATTTTTCATAAATGTCTCACTTGCATGAATAGCTTAGGAGTTGAAATAAATACTAAAGAGTTAAAATTTTCCACCAAATCCGGGCTATCTAGATCTGGCTGTTAGTTAAGAAACACATTTATTTTCACTGGGTCTTCTCTTTCCATCAACCCTTATTAGTAGGCATCACTACTAATTGCAAAATAAAACTTTAGGGGAAATAAGTTGACATATTCCAAATCTAATAAAACCTCTGCTATGCAGCTGACTTAAGAAATAGTGCAAATAATAAGTTTTTTTCCCCCTATGTACCATTATGTATAATAAATTAGGAGAAACATTAGACAAATAAGATTGGTATTTTTCTTTTTAGGCATCTTGATCAAGTAACAAATCTCTTGATAAACTTTGATGAGTCTAACTGAGAAACAGATGTTTTGGGCAACTGACTTCCAAATACATGTTTTTACAATTTGTTATTCAAGGAAGGGATGCCACTGGGGAGAGCCATTGTTGAGAGACAGAGCAAACAAGAAAAGGAGATGAGAGGAGAAGGGAAGACAGAAACAACTGGAAATAATAGTGTCCATGTATTTCTCTACTATCTGTAGGAGCATAGAATGGTGTTATAGCATTGCAGGGTGAAAAATGACCTTGAGAAGCCTGAGGAAGGAAGACTCTCTTGGAAAGGAGACCTGAAGTGACAGCATCATCCCCAGTGCCTACAAAGAGCCCAGAGGCAAGGCTCTAACACAGCATCAGAGTGATGGTGGAGGCTTGGCCAACAGGGTGACCCTTGGGCAGTGTTGGCAGAGAGCATCAGTAGCAGGGTTGGGCAAAATGCCTCCCTCGAATGGCTTAGAGGAAGCTGATTTCAAGTAGGCTGAAACAGAAAGGCATGTTGTTTGTGTTGTTCAGTTGCCAAGTTCTGTCCAACTCTGTACAACCTCACGGGCTGAAAGCATGCTAGGCCTCATCCCTCATCATCTTCCGGACTTTGGTCAAGTTTATGTCCATTGAATTGGTCATGCTATCCAATCATCTCATCAAAGGCACATATACATGTTTTTCATTCAGCACGTATTTGTTGAGTATCACTCATCCGGGATTGTACTTGTTTCTGAACCGAAACAAGTTGAGTTCTTGTTGAGACTGTTGAGACTGCCTCTGGAAAATCCCAAACATAATTATAGACACCTTTTTTCGCTAGGTCTATTAAAATTCTATGTGTGGTAGCATTATAAAAGCCAGCAAAATGATTTCCTGATTTTGAGGTTAGCTCATTTATTCCTAAGAGTGTTGTGTAAGTTGTCTGTGATCCTTTACTTACAATTGAACTGATGACCCAGTTTTCCCCAAGAGACTGTCAGGATGAATTCCTTCATGCCTTACATTTCTAATTGCCTCACTTACATCAAAAACTCTAATGTGAGGTTTCCTTTTCCCAATTCCATACCACTTGGCATAATTTGCCTTACTCAATTTCAATCCCCTGCTCCTTTCCTGAATTTTCTTTCTTATGGCTAATAATCATTAACAACAGATAATAACTGTATCTCTGAAGCTTTCCTTCCCACCCCAAACAAAATCTGCTCTGCCTTGATGACTCCCTCGCAAATGAAAAGCCTTCACATGTTTCTTGTCTTTCACAGTCTGTGTACCTTTGTCCTGGCATTAGGATACAAATCCTCCTTACCCTCTGTTGCTTCCTTCAATTTCTGCTCCAAAGCCCAGGGCTTTAGATAGCCATTTCAACTTTCCCATCAACTTCTCTCGCCTTGTTCATTGCCAGCTTTCCCACTACTATAATCAACATTCTTGGCAACTTCACCACTCACATGGATGATCCTTCCAAAACCTGTGTCTCTCAGTCCTTCCATCTTTTCTCCTCCATATCATGTCATCCACACTCTCACAGATACAATAATTGTGTCAAACATAAAACTTCCAAATGTCCTTCTTTTTTGCCACTTTCTAGTCTTCTAGCTTGTGTCCTTTAGCATTTCCATAGCATTTCTTCCACTTCAAAGAGAGCTCTAATATACTACCTATCTCTTTCTTAATGCTAAGTTTGTCTTCATGTTCCCTTTTATAACTGTAAAATCTATTATTTACTTAAATGTCCCTACAAAACCCTCTACTTTTCATTGCTTCTTCCTTGTTTGAATATGAATTAAAAACCTAGCTAATGCTAAAGGTAATTTTCTATTACCTTTGTACCTGAGTTTAAGATGATGAGTATTTCTAAAGAAGAACACATACACTCACTGGCTACCTCAAATTAATTTATGTTTCAACATATGAATTCTGGGGAGGCACACAAACATTCAGTTCATAATAAACACTGACCCTCCAACCTGAGACACAGACTGGAATACATGGACCAGAGTTGTTGCAACAGATTCACATATCTGCAACCTGAGGCAGAGTTGGTGACTAACCTAGATCTGAAATGTAAAATAGAACTACTTTAGCTAAACTAAAGACATATAAACCCAAAATAAAGGCCTCTTGTTTTGTACACTGAACCCTCTAGCTTCCTGAGATTCTCTGTGTTCAGCTATATCCATACAGCAAGTTCACCCCTGAACACTGCATCCGTATGGTCTCAGGTGACCAGAACTCATGTACTCAAGAGTCTTATGTTTTCAGAACTGAAATCTAGAGGCTATTCTTGAGTATTTTCACTTTCACTCTGCATCCAAAGGGTCATATAATCCTGTTTATTTTTTTGCACTTCTAAAAATCACCAGGTCAAATTGTAAAGATTAACTCAGAGTTTTCACTCAGGTTTCCCTTGTATCCTGTGGCTTTATTTTCTTTAGCCACCTGCCCATATTTTGTTCTCTCAAAGTGATTCAAATTCATGCCCTGTATGCTAAATTGCAGCTTTTGCTAATTTTTCTTCCTATCCCCAAATCGTGTAAACATCATTTTCTTCTCCTTAAATCATTAACATTCAGCTCTTTCAAAACACAGTCATGTAATTTAATTATTTCTGTATCTCAGGGAGTAAATTAATAGATATTTTGTTTATGGCTGCTATATGCAAGGTTTTATGTTAGGTTTTTCAGGAGTACCTCATTTACACTTAGGTTTCAGTGACAAATCACAGTTAAAAAAACACAGAACAGGATAGTATAAGACAGGCACCTCATGGGATGGCTAAGTGGTCCAACCATTGTGCCATAGCTCGTCTCTATATATTATGTTTCAGCCACTTTTAAAAATCATCTTTCCAGTAATGTTGATGTTGAGTATGTACTAGAAGGGAGAAAATCATTTAAATTTAGAATTCTGTCCACTTAAACTATATGAAATTTTGTCAAAAATGGAAATCAGAAAATGCTGAAATATAAAGGTATATATATTAGCTCCACTCTATGAAACACAAATTTAAAAAAAAATAAAATTTTTCCCTTCACTCACATGAGAATAACTAGTATTTGCAGGAACTTGAAGTTTTAATATATAGTCTCTATTTAGTAAAATAAGAATAATAAAATTCATTATCTGCATTAGCAGGGCTTTAAAATCAATTTAATCTTTATAAAGTAATTTAATAAAAATATTGGTCCATTAGAGCTGTAAAGAATTACTGGTTACATGTTTCTATCATGGACTTATGTTAAAAAACAAAATAATCATTTTGTTTTCTTTAAAAACAAAATAATCACTATTTTAGTGAGCCTTATAATTAAAAAAAATAGTTCTTTCAGATATGAATACTGACTACTATGGTGAGTATGAAGAATTGCATATTATATCCATTGTTCTTTTTTTTTTCTTATTGTTTTACACAGTCATTTAACTTAATCCAACATTTGTGTGTATAACTAAGAGGCCCAATGAGCCAGAACAGATTTTAAGACCTTGTTGTCCCTTTAACTGAGAAGTCAGTTTGATACTATTTCCTTAAGGAAATAATCAACAGATTTGCAAAACAACAGATGACATCAAGTTTTACTACTGGTCCCTGAATTACAATATTAAACTTTGTGTTAAAAAAGGTATTAGGCACACAGTGTTCTGGAATAGCCATCATCATTACATCATATTGCTTTCAATTTGAATTAGCATACAAATGAACAAAGATGGCCAATCATGTAGCCAAGATGAAATTTGTCATCTTAAATATTTAGTTGCCTTGGAAGCAGATTGTATAAAATGTCAACTAGTGTCCTTGGATGCTGATATCTGCTTGTTTGGAAATTTAGAATTCTCAAGTTAGTCTTAGGATAGCAGAGACAAACAGAGCAATTACCTAAGTTTTCCCAATAGATTTTTTTAAATTTATTTTTTTATTAGTTTTGCCATACAATGACATGTTATCGCCATGGGTTTACATATGCTCCCCCTCCAGAACCCCCCTCCCTCCTCCCTACCTCCTCCCTCCCCCCGAGAAATCTCAATGCACCAGCCCGGAGCATCAATCCTGGGCTGGCGATTGATTACACATATGATAATTAACATGTTTCAATGCCATTCTCCCATATCATCCCACCCTTGCCCTCATCCACAGAGTCCACAAGTCTGTTCTATACATCTGCATTCCTTTTGCTGTCTCGCATGCTGTGATCTCATTACCGTCTTTCTAAATTCCATATATATGCGTTAATATACTGTATTGTTATTTTTGCTTCTGGCTTACTTCACCCTGGATAATGGGCTCCAGTTTCATCCATCTGAGTAGAACTGATTCAAATGAATTTTTTTTTAATGCTGAGTAATATTCCATTGTGTATATGTACCACAGCTTTCTTATTCATTTGTCAGTTGATGGGCATCTAGGTTTCTTCCATGTCCTGGCTATTGTAAACAATGCAGCGATGAACATTGGGGTACACATGGCTCTTTCAATTCTGGTTTCCTCGGTGTACATGCCCAGCAGTGCTGGGAAAACTGGACAGCCACTTGTAAAAGAATGAAACTAGAACACTTTCTAACACCATACACAAAGATAAACTCAAAATGGATCAAAGATCTAAGCATAAGACCAGAAACTATAAAACTCCTAGAGGATAACATAGGCAAAACACTCTCTGACATAAACCAAAGCGGGATCCTACATGACCCACCTCCCAGAATATCGGAAATAAAAGCACGAATAAACAAATGGGACCTAATTAAAATTAAAAGCTTCTGCACCACAAAGGAAACTATAAGCAAGGTGAAAAGACAGCCTTCAGAATGGGAGAAAATAATAGCCAATGAAGCAACGGACAAACAATTAATCTCAAAAATATACAAGCAACTCCTGCAGCTCCAGTCTAGAAAAATAAACGACCCAATCAAAAAGTGGGCCAAAGAACTTAATAGACATTTCTCCAAAGAAGACATAAAAATGGCTAACAAACATGAAAAGATGCTCAACATCACTCATTATCAGAGAAATGCAAATCAAAACCACAATGAAGTATCACTTTACACCAGTCAGAATGGCTGCCATCCAAAAGTCTACAAGCAATAAATGCTGGAGAGGATGTGGAGAAAAGGGAACCCTCTTGCACTGTTGGTGGGAATGCAAACTAGTACAGCCACTATGGAGAACAGTGTGGAGGTTCCTTAAAAAACTGCAAGTAGACCTGCCAATAGATTTTTGAAAACATGTTCAAAAGATGTCAGAGAACTAAGCAAATAGAAACAGTGGGCATTCCTGGTTCAGTGGACAAATACACAGGGATATGAAACAAAATGGTATGTTATAGTAGCTGTAGCCTTACCACTGTAGCTGGTTTACCACCAGTTATAGTCATGTGAAAAAAAAAGCCCTGAAAAAATACAGAGCAAGAATTGGTGGGATGGTCTATGGAGAATGGAAATCATTGCAAGTATTCAGTCATGCAAACAGAGGATCCTATCTGCCTTATCAGAAGGGTGAGATCAGTAGCAATGTGAAGACGGAGAACAGAATCAGAGGGATAAGCTAAATTAGAAAGTCAGAGCAATAGTCTAAGTGAGAGATGATGAAAGTTTGAACCAAAAACTTGAATGTTGGAGATGAAGGAGGAATATATTTACTTATATAAAATATAGTGTGTTTAGAATTTTTTGGACCTGGAAATGAATGAAATGTGGCAGTAGAATGAGAAAGAGAATACATTCAAGACAATTACCCAAATTCAGGATGAAATTGAATGAAACAGGATGAAACTTTGGTAGTAACTGAGCTAAGGATTAGAACAGAGAAGCCAGTTAGTCTGAAGTATGTCCTTTCTGATCTGCTGAGGAAACATCCAGATGGCAACACCCAGTGAGTAGTTCTCATAAGGATGGTCTACTCCAGGCCTGAAGTCATTGACTTGGGTATCAGCACATAGTAATTCAATTCTTATGTTGTTGCCATCATCTAAGATTGTGCAGAGTGTGAGTAAAATAGACCAGGAACAGGACCCTTAGACCTACCAACATTTAAGAAGGACCTGGAAAAAATGAATTCACAGAGGTGACTTAGAAGGAATCATTAAAGAAATATAATCAGGAGGAGGATAGAGGGAGATTCCTAAAATCTAACTCAAAAGATGAGGGAGAAGTTCAGAGGAAGGAATGGACATTAATGTCAAAGACCACCAGATAAGGGCTTCCCAGGTGGCACTAGTGGTAAGGAATCCACCCACAAAGGCAGAGACATAAGAGACACGGGTTCCATCCCTGTGTTGGGATGATCCCCTGGAGAAGGGCATCCAACCCACTCCAGTATTCTTGTCTGGAAAATCCCATGGACAGAGGAGCTTGGCAGTCTATGATTCATAGAGTCACGAAGAGTTTGGACACGACTGAAGCGACTTAGTACACACACGCATGCACACACACAACATGAAGACAGAAATAATCCACTGGATTAATTAAGTAAAAAGTAATTGATACATCTTATCAGTGATGTTTCAATGAATACTCAGATATGGGAACCTTATTTCAGGGCCTCACAGCATAAGCAGAAAGACAGGAAAAAGACTGAGTGTAGTTTGTGGTGACCTAACTATGTGCTGTGCTTAGCCGCTCAGCTGTGTCTGACTCTTTGCTATCACATGGACTGCAGCCCACCAGGCTCTGTCCTTGGGGGTTGACCTGACTATAAAAGAAGATAAAATAGTTTTTTAAAAAGTAATATGAAATTGAGGGATTTTAAAGTTTCTTCTGTTCATTTGGGAGTAAACTAGAATGTAGCTTTTTAAGCTGAAAGAAACAAGGAGGGGAAGACAAGCTAAAATTTGATGGTACAGGATAAGAAATATTAAGAGAGAAAATCTCTTGAAACAGTAAGAGATGATTAATAAATCAAATCTATCTTGAAGATTTTAAACTCCTGTAAGCACATGAAAGTTAAAGTAATCAGGATATTTTGTTTTAAAAAAGAGTAAGTTCTCATCTTTAGATTTTCAATTTCCCGATATCAACCCCCTGACTATAGCCCAAACCATCCCAGAGCCACCCTTCTCCATGTACTGCTAACAGTTTGGTGTATGTCTGCTCTTAGGATACAGGTTAAGTCACTTAAGTCATGTCTGACTCTGTGCAATCCCATGGACTTGTAGTTTGCCAGGCTCCTCTGTCCATGGGATTCTCCAGGCAAGAATACTGAAGTGGACTGCCATTTCCTTATTTATCTGGTATGCTTTGAGAGCACACTTATACACATGTATTCATACACATATATACATTGTGCTATTATAAACAATAAAGCATACACATATTGCTCTGGAATTTATGTTAAAAATATCACTGTTATTTTTCCAGGTGAATGAATCTATGTATCACATTCTTACTAAGGGTTGCTTTCTTATGACTATTTATTATGAGTGAGTAAGTCACTCAGTTATGTCTGACTCTTTGCGACCCCAAGGACTATATTGTTCATGGAATTCTCCAGGCCAGAATACTGGAGTGGATAGCCTTCCCTTCTTCAGGGGATCTTCCCAATCCAGAGATCAAACCCAGGTCTCCCACATTGCAGGCAGATTCCTTACCAGCTCAGCCACAAGGGAAGCCCAAGAATACTGGAATGGGTAGCTTATCCCTTCTCCAGCAGATCTTCCTGACCCAGGAATCAAACTGGGATCTCCTGCATTATAGGTGGATTCCTTACCAACCAAGATATGAAGGAAGCCCATGACTATTTATTATAGTATGGATGTATTTTACTGATCACCCCCACAATAATGAACGCTTAGCTTGTTTTCGACTTTGGATATTGAAAGTTGTACTTAAAAAATAGTCTTTTGTCTAAAAGAGAAAGAAAGTTTGAATACAGATAAAGGTGTTGTTTTATCCCAGATTTATTTAGATATCATTGACAAATACATTTGTGGACATATCATTTTATTAATTTTATTATAGGCTATTTTAGTTTATCCTCTTACATTACTCTGTATTTCAGGGTAGAAGAGTACCCTCTCCTGGCTGTGGAATTTTCTCCCATTAAGTCTTTGTTTTTCAGTCACTAAGTCATGTTCAGCTCTCTGTGGTCCATGGACTGTACCACACCAGGCTTCGCTGTTCTTCACTGTCTCCTGTAGTTTGCTTAAATTCACACTCATTGAGTTGATGATACTATCTAACCATCTCATCCTCTGCTGCCTCCTTTTCCTTTGGTCTTCAGTCTTTCCCAGCATTGAGGTCTCAGCGAGTAGGCTTTTCACATCAGGTGGCCAAAGTATTGGAGCTTCAGCTTCAGCTTTGAAGCTAATGAAGCTAATATCCAGGGTTGATTTCCTCTGGGATTAACTGGTTTGATTTCCTTGCAGTTTAAGGGACTCTCAAGAGTCTTCTCCAGCACCACAGTTTAAAAGCATCAATTCTTCGGCACTCAGTCTTCCTTCAGAGAAGGCAATGGCACCCAACTCCAGTACTCTTGCCTGGAAAATCCCATAGATGGAGGAGCCTGGTAGGCTGCAGTCCATGGGGTCACTAAGAGTCGGACACGACTGAGCAATTTCACTTTCACTTTTACTTCCATGCATTGGAGAAGGAAATGGCAACCCATTCCAGTGTTCTTGCCTAGAGAATCCCAGGGACGGGGGCTGTCCTGGACTGAAGTAACTTAGCAGCAGCAGTCTTCCTTATGGTTCAACTATCCAGGTGGTGCTAGTGGTAAAGAACCTGCCTGCCAATGCAGGAGACATAAGAGAGAGATACAAGTTCAATCCCTGGGCCAGGAAGATCTCCTGGAGGAGGACATGGCAATAACCCATTCCAGTACTGGAGAGTATTATGGACAGAGGAGCCTGACTGGCTATGGTCCATAGGGTCGCAAAGAGTCAGACACAACTGAAGTAACTTAGAATGCAAACACTGGGAAAGCTATAGCTTTGACACTACACACTTTTGTCAGCAAAATGATGCCTCTGCTTCTTGATTCACTGTCTAGGTTTGTCATAGCTTTCCTTCAAGGAGCAAGTATCTTTTAATTTCATGACTTCAGTCAAAGTTTGCAGTGATTTGGAGTCCAAGAAAATAAAGTCTGTCATTCTTTCCACTTTTTCCCCTTTGAGCCTAGGCACAGGGAAAGACACATGCCATTTCAATATCCAGCCTATGTTTATGAATATCATAAAAAGACTAAGCAAGGGTTGCAGTCCTACAGATTTCTTCCCAAAGTGTCTCTTTTCAAATTTGCAAGGCTTTTCTGAGCCAGGATATTACCTGTCCATCTGCCAATGTGTGGGTTTTGGAGAACTTTTCCTTCTTTAGACTGTGCCCTGGCTCTGCCCACATTTATTTATTCATCTGCCTACTCCTTTTCCTCCAGGGGAGAGTTTTCAGTAATGATTCCTCTAGTCTTTGATCAGTTTTGCATTTCTAACAGTTTCATATACTTTTTCACAAAGTGGTCTCACTAGTGTTATGACATTTGGAGAGCTCGCATAGGAGAAATCAGGCTGTTTCTACTGTTTTTATTTTCCATTTACTTGATCTGATGTTTAAGCAATCAGCCAAATTCTATTAGGCAACTGTGTTACAGAATTCCAGTGAGTGAGATGATGATAAAATTCCAAGTACCATAATTTTCTAAATCTATTTTTTAATTAGAGTTTTTTTTGCAGGGAAGGCAGCCATAATAAAGCAAATTATTACCTATAAAGAAAAAGTCATGGTTTGATCATTTCAAAGGTATCAAAGGAGGCAAAAATCTTTAAATATAATTTTGAAGATTATATATTATTAGTGAAATCTTTTCATGCATCAATAAAATTAATTAAAATCCAAATGCTGAGCAAAAAAGCAATTCTATCATTTCAATAACTGTTGAATATTAGTAATAATAACATTAAGTTTCATAGTATCTTTCTATCTAACCATATTAACCTTTAAAACCCTATGTAGTTTGTTGTTTGCTTTCTGTCCTGAAATTTCTGCTTTTGTGAAATTAGCACTGTTCGTGGTTCCCTTCCCAGGAGCAAGACTCAGACATTTGAATTTCAGAAACAATAAAATAAGAACAATAAATATAGTGTGAGGTGAAGAAAAGGCCATAACAGTACATTTGGACTATTTCTCCTGTCCTATATAATTGGTTCACAGGAGTTATTTGTTAAGTGGAAGAATGAATGATGAAATTGTGGGAAAGACATTTTGTGTATACTTTCTGACTATAAAATGAGGACTATAGAAAATTCTCATTGTCTGGGAATTTATCACATGAATTTTAGCAAATGGAGTGTTGGATAGGGCAGAAACATTTGTTTAAAAATTTGTTCTTATTTTGAAAAAGCTAGACACACCCATTTTTTTCTACTCACTTTCAATTTTTAGGCCTTGCTTTATTTTCCTTTTTATTTTTAATTATGTAAAATATTTAAATTATGCTGTAGTCAAAGCCATAAAGCAAGTTTAGTCCTGTAAGTTTCACTTACTTGATTAGTTTCTCATTCATACTGCTTACATAGTTTTTTTTTTTTTTTCTTCTTATTCTAATGTCCTTTTCCTTAAAAAATACAAGTAAATCAAGATATGCATACACATGTGGTGGCACTAATGTTGAAGAACCCACCTATCAATGAGACAGGGGTTCAGTCCCTGGCTCGGGAAGATCGCATGGAGGAGGATATGACAACCCACTTCAGTAGTCTCTCCTGGAGAATCCCATGGACAGAGGAGCCTGGAGGGCTACAGTCCATAGGGTCTCAAAGAGTCATACAGGACTGAAGCAACTTAGCATGTATGCATGCATACAGACACATATGTTTCTCTTTAAAATGTAAATGATGTTTTTGTATGAAGAATCTATGAAAATTCCACCTTTCTTAGAAATTATTCTTATGACCAGTGTGTAAAAAGATTTCTCAGTCCTTTTTATATATTCATAATAATTCATTTAAAGATAAATCAGATTTTATACTGATAAAATAGAGATACTATAAATATTTAGTTATTGTAAAGAAAGTCACAATATTCTATATATGTGTCTGATTTATTTTTGCTAGCGTATCTAGAGATAGATTGCTAGAAGTAGAATGGATAAAAGGTAGATGCATAAGCAATTTTGATAAATCATACTGAATTTACGTCAGAAAATTCATTTCTGAAGAGATTATAACATTTGAATTCCAACTAATGATAGTCACTTAAAGCAGCTTGTTTTTTGTGTGTCTGGCATTGTTTTAAATTATAAGCTATATTTTGTGGTAATCCTGAGGATCTAAATTTTGTCTTCTTCCAGCAAGGGTTTTGGTTGTTTTCCCAAAATCCGATTGATTGCTTTTCACTTTCAAAGTTCTATACATAAAGGATTCTAGAATTAAATACCAACTCCTACCCAAAAGCACAAAGCATAGAATTCCGTTTTTATTTGGGTGTATGCATTTGTTCAAAAAGCAAACCCATCTTTCAGATAGTGTAAACCTCAGTACTTCCTTTGTTTAGAGCTTCATGTTTTTTTAAAAGGGGAAATGGTAGATTGCCAAGGCTTTCTAGAATGTTTAGAGGAATTTTGCAAATGTTTATTTGTTGTAATTTATCCACAATCTAGATGTACTTTGCAGAATGACCTTTCGGTTGAATCTGCTCTGCTGTGGTACTGAAAGTAAAAATTATATTTTTAGAAGATTTTCTTTCTTTGCTTCTTTATTTGAGGTCTTAAGCTCTTTCTCATTCCAAAACTGTGTTTTTCATTTTGGTTAATTAATCTTGACAGAGAATATTTGCCTGTGTGTTTTATATTGATGATTTTAATATTCCTAGATATATTTATTAGTTCTACTCTTTATGGTTTATTCAGCTCCTGGATTTATTTGTTGTCTATCCTTTATAATCTATTCATATTTATAATATTTATAATTTTTAAGTTGAATACTTATTTCTCTCATGTTTAATAAGTAAACTGTATATAGCTGATTATTTATTCTGATTATAGATTTGGCTATATCCCATACATTATTATATGTATTACTTTCATTGAATTCAATTATTTAGATAAATTATCATTTATAAAAATTTCTAAAAGTGAATATTTATGTGTGTGAGTTGTAATGTTTCATATCTTTGTGCTATTACTTTCTAGTTTTATTACAGTTTGACCAAAATATGTGACTTATAGGGTTGATCATTCAGATGTATTGAGGTTTCAGATATGTGAAAGCAATGTAATCAAAATTTGGTAATGTTCCAGGGGTAATAAAAAATAATTATTCTCTGCACTCTACTTATATAACTCAGATTCACTGTGGCTATATCAGCCTAAATTTTCTCACTGTACCAATGACCTGCATCCCTCGGCAGGGCCTTTGTCCTGTATGGTAGTTGATTAGTTACTGTAAAAGTCCTTTACTAAATCTTTGGTCCAGTGAGGCTGAGAACATGGGCTCTACTACTTTAGGAATAGAATTTCTCTATTTAATTTCTTCTTGAGGTCTAGGAAGCCACTGTGCCAAAATGTTTATGTATTCAAACTATTTTTCTCTTTGGTCCAGCTTCCATATGAGGTACATCATAGGACCATTTTCAGCTTGATGCCACAAAGCCTTTAGAAGTAAATTCTTTGTGCTTGGGATGTTTTCTATTCAAGGGGATCAGTCTGCTTTTGGAAAGCCTAAAGTAGCTGCTGATGCATGCTGTGTGCTGTTCCAAGGAAAGTAGACTTTATCTTAATGTTAGTCTGTCTTTAATGTAGGCATCCAAACACATCCTGTCAAAAAGAAAATGCTAGGTATAGGGCATTTGGGCCCAATTGTGCTCTATTTCTATCCTGTGGCTTAAGTACTATATTCTCAGGAAGGTCAGTTGTGAACAGATTTGTGCTATTCCTTTCAATCTGATCCTATCTTCATTTTAAATGAAAGAAATTCTCAAAGTTTGCATTTTATGGATAATATCCACCATTATATAAGCTTTCCTTCACTTTTATAGACCTTTGATCATTTAAGTCAGGATTTCAGAAACAACAAATGTCACCTGAGATGCCGTTTCCTTAGCAATCTCTTGAGTCATTTTTACAAGCACTGTGGGGCTGGTTGATATTTTAAAATTCGCCACCCCCACCCCCAGCATCCAAGTAACTTAAGTTGGTCTACCAACCTAGAAGTACAATTTAACTTTGTAATGATTACAGTAGCAAGGATACGTATAGTGGACCAATAGGTATGGGCAATTGAAATAGAGTTATACTTCATAGAATGAAAGAGAGGATTCAAAAAAATTGCCTCCAGCTTATCTTTACCTATACTCACTAAATTGGGAATGTTCAAAGTAATCAGAATGTCAAGTACCTGGAAGTCCACAGGTACTGAAGTTTTTATTACTTTCTCAAGATATTTTGCTAATTGAGCATTTTAGTAGGGACTGGAATTCAATTAGCATTTTCAAATCAATGTTTCCTATCATATTTCTGTTTCAAAACCTCAGTGAACAATAGCTAATGAGAAAGAATGGCTACAGTGCATTTCCCTATTTCAGAAATCAGAGGACACAAAGGGGCAAATCTGTAAGATGTTTATGATACCGACGGTACTGAAGATGTACAACCTTTTTCTTTTTTTTCTTTTTATTGGTTTTGCCATACAATGACATGAAACCGCCATCGGTTTACATATGCTCCCCCTCCAGAACCCCCCTCCCTTCTCCCTCCCGATTCCCTCCCCCTGGGAAATCTCTGTGCACCAGCCCCGAGCATCATTCCTGGGCTGGCGATTGATTTCACAAATGATAATTAACATGTTTCAATGCCATTCTCCCATATCATCCCACCCTTGCCCTCATCCACAGAGTCCACGAGTCTGTTCTATACGTCTGCGTTCCTTTTGCTGTCTCGCATGCAGGGTTCTCGCTGCCATCTTTCTAAATTCCATATATATGCGTTAGTATACTGTATTGTTGTTTTTCCTTCTGGCTTACTTCACTCTGGATAATAGGCTCCAGTTCCGTCCACCTGAGTAGAACTGCTTCAAATGAATTTTTTTTAATGCTGAGTAATATTCCATTGTGTATATGTACCACAGCTTTCTTATCCATTCGTCAGTTGATGGGCATCTAGGTTTCTTCTATGTCCTGGCTATTATAAACAATGCAGCGATGAACATTGGGGTACACGTGTCTCTCTTAATTCTGGTTTCCTCGGTGTGTATGCCCAGCAGTGGGATTGCTGGGTCATATGGCAGGTCTATTTGCAGTTTTTTAAGGAATCTCCACACTGTTTTCCATAGTGGCTGTACTAGTTTGCATTCCTACCAACAGTGTAAGAGGGTTCCCTTTTCTCCCCATCCTCTCCAGCATTTATTGTTTGCAGATTTTTGGATGGCAGCCATTCTGACTGGTGTAAAGTGGTACCTCATTGTGGTTTTGATTTGCATTTCTCTGATAACGAGTGATGTTGAGCATCTTTTCATGTGTTTTTTAGCCATTTTTATGTCTTCTTTGGAGAAATGTCTGTTAAGTTCTTTGGCCCACTTTTTGATTGGGTCGTTTATTTTTCTAGAACAGAGCTGCAGGAGTTGCTTGTATATTTTTGAGATTAATTGTTTGTCTGTTGCTTCATTGGCTATTATTTTCTCCCATTCTGAAGGCTGTCTTTTCACCTTGCTTATAGTTTCCTTTGTGGTGCAGAAGCTTTTAATTTTAATTAGGTCCCATTTGTTTATTCGTGCTTTTATTTCCAATATTCTGGGAGGTGGGTCATAGAGGATCCCACTTTGATTTATGTCGGTGAGTGTTTTGCCTATGTTATCCTCTAGGAGTTTTATAGTTTCTGGTCTTATGCTTAGATCTTTGATCCATTTTGAGTTTATCTTTGTGTGTGGTGTTAGACAGTGTTCTAGTTTCACTCTTTTACAAGTGGCTGTCCAGTTTTCCCAGCACCACTTGTTAAAGAGATTGTCTTTTCTCCATTGTATATTCTTGCCTCCTTTGTCAAAGATAAGGTGTCCTTATTTAATGCACCAAATAAAAGTTCTACATGAAAATTATCAGGTAGTACTTTCATATTTTAAGCCAAAACAGCAAATAGTAAGTAGATAATAGGTAGGTAGATAGAGCAATATTGTAAAAGCAATATTGCACAGGAACCTGGAATATTAGGTTCCGGGAGCCGTCAGGATGCCCCCTTGCTCAGATGACAAAGTCACGAGACCAAGAAAGTATTTGCAAAGCTGACTTTCTTTATCGGGGCATCCTGGGCAAGCCCCACCCTGGTATTTTTCTTGGAAGTTCTGTCCATGTTCGGAACATTGGCTCATCTCAGTAGGTCAGTCACAGTTGGAAAGAATTCGTCCTGAGATAATCCCCCCAGACCTTATTGACCAGAGGATCCGGGAAGGTGGATCACCTTCCCCGGGGGCTATGGAGGAATGAAAGGAACATTTAAATGGATTACTACTCCTTACTGGGGAGTTTACCAAGAGTTCTCTGGGGGTCATGGCAAGGCCACCACCAGAAAGGCTCGTACTTGGGTCACCTTTCCACCTCCCATTCCCCTGACCACTCCACGGAGGAGGCTCACTTCCTTGAAGAAATCAGGCTCGATTGAGACTTAGATGCTCATAATTGTGGCCAGCATAGTTGGAGATATTGATTGCTTTAGAATAATGTAGACATAGGAATTCATTTTAGTAGTTATAAGGTTAATAGGGTTTTATTTGCTAAAGCAGTGCTGCTTGACTGTCTCTTAGTTCTCTTTCCTCTCTCTAAACTGTCTCTTTGTCCTCTTTCCTCTTTTCTCCTAAGAACTGGAGTAGGTTACTAGAATAAACAGTCTCAAGCTTAAGCCCTTCCCTCTAGCTTCTACATAGTTGTACCTGATAAGAGAAATGTAACCTTTCTACTTAGGTTGATGTACTTATCTTGATTGAATGAAGTATACTGAAGACATTCAAATGGTAAACATACTATTGTTAAATCTAATTACATAGAAATCTGACTTCTGCAAAGGGAATGTTTCATGATAGTTTGGGGAATAAACTCAATGATAAGGTTGCTATGGGAGGTAGAAAACACAAAATTGTATAGAATGATAGGTGATGTAATGATGTAATGGGGATGTCTTTTGGCTATAAAAACTGTAAACCAACAACAATAAACGAGAGACTTCTCCATCTCCTGTTGGAGAGACTTCTCCATCATCCCACAAACTAACAACAATAAACGGAGAGAGACTGCTCCATCACCACACATCGACTCAGCTCAGTTCTTCTTCCACCGACGCCACTCATCCCTCAAGACCCCCGGACCCCGCCGAGGCTGGACCCTGGCAACTAGGTTCATGAATCAAGGCAAATTGGAAAGGCATGAATCAAGGCAAATTGGTTGAATAGGAGATGGCAAGAGTGAATATTGACATTTCAGGAATCAGTGAATTAAAATGGAATAGAATAGGTGAATTTAACTCAGATGACCATTATATCTACTACTGTGAACAAGAATCCCTTAGAATAAATGGAGTAGCCCTCATAGTTAACAGAAGAGTCCAAAATGCAGCACATGGGTGTAATCTCAAAAATGACAGAATGATCTCTGTTCGTTTCCAAGGCAAATCATTCAATATCACAGTAATCCAAGTCTATGCCCCAACCAGTGATGCTGAAGAAGCTGAAGTTGAACAGTTTTATGAAGATCTATAAGACCTTGTAGGACTAACACTCCCCAAAAGATGTCCTTTTCATGATAGGGGACTGGAATATAAAAGTATGACATCAAGAGATACCTGGAGTAACAGGCAAATTTGGGCTTGGCATACAAAATGAAGCAGGTCAAAGGTAACAGAGTTTTGCCAATAGAACACACTGGTCACAGTAAACATGCTCTTCCAACAACACTAGAGAAGACTCCACATGAACATCACCAGATGGTCAATGCCGAAATCAGATTGATTATATTTTTGCAGCCAAAGATGGAGAAGCTCTATACCATCAGCAAATACAAGAAAGGGAGCTGACTGTGGCTCAGATCATAAGCTCCTTATAGCCAAATTCAGAATTAAATTGAAGAAAGTAGAGAAAACCACTAGACATTTCAGGTATGACCTAAATCAAATCCCTTATGATTATACAATGGAAGTAAGAAATAGATTCAAGGGATCAGATCTGATTGAGTGCCTGAAGAACTATGGACAGAAGTTTGTGACATTGTACAGGAGGCAGTGGCTAAGACCATCACAAGAAAAAGAAACAGATAAAGGCAAAATGGTGGTTTGAGGAGGCCTTAAAAATAGGTGAGAAAGAAGAGAAGCTAAAAACAAAAGAGAAAAGGAAAGATACACCCACTGAATGCAGAGTTCCAAAGAATAGCAAGGGGAGATAAGAACGCCTTCCTCAGTGTTCAATGCAAAGAAATAGAGGGGAAAAAATAGACTGGAAAAAAGTATAGATCTCTTCAAGAAAATTAGAGATACCAAGGGAACATTTTGAGCAAAGATGGGCACAATAAAGGACAGAAATGGTATGGACCTAACAGAAGCAGGAGATATTAAGAGGAGGTGGCAAGAATACACGGAAGAAGTATGCAGAAAAGATCTTCATGACCCAGATGTCCATGATGGTCACTCACCTAGAGTCAGACATCTGGAATGTCGTCAAGTGAGCCTTAGGAAGCATCACTACGAACACAGCTAATGAAGGTGATGGAATTCCAGGTGAGCAATTCAAATCATAAAAGATGACACCATGCAAGTGCTGCACTCAATATGACAGCAAATTTGGAAAACTCAGAAGTGGCCACAAGACTGGAAAAGGTCAGTTTTCATTCCAATCCCAAAGAAAGTAAAGACTGGATTCTCAAAAATACTTAAAAAAAGAAAGAAAGAAAGCTAAGGGAGAAAAAAGAAAAAAAATTAAAGGCAATTCCATGCCAAAGAATGCTCAAACTGCCACACAATTGAACTCATCTCGCATGCTAGCAAAGTAATACTCAAAATTCTTCAAGCCAGGCTTCAACGGTACATGAACTGTGAACTTACAGATGTTCAAACTGGATTTAGAAAAAACAGAGGAAGCAGAGATCAAATTGCTAACATCCACTGGATTATCAAAAGAGCAAGAGAGTTCTAGGAAAACATCAACATCTACTTTATTGACTACTCCAAAGCCTTTGATTATATGGATCACAACAAACTGTGAAAAATTCTGAAAGAGATGGGAATACCAGACCACCTGACCTGCCTCTTGAGAAATATGTATGCCAGTCAAGAAGGAAGAGTTAGAACTGGACATGGAACAACAGACTGGTTCCAAATGGGGAAAGGAGTACATCAGGCTGTATATTGTCACCCTGCTTATTTAACTTACGTGCAGAGCACATCATGTGAAATGCCAGGCTCAGGCTGAATGAAGCACAAGCTGGAATCAAGATTGCCAGGAGTAATACTAACAATCTCTCAGATATGCAGATGACACCACCCTTATGGTAGAAAGCAAATAATAAATAAAGAGCCTCTTGATGAAAATGAAAGAGGAGAGTGAAAAAGTTGGCTTAAAACTCAACATTCAGAAAACTAAGATCATGGCATCCAGTCCCATCACTTCATGGCAAATAGATGGGGAAACAATGAAAAAAGTAAGAGACTCTATTTCCCCAGGCTCCAAAATCACTGAAGATGGTGACTTCAGCCATGAAACTAAAAAATACTTGCTCCTTGGAAGAAAAACTATGAGCAACAAACATGACAGCATATTAAAAAGCAGAAGCATTACTTCGACAACAAAGGTCTGTCTTGGCAGAGTTATGGTTTTTCTAGTAGTCATGTACAGATGTGAGAGTTGAAATATAAAGAAAGCTTAAAGCCGAAGAATTGACCCTTTTGAACTGTGGTGTTGGAGAAGACTCTTGAGAGTCTCTTTGACTGCAAGGAGATTCAACCAGTCCATCCTAAAGGAAATCACTCCTGAATATTCATTGGAAGGACTGATGCTAAAGCTGAAACTCCAGTATTTTGGCCACCTGAGGTGAAGAACTGACTTATTGGAAAAGACCTTGGTGCTGGGAAAGATTGATGGCAGGAGTAGAAGGGGACAAGAGAGGATGAAATGGTTGGATGACATCACTAACTTGATGGACTTGAGTTTTAGTAAGCTCTGGGAGTTGGTGATGGTTAGGGAAGCCTCGTGCTGGAATCCTTGGGTTGACAGAGTTGGATGCGACTGAGCGACTGAACTGAATTGGATTGAGGTAGATAGATAGATAGATAGCCAGGGCTTATAGGCTATAATGTCAGTCACCCAGTTGTATCTGACTCTTTGAGACCCCCATGGACTGTAGCCCTCCAGTCTCCTTTCTCATGGGATTCTCCATCCCAGTATACTGGAGGAGGTAGCTATGCCCTTCTCCAGGGGATATTCCCAATCCAGGGATTGATCTTGGATCTCCTGCATTGCAGGAAGATTATTTATTGTCTGATCCAGCAGGGAAGCCCCAAATATCTTCAATTATATAAATACTTGATTGATTTTAGAGCACTGGGCTATGGTACCATATGTTTCCTTGTGTAATTTTATATGATCTATATATATACATATATCTTATTTTATTTATATATGTGCATATATATATATACATTTATATGTATATATATACATATAATCTTTTTGTCTCCACAAAATTTGTCTGCTACAACAAATTAGAGTAAGAAACCAAACTTCTTCAACTGCAAGAGTGGGCCTAGGGTATTGATGAAAGGACCTGACACTGCTTTAAATGTTCTTTATTGGCTTAAAATTATTCACATAATTTTGTAGCCAAAGGTGGCATTCCCCCTTAAGGCAAAAAAAAAAATGCTTTCTTATAGACAAATACTCATTTAAACAGAAGGAAGATGATGATAAGAACTTCAGCTAAGGGAGCCAGTCAGGTTTCAGAGCCTCTACTATAACAAGCCTTTCCACATGATGAAAGTGAAACCTGATGCAGGATAGAATGCCTCCTCTAGGTAGAACAGCAAGCATTAAGTCATAACTCCCATCATTTTCTTGTTGTAAATCCACGAGAATACACTAAACCTCGCTTATATTCAGTTTCTTCATATGTACATTAGAAGGATAATCAGATCTGCTTCTGAGGTCTGTTGTTAGAAGAGCATTACTGATATTGGTAGATAAGTACCAATGTCCAGAAATGTTCTTCATGCTTAAAGGCACAGACCTGCTGATGAATCTCATCCTGAACATACACCTGTTTCAAAGCCCTGGTGTTAGAAGGTCATAGACAGATAATAATAAGGTTTATTTATATTTCAAATGAGATTCAAAAGTTACTGGTCACCAAACATGACAAATCTGATTGACATTCAGTTGGAGAACAATGGTATTTATATTGATAATCATATAAGTCAGAAGAACTTGATAACTATAGGTACCATATACTTGACAAATGATAATATCATTGTTGCAAATACAACTGCCAGAAAATATGTCAGTGTTAGTTCAGTAAGCCTTGGAGATTTGGGATTCTGGCCCATGGCTGATGAGAGTTAAAAGACTTGTGACCAAAATAGAGGCCATTTGAATAGCAGCAGTGTTTGGCAATGTATGGTAATGTATACTACACTCTCCCGTAAGGATGCTGGTGATCTTTAATATGGTGTTAACAAAATTGATTACTGTCACAATAGATGCTTTTTAACTTTTAGAAATATCTTTTCATCTCAAGAATATTTTGATTGCATCTTTCTACTCACTGTTTTAAACCCTTCTTCAATGCTAAGACAAAATTGTCTTTATCTTTTAAATTTTATTTTGCTGTTGGAAAAACATATGAAACAATATTTTATCAAGGTTTCCCTAACTTGTATTCTAGTTCAATAAATAGATTTAGAGAATATTACATCAGTAAGTACAAATACTTTGAATAATAAGATAAGTTAGTAAAATAAATATGGGAAAATTTTTAAATATTTTTAAAAGTCCCTACATCAAATAGGTTCATGAATTTTATCTGCATAAAAATATATGCTGTAAAGAAAATGTATTAAGATGTTATTAACTTTAAAAAATTCTTGAAATTTCCCTCAGGAAAAGTCATAGGTGATAACATTAAAATAAGCAATATATTTTATGAAATGGGTGTGTGTGTGCTCATTTGCTCAGTCGTGTGTGACTCTTTGTGACCCCCTGGATTATAACCCACCAGGCTCCTATGTCCATGGAATTTTCCAAGCAAGAATACTGGAGTGGAATGCCATTTCTTTCTCCAGGATATTCTTCTGACCCAGGGATCAAACATACATATCCTGTATTGGCAGGCAGATTCTTTACCACTGAGCCACATGGGATGCCCCATTCCATGAAATAAGCAAATCCTTATCAGCATTTTTAAACCCTACTTCTCACTTGTTTTAATATTGAGATTATGATTTAGATAATAAATTACGATGTTGTCAATTAAAAATATTGTATTATTCCATTTATTTCTCTTTCTTGCTCACCCCCAAAGATGTGTCACGTATAAGGTGATAGAAAAGCTGTTGCTATGTGTAGGCTCTACGTGTTTTGTGATTTTTTTTTTCATAGCCACTTAATGATTTGACAGATGGATATAAAACAAAATGCTCTGACTCTCACATTTTGGTGAGAGTTCAGGTATATGAAAATTTCCTTATATAACCATGACAATAAATATGCTGCATTCAAATCATATTCAGTATAACTGAATAGAAGAATTCTCTCTGAGTATATAGACCAAAGTTCAGGCAAGCCTGCCATGTTTAATTATATTAGTCAAAAATAGTAGTAATTGATATACTATCAATTATAGTAGTCAGTAAGAAATGTAAAATTTTCTATGAACATATTATAGCTTTTGGCACACAGTAGTCCTATATTCTCTGAATGTTAAAGTAAATAAACCTATTCATGTAAGTTGCAAAGAGCTGTTTCTTTTATGGCTATTGACATATGAATATATAAAACCCTTGGGAGATTGAATATATGGTCTCATTCCCAAAAATATAAAATTAAGAATACAAACTTAAAAAAGTTAAGAATAAAAAATAATTCATTCCACATGTAGGCTCATCTACTCTTTAATGATGTAGCCAATAAATCAAAGTACAGCTTCCTCATTAAAAAAGTAATCAGCATGATCCCAACATTTGCAAAATGTAAGTGTCAGAAATCTAATGTAAGAGTGGTTTTAAAAAAACAAATTTTGTAAGTTTGAATCAATTCTGGTCTTTTAAGAAGTTAAACATTTAAATAATTAGTTTACAAGGCGTTGTAGTTTAGATATGCAGTCACTTTACAAACACTGATGCAAATAAAAAATATAAATGTTTTAGAATAAATATATATGTATAAAACAGCACTCATCTTTTACAAATATGAAAAGTAAGGAAAAACCAACTCATGCAAAAATTAAAATATAAAAAATGTAAGATAATTATAGATTTATTTTTAAATTTACTTTTTAATTGGAAGAAAATTGCTTTACAGTATTGGTTTTTATGGTACAACAAAGTTAATCAACCATAATTATATATATATACATATATATACATCCTCTCTCTTTTGAGCTTCCATCCCTCCCCCACCAGTCATCCCCTTCCACCCCTTTCAGTCATCACAGAGTACCAGGCTGGGCTCCCTCTGTTATATAGCAACTTCTCATCTGCTATCTGGGCTTCCCATGTGGCACTAGTGTTAAAGAATCTGCCTACCAATGGAGGAAATTCAAAGGACATCGATCTGATCCCTGCATCAGGAAGATCCCCTAGAGTAGGAAATGGCAACCCTTCCCAGTATTCTTGTTTGGAAAATCCCATGGGCTACAGTCCATGGGGCTGCAAAGAGTTGGACATGGCTGAGCGACTTACTACACACACACACACACACACACATCAGCTATCTATTTTACACATGATAGTATATATATGTTGATGTTATTTTCTCCAAATAACATCTTTCCCCCACTGTGTTCACAAGTCCATTCCCTACTTCTGAATCTCCATTCCCTCCTTGCAAATAGGTTTGTAAATACCATTTTTCTTGATTCCATATATATGCATTAATATGCAACACTTTTTACTCTTTCTGACTTACTTCACTCTGTATAACAGGCTCTAGGTTTATCTACCTCACTCAAACTGACTCAACCATTTAAAAATTTTTTATTAAAATAAGAAGATATCGTTACTATTTCTGTTGAGTTACAACCCAAAGTTGATATTTTAAGATTCTCAGTTCAGTTCAGTCGCTCAATCGTGTTTGACTCTTTGTGACCCCATGGACTTCAGCATGCCAGGCTTCCCTTTCCATCACCAACACCCAGAGCTTGCTCAAACTCATGCCCATCAAGTCGGTGATTTCATCCAACCATCTCATCCTCTCTCATCCCCTTCTCCTCCCACCTTCAATCTTTCCCAGCATCAGGGTCTTTTCAAATGAGTCAGTTCTTTGCATCAGGTGGCCAAAGTACTAGAGGTTCAGCTTCATCATCAGTCCTTTTAATGAGTATTTAGGAGTGATTTCTTTTAGGATGTACTGGTTTGATCTCCTTGTAGTCCAAGGGACTCTCAAGAGTCTTCTCCAACACCACAGTTCAAAACCATCAATTCTTCAGGGCTCAGCTTTCTTTAAGATTCTCAGAAAGAGATAATTCTAATGTGTATAAGAGAGAGAGAAAATAAGGAACGTTAAAAACAAGGTTAAATCCCTTACAGTTACATTAATAAGGTAAGAGTAAAGTTGTCACAAGCTATGGCCACTTACTGAACACCAGGATGGGCCAGTATACCAAGAAAGTTTCTGCTACTTGCCAGTACTCAAGTCTGGGCAACTATGTGCAGACCTACAAGAAGGATAATGCTGAACAGAACACCTTACAGTTTGAAAAATGTTTAGATAATTTGAAAGTTCTCTTACAACTGTACATTTCACAGCAGACTTTAAAATGTCAAAAGAGCTAAACTTGTTTACATAGAATATGTATTTAAATACTTTCATCAGCCTCCTCATAAGATATCTATTTTATTTTTAGTTGCATGAGAACCAATGTGTGCTTCCCTGATAGCTCAATTGGTAAAGAATCTGCCTGCAATGCAGGAGGCCCTGGTTCGATTCCTGGTTGGGAAGATCTGCTGGAGAAGGGAAAGGCTACCCACTCCAGTATTCTGGCCTGGAGAATTCCATGGACTGTCTAGTCAATGGGGTCACAAAAAGTCCAACATGCCTGAGTGACTTTAAGAAGAAGATAACCAATGTAGTCATCAATAGGATCAAATACGACCAAAACTGGCATGAAATTCATGCTTAGGAACTGTCCAAATGAGTTATTTCAATTCCAAATTAGACAATTCCATTATACAAAATAAAAAATGCTCTGACTATCAAGGAGATTTCAAAATTGTCCTAAACCACAGGACATAGGGAAAATATACTTTGAATATTTGGATGATATAGCAATTCCACCGTAGTAGACAAAGACATATGTCATGGTTCCACTCACAGACAATCTGAAATTTTTATCAATGGCCAATACTCAAGTCTCAAATATATTTTAAATTAAAAGTAAATTAAGTTAAATTGGTGATAAAATTAATTTATCCTACTCAATTTGAAATTCTAAGTGACTTAAAAAAAAAAAAAACACCTTAAGCCTAAAGTACTTTTTACCACACCAAATCTATTTGGTATGTCTAAGCTAGATAATTCTGTAAATAATTCACCTAAATAATTGGAAATATTGTCTTGTCTTTCCTTGTGTGCATGCTAAACCACTTCAGTTGTACCTGGCTCACTACAACCCCATGGACTATAACTTGCCAGGCTTGTCTCCCCATATGTTATCTTAAATAGTCAATGCACTCAATAAAAATTTCTAATTTAAATTAGAAAAATGTACTGATATTTATTTTGCTTATTTTATTTTACATCAAAATAAATGAATCAGTCAGCAAAAAATGGATATTCAGGATCCCATAAATATTTTTTGATTCTTAAAAGGACTTTTATTTTTTCCTTTAGGCAGGGATTTAAAAATAAATAAAATAAAAAAAATCTCGGGATTCTAAATATCCTATGTTCTTGTTGTTGTTCAGTTGCCAAGTTGTATTTAACTCTTTGCTACTCATGGACTTTTGCAGCACACCAGGCCTCCTTGTCCTTCACCATCTCCCAGAATTTGCCCAAGTTCATGTCCATTGCATTGGTGATGTCATCCAATCATCTCATCCTCTGTCTCCTTCTTCTCCTTCTGCCTTCAATCTTTCCCAGCATCAGTGTATTTTCCAATGAGTCGGCTCATCACAATAGGTGGCCAAAGTATTGGAGCTTCAGCTTAAATATCAGTCCTTACAATGAGTATTCATGATTGGTTTTCTTTTTGATTGACTAGTTTGGTCTTCTTGCTGTCTCAAGAGTCTTCTCCAGCATCATAGTTTGAAAGCATCAGTTCTTCATTGCTGTGACTTCTTTATGGTCCAAGACTCTTACATCCATACCTAACTATTGGACAGACCATAGCCTTGACTATAAGGACTTCTGTTGACAAAGCGATGTCTTTGTTTTTCAATACACCATCCAGGCTTGTCATAGCTTTGTCATAGTTTGTAAATGTGCAAAATCCTAGACTAATGAAAAGTCAACAATAAATTAATATAAAATCACATACAGAGCAAATCTACTGATCTATCTTTCCAAAGAAACAATCGCTAGGTAAATTAAAGAACACTATTACAATTTTGGTTTATAATTTTTATTTCTAGTTTAAAAATTACTGCAAAGGAAATGAAAAAAATAAAATACTCCTATTTTCTGTGCTTTGCATTTAGAGTCAGTGTCTCAGCTCTCCCTGAAGACTCCTTTTCCTGATACTGTTCCTTTATCCCACTGTCTTGTAGGTTTAAACCCCACAGATTCATGATTTAAACACTCATATACCAAAGACTCAACTGTTTTGTTTTCAAACTTTGAATTCTCTAAGGACTCCAGACTCAGTGTTATAATACATAATCAATATAATTTTCTATAATACGTGATGTTAATAACTTTCTTCTTTTTAAACTCATTCACTTGCTTGATGAAAGTCACCCTAACTGTCTCTTTTCTTAAAAAGCTCTTTAGTTATCTAAACCCTGCTATCCTCTTTGGCCTTTTCATAAATTATCTCCCAACCTGTAGACATATTTGTCTACTTTTGTTAAGTGTGATAACACATATCAAAGACATTCTAACTTAATGGCTTTTCTTTTGCTATTAACTTTATTTTGCCTTTCAGGATGTTCTCCCAATCTTTGTGTGGCTATTTTTCCTTTATCATTTATATTCCAGTTTAGATGTCACCACTTCAAAGAGATCATCTTATTCTACAATACATGGTTCTGGTTTAATTCTCTGCTCAGCTCTTATGTCTTATTGATATATTTTCAGGTACTTATATTTGGGGAGCTTGGGTGGAGAAGGAGATGTTTTCGGTTTTACTTTGTTTATTTCAAAGCATCTCTAGGATTGTTGGAGCAAAGTCTCAATAAATATTCATTGACTGACTAGTAGCTGTTATTAATTGTATTTCAAGTTCTAATTCCAAAGAACCTATTAGACTATCTTTTTCAACTAGTTTATTTCATGCTAAGCTTTCATATTTATTCTTCTTCCATTCATTCATTCAACAGGTGTGTATTGAGTGTCTGCCCTTTGTAATATGTAAGACAGGTCACTCTACATTTTCTAGTTGCTGCTTCAACCTGAGGTTGTGAAATTGAAAACAAAAACACTAAGAAATGTTGTGTGTGTGTGTGTGTGTGTGTGTGTGTGTGTGTGTGCGCACGCGCACGCTAGTTTTTCCCCTCTCTTGAAATAACTACATTATTTTTTCTTTCTTTTAATCTCTAGCCACCCAAGCTTTAGCTAAATTTCAAACAGCTAAAATTGCTTTCAAGAATAATTTATTTTAAGATCATGCCTGACCAGCTGCATTCACATAGGAGATGTCAGTTATGTTCTTTACAATTTTCTTTGGGAGATTTGACATGTACTACTGATATGCAAATTACATATTTAGTTTTGGAATTAAAATAATATGTGATGAATGTTTGCTTTTTTGAGCAATTATCATTTTTTTCAACCAGCATCTCCATATTTCATGAACAGTGACTTTCCCAATGTACACATATATTAAAACTCTTGCTTACTTAACTCAGTTCTTTAATTGTTTATTTCATTCATATTTAGATGTCTAGAATATTTCAGACTCTATCTGACAAAATAGTTTAAGTAGGTTGTTGTGGAAATCTGGACTTGAGACAAGTACTACCCCCAGTGCAAATCAATAACTTGGAGAATTTGTCAAACCATTTGTGATAAAACATAGCAACTTAGATAAATTGGATTATGACTTTATTCTTGGAATGAAAATCAAATATGGAAAGAGTTTAAATAAGAGATTTTAAGGATATGCACATGATAGAAAAGAAATGGATTTAGGAAAAGTTATACTGGGGTAATATATATTTGTCATCTTACTAACTCATGGGAACCTGTTTAGTTAGAGTATTAGATCACTTCTCAAACAGCACCTTTGTCTTTAGGAAAACATATCCAGTTTTCAGTTATAATACCTTGAAGAAAACAAAGAACCAAATAATAAACATTTCATGAAGCACAATAAGACATGAATATTAAAACTACTCATTGAACTCATGATTACAGATAAAGCAAATTCGAAATGAAATTACCTTTAATACTAGTTATATGGTCTGTATCTACAGAACATTTAAACAAATCAATCAATTTATTATAAAGTACCAAGCAGCTTGATTTTTGTTTGTTGCTACTGCTGTTGCTGTTGTTATTTTGTTAACCAAACTGACTCTTTTTGGTCCAAATCAATTTATTTTCTTGCTGTTATGTAGAAACATTCTTAATGTTGGCTATGGGCATTCAATGGCAAAACAAACAACAAAACTGAGAAGAAAAATGACTGTAGCACAGATTTTAAGAAACATATTTTCCTGCTCACTGATCTCCTTTTATCTTCTGCCCATATGTTTCTGTGTTGCAGTTTTATCTCTTCCATACTTATGGAATGCTTTGGCAGGGGAAATGAATTCTGATGAGACAGTCTTGGTAATACTCCAAAACATTTTTAAGTTCAGATACCAAACATAGGACCTGCATTGCTATGTGTTGCAAAGATTTAACCTCTGCTTGTCAACTCTTTCTGACTTGTTTGTTTATCCAGATTTTATGATGTGTGTTTGTAATACTCAGTCATTCAATTGTGTTGTTACTTTTGACAGATTTTGACCAAACCATGAACTCATTTTTAAAAATTCACTATTTTTGGCTAAATGAATTAATTTTCAATGTATTAGGAAGATAGAAATGTATGTATCATGGAAATACATGCAAAGAAAGTACTTTTCAAGTACCTCTAGGACCAGATAAAGTGAAGCCATGCAAGGTGTGTCATGCAATGCCAACAATAGTAATAGTACTCGTAGCATATTCACCCCTGATTAGCCACAAGGGGGAATCTTGTTTTATTTTTTCTCTCAACATAATGCCTTATGCAAATAATTTGCATTTATCAGTTAGTCAGTGGGTTGCAGCTTTTCAGACTGAATACAAAATGTGTCATCTCTCATGTTAAAAATACAGATATTTGTATCTATATATACATTTTGACAGTTTTGAGTAATAGATAGTAATATTACTGTCACACCCTTCTCTCTCTTGTTCTGTCTGTCTATGTCTCTGTTTTTCTCTCTCTCTCAAAATTTCTCTCTCTTTTTCCTCTCTCTTACTGTCTTTGGAACCACTATTCTGCTTATACAACAAACTGTCATTCCTGCTCCAACTATAGTTCTTCTGGCAGAAATAAAAGAAGAGTTGGAAGAAGTAACATTCATTTCAAAGTGTGTACAAGATGCCAGGTACTAAGTTCTTCCATTCATCTGTTCGTATTAACAAGGATGGAAATATGAATAGCAATGACAGACATTTCTCATAAAACTTAAATAATTATGCCATCATTGTTGTCTTTCATTTGATACTAATTTGCATTTTGTGAAGCTACAAAGCTATACATTAATAGTCAAGATCTTTCCCTATGTTACAGTCTTGTTCCCTATGTGGAGACCTCATCAGTCTTTTGTTCATTTTTCTGTTTGAGTTGCAACTATATAAGGAAATTTAGGGCTGCGTGGTGCTGGAGTGACTTTGAGGAGATACCCCAAGTCCATGAGCAAAGGAGAAGCCCCAGCAAGAAGGTATGAGGGGAAAAATCACATTTAGAATCAAGCCCCATAACCACCAGAGATACTCAGAGAGCTCAAACATACCTTGTGCACACCAGGACCCAGAAACCCCACAGAGACTGAGAAAGAACTGTGTTTGAGTGTCTCTTCAGGAGGTATGGGTCAGAAGTGGACTGTTGCAGGGGCAGGGGATCTGGGTGCAGTAGACCTGGGTATGGGATATGTCCTTTTGGAGGAGGCAACCATTAACTCCACCGTAGAGCTTCCAGAACTTACACAAGACTGGAGAAAAAGACACTTGGAAGGCACAAACAGAACCCGTGTGCACCAGGACGCAGGAGAAAGGAGCCGTGACCCCACAAGAGACTGAATAAGACTTGCCCATGGGTGTCTAGGAATCTTGGTGGAGGCATGGGTCAGCAGCAGCCTACTGCAGGGTTGGGGGCACTGACTGTAGCAGTGCTTTCATGGGACCTTTTGAAGGAGGTCGCCATTATCTTCATTATCTCCAACACAGTTTGGCCTCAGACCAAAGAAAAGGGAGGGAACACATTCCCACCCTTCAACCGAAAATTGGATTAAAGATTTACAGAGCAAGGCCTCCCCCATCAGAACAAGACCAATTTTCCCCCTCAGTCAGTCTCTCCCAACAGGAAGCTTCCAAAAGCCCTTTACCTTCTCCATCACAGGGCAGACACATTGAAAACCACAGTCACAGAAAACTAGCCAATCTGATCGCATTAACCACAGCCTCTTCTAACTTAATGAAATGAATTATTAGTCATGTCATGTAGGGCTATCCAAGATGAACAGGTCATGGTAGAGAGTTCTGACAAAACAGGGTACACTGGAGATGGGAATGGCAAACCACTTTAGTATTCTTGCCTTGAGAACCTCATGAACAGTATGAAAAGTCAAAAAGATAGGACACTGAAAGATGAACTCTCCAGGTCAGTAGGTGCCCAATGTTCTACTGGAGATCAGTGGAGAAATAACTCCAGAAACAAGGAAGAGATGGAGCCAAAGTAAAATCAATACCAGTGATGGATGTAATTGGTGATGGGAATAAAATGCAATGCAAAGGGCAATATTACATAGAAACCGGGAATGTTAGGTCCATGAATCAAGGCAAATTGGAAATGGTTGAACAGGAAATGGGAGGAGTGAACACTGACATTTTAGGAATCTTTGAACTAAAGTGGACTGGAATGGGTGAATTTAACTCAGATGACTATCACATCTACTACTGTGGGCAAGAATCCCTTAGAACAAATGGAGGAGCCCTCATAGTCAAGAAAATAGTTAACAAAATAATCTTTAATACAAGTTTCTGTTGAAGGATGGGATGTGTTCCCTCCCTTTTATTTGGATGCAATCTCAAAAAAGACAGAATGATCTCTGTTCCTTTCCAAGGCAAACCATTCAATATCATGGTAATCCAAGTCTATGACCAGACCAGTAATGCTGAAGAAGCTGAAGCTGAACAGTTCTCTGAAGACCTACAAGACCTTCTAGAACTAACACCCAAAACAGATGTCCTTGTCATTAGAGGGGACTGGAGTGCATAAGTAGGAAGTCAAGAAATGCCTGGAGTAACAGGCAAATTTGGCCTTGGAGTACATAAAAAAGCAAGGAAAAGGCTAATAGAGTGTGGCCAAGAGAACGTAGTGGGCATAGCAAGCATCCTCTTACAACCACACAAGACTGTACTATGGACATCACCAGATGGTCAATATTGAAATCAGATTGATTATATTCTTTGCAACCATAGACAAAGAGGCTCTATACAGTCAGGAAAGAAAAAAAAAAAAAACAAGAATTGCCAAATTCATACTTAAATTGAAGAAAGTAGAGAAAACCACTAGACCATTCAGGTAAGACCTAAATCAAATCCCTTATGACTATACAGTGGAAAGGACAAATAGATTCAAGGGATTAGATCTGATAGAATGCCTGAAGAACTATGGACAGAGGTTTGTTACATTGTATATGAGACAGGGATCAAGACCATCAAAAGAAAAAGAAATGCAAAAAGGCAAAATGGTTGCCCGAGGAGACTTCACAAATAGCTATGTAAAGAAGAGAAGAAAAAGACAAAGGAGAAAAGGAAAGGTATACCCATTTGAATGCAGAGTCCCAAAGAGAAGTAAGGAGAGATATGAAAGCCTTCTTCAGTGATTAATACCAAAAAACAGAAGAAAACAATAGAATGGAAAAGACTAAAGCTCTCTTCAAGAAAATGAAAGATATAAGGGGACTTTTCATACAAAGATGGTTACAATAAAGGACAGAAATGATAGGGACTTAACAGAATCAGAAGATATTAATAAGACATGGCAAGAATACACAGAAGAACTACACACAAAAATGGTCTTCATGACCCAGATAATCACGATAGTGTGATCACTCACCTAGAGCCAGACATCCTGGAAACAGAAGTCAAGTGGGCCTTAGGAAACATAACTAAAAACAAAGCTCGTGGAGGTGATAGAATGCCAGTTGACCTACTTCAAATCATTAAAGATGATGCTGTGCAAGTGCTGCACTCAATATACCAGCAAATTTGGAAAATTCAGCAATGGTCACAGGACTGGAAAAGATCAGTTTTCATTCCAATCTCAAAGAAAGGTAATGCCAAAGAATGCTAAAACCACTGCACAATTGCACTCATCTCACACGCTAGCAAAGTAATGCTCAAAATTCTCCAAGCCAGTCTTCAATAATACATGAACCAAGAACTTCCAGATGTTCAAGATGAATTTAGAAAAGGCAGAGGAACCAAAGATCAAATGGCCAACATCCGTTGGATCATCAAAAAAGCAAGAGAGTTTCAGAAAAACATGTACTTCTGCTTTATTGACTGTGCCAAAGATTTTGACTCTGTGGGTCACAACAAACTGGAAAATTCTGAAAGAGATGGGAATACCAGATCCCCTGACCTGCCTCCTGAGAAATCTGAATGTAGGTCAAGAAGCAACAGTTAGAACTGAACATGGAACAACATACTGTTTCCTAATCTTGAAAGGAGTACATCAAGGTGATATATTGTCACCGTGCTTGTTTAACTTATATGTAGTGTACATCATGAGAAATGCTTGACTGGATGAAGAACAAGCTGGAATTAAGATTGCTGTGAGAATTACCAAAAACCTCAGAT
Organism: Antilocapra americana; assembly: GCA_007570785.1. NCBI lineage: Eukaryota > Metazoa > Chordata > Mammalia > Artiodactyla > Antilocapridae > Antilocapra > Antilocapra americana. The sequence continues at coordinate 12,843,597 of ML664161.1, read as the reverse complement.
TTACAAAAGACACCACCCTTTTGACATAAAAGAAAGAAAAACTAAAGAGCCTCTCGATGGAAGTGAAAGAGGAGAGTGAAAATGTTGGCTTAAAGCTCACCATTCAGAAAACTAAGGTCATGGCATCTGGTCCCATCACTTCATAGCTAATAAATGGAAACAATGAAAAAAGTGACAGACTTTATTTTCTTGGGCTGAAAAATCACTGCAGATGTTGACTGCAGCCATGAAATTAAAAGTTGTTTGCTCCGTGGAAGAAAAGTTATGACCAACATAGATAGCATTTTAAAAAGTAGAGACATTACTTTGTCAACAAAGGTCTATAGAGTCAAAGCTATGGTTTTCCCAGTAGTCATGCAAGGATGTGAGAGTTGGAGGGTGAAGAAAGCTGAGTGCCTAAGAACTGACAGTTTTGAACTGTGGTTTTGGAAAAGACTATCGAGAGTCCCTTTGGCTGCAAGGAGATCAAACCAGTCAATCCTAAAGGAAATCAGTCCTTAATATTCATTGGAAGGACTGATGCTGAAGCTGAAACTCCAATACTTTGGCCACCTGATGCACAGAACTGACTCATTTGAAAAGACCCTGATCCTGGGAAAGATTGAAGGTAGGAAGAGAAGGGGTGACAGAGGATGAGATTGTTAGATGGCATCACCGACTCAATGAATATGAGTCTGAGTAAACTCCGGGAGTTGGTGCTGGACAAGGAGGTCTGGAGTGCTACAGTCCCTGGAGTCGCAAAGATCTGGACATGACAGAGTGACTGAACTGAACTGAAGGAAATTTATCTCATTAATGGAGAACTTGGAGACTTAGGATAAACAAGTATTTGTGCAATTTAACCATTCTTTTGTGTTCTTTTTAAAAATCTTCTCAGATTTTGTCTGTTTGACAATGTGGCTGCTATTCCATGCTCTTTCTCTCTCTCTCTCTTTTTATTTTTTAGGGAAATTCTTAACATTGATGAGCGTGTATAAAAATTTATGGGTTGTAATAAATAATTTCCTTTCAAAGAATTAATTGAACTACTAGCATATTTTGTTTAGAGCTATAACAACTTTATTTACATAATTGCTAAAATTTTAGAATTATATTTTGTTTCATGGTAAGTAAGAGAAATGTGAGAAATCCTATAGATGATGAGTACTGCCCTCCTGGGAACTCATTGTATACATTGTTCTGATATCTCAATTTTTGTGAGAAAGGGTGTGGTTTATTCTATGGATATTGTGTGTCACACTTCTTTCTTTGCCTTGGTCTTTAAGTACATCAAAAATGAATATATATGGATCAAATTCATCAAAAGAAGGGCACTTAAGTAGAGTCTAGGAGGCTTTAAACTGTAAATCTTTCAACTCTTGTCTGCTGTGAATTCAAGACAGCACTAACTCTCAAGCATTGATGTGTGATGACAGGGACAGGTCATTGCCAATCTCAGGAGCTCACCCAAGTCTTAGTGTCCTGAAGCATTTATTGACGCTTCATCATGTAGGCATAATTAATTGCTCATATGAGTGATCTCCTGGTGAGGAGTATTATAGCAATGGTTCAAGTGTGGAATTGCTGGTAAGAATAAAGTTGTGTACAGGATCTACATTCCTTTAATCTGGCCTCAGGATGTCTCCTCCTAATATGGTTCCTTTAATATGGGCTTAGGTGATCTTTTCCGTAATGAAGAATGCTAACATCTTACTTTTGGGGGGTTTTTTATTTCTATAAAGAGCTCAAAGATACTGTTATGGGTAACCCTTGAGGCAGAACCAAGACCCTCCCCCAAAGCTGCACTATTGTTTCTTGGCTGCTTCTCCCTGTTTCTGCTAATCCCTTCCCTGATTAGCACCTGTTTAAAAAGCTTTCATGTCCAAGATCCCCACAGGAATTCAGTTATAGTAGGACAAAATAAGTTCAGTTCAGTCAGTCAGTTAAGCTGACTCTTTGTGACCCCATGGATTGCAGCACACCAGGCTTCCTGTCCATCACCAACCCCCGGAACTTGCTCAAACTCATGTTCATCGAGTCAGTGATGCCATCCAGCCATCTCATCCTCTGTCACCCCTTCTCTTCCTACCTTCAATCTTTCCCAGGATCAGGGTCTTTTCAAATGAGTCAGTTCTTCACATCAGGTGGCCAAAGTGTTGGAGTTTCAGCTTCAGCACCAGTCCTTCCAATGAATATTCAGGACTGATTTCCTTTAAGATTGACTGCTTGGATCTCCTTACAGTCCAAGAGACTCTCAAGAGTCTTCTCCAAAACCACAGTTCAAAAGCATCAATTCTTCCGCACTCAGTCCAACTCTCACATACATACATGACTAGACCTTTTTTGGCAAAGTAATGTCTCTGCTTTTTAATATGCTGTCTAAGTTGGTCATAGCTTTTCTTCCAAGGAGCAAGTGTTTTTTAATTTCATGGCTGTAGTCACCATCTGCAGTGATTTTGGAGCCCCCCAAAATGATGTCTGTCACTGTTTCCATTTTTTCCCCATCTATTTGTCATGATGTGATGGGACCAGATGCCATGATCTTTGTTTATTGAATGTTGAGTTTTAAGCCAGCTTTTTCACTTTCCTATTTCACTTTCATCAAGAGGTTCTTTAGTTCTTCTTCACTTTCTGCCCTAAGGGTAGTGTCATCTGCATATCTGAGGTTATTCACATTTCTCCTGGCAACCTTGATTCTAGTTTGTGCTTCATACAGCCAAGCATTCCACATGACGTACTCTGCATATAAGTTAAATAAGCAGGGTGACAATATACAGCCTTGATAAGTCCTTTTCCTATTTGGAACCAGTCTGTTGTTCCATGTCCAGGTCTAGCTGTTGTTTCTTGACCTGCATACAGATTTCTCAGGAGGCTGGTAAGGTGGTCTGGTATTCACAGATTTTGAAGAAATTTCCCCAATTCGATGTGATCTACACAGTCAAAGGCTTTGGCGTAATCAACAAAGCAGAGGTAGATTTTTTTCTGGAATTCTTTGCTTTTTCTATGATCCAGCATGGTGATCTCTGGAAATTGTTGATGGACAGGGAGGCCTGGCATGCTGCAGTTCATGGGGTTGCAAAGAGTCGGACATGACTGAGTGACTAAACTGAACTGAACTGAAATTCTTTTTTGCTCTCACACGAATTAATTTTATAAAACAAAACCTTAAAGAATTAAAATGTTTCCAAATACTTTAATTTTGTTCCAGAACAAATGTCAAGAATAAGAATAAAAATTATTCAACATGCAATAGGTAAAATATAGAATATTTTATAGAATATAGAATGTTTTACAATCAATCAAAAATCACCAGGTATTCAAAGAAACAGGAAGTAGAACCCACAATTATGAGAAAAGTCAGATATTCAAAAATGACACAGAAATAACCCAGAGTATAGTATTAGCAGACAAGTACAGTCATTTTAACTTAACATTTTAAGTCATTTTAACAAGTTCATTCTTGAACATTTAACTTATGTTCAGGAAGCTAATATCTTAGCTTATGATCAAAATAAGTCCACATATCTAAGCAGTTCAACAAACCCAAAGTACAAGAAATGTTTTAAATATATATATATATATATATATATATATATATATATATCAAGGCAAATGGCAATCAATTTTTTTAAAAACCATTTAAAAAACAAAAGTCTTAAACACAACCAGAAGGGAAAATGGACAAATCCCATTTAAAGAAACAAAGATAAGAATGTCACCAGACTTCTTTTTGTGAATAATATAAGCCAAAGACAGAAGAGTAACAAAGGACTTAAGAAAAAAAAAAAAATCTGTCAACCTGATATTCTATACTCAGTGAAAATGTTTTTAAAAATATTTGAAATGTACAGATTTATTTAGTCATGCAGAAGCAAAATAATTCATAAAATTATACCTGCACTATAACAAATTTATACCTTGCTTCATATAGCAAACTATTATCTTAATTTGGATCACAGACTTAAGATAAAACCTAAAATATACAACTTCTGGAAGGAAAAACAGAAAATCTTTGTGTCATGGTTGGACAATACTTCTTAGATAAGACACTGACACCACAATGCATTAAAACTGTTGATGTCACAAAAATTAAATATCTTCTTTAAGATATAGCATTAAGAGAATAAAGAGGCAAACTAAAGACTGGAAAAATATTTTCAAATCACATATCTGATAAAGAACTTACATCTGGAATATATAAATATTTCACAAACCCCAATAAGAATATGATCAACCCATTTAAAAAAAAAACAGATAAGCATAAGATTAGAACAAACTCTCCCAGTAAAGAAGAAGATGAATGAATGTCTAATAAGTACTTGAACAGTGCTCATGTCATTAGACAATATATACATGAAAATTAAAACGAAAATGAGATATACCTATATATCTATTAAAATGTGTACATGTTAAAAAGACTTACCTTATCAACTGTTTATTAGAAGGCAGAGTTATTAGAATTTCCATATATTGCTGGTGCAAAAGAAAAAAAGTATACAACTCATTTGAAAAATAATTTGGTAGTTTCTAGAAAGTATATACCTGTTAAGCATTTTACTACTAGATATTTATAATATAAAAAGGAAATAAATGTCCCTACAAAGACTTACTTTTGAATTTTTATGGCAGCTTTATTTTTAATAGCCCAAAGCTGGAACCAAATCAAATGTCCATCAGTAGGTGAATGGATAAACTTTATATATTTTTTAAATAAAATAGACTACTAAACAGTTGAAAAAGCAAAAAAAAACTTCAACAAGTGTTGGAAAACTAAGACCCTGCACTAAATTTGATCCATAACCTGTTTTTGTGTGGTCTACAAAGTAAGAATATTATTTATATTTTAAGAGTTATAAATAAGAAGAATATTCAACAGAAACCTTATATGGCCCAACAAATATTTACTTTACAATCTTTTGTTAAAAACAAGAAAAAAATGTTTGTTGACCCTTGCACTATAACATCCTCTTGAATTCTTATAGTACTTTAGAAATTTCTAATTCTCATATTTAGAAAATGCCTTATTCCATAATTTCATGAAGTAGGCAGTTAAGTAACACAACTACAAAGTTTGTTATCTGTTACAAATTCACCATTTCTGAAAGACTTTAATATCTTCCCAATATCTTCATATAAAGTTCTAAATCATCAGCATAGCTTAAAATGTCTCTTATGACCTGATCCTTACTTAACCTTCTGGTCTTGACGGTGGCCAATTCTCACCATTCTCCAGCAAATGTGAGCATCTTTTTTTTTAAGCATAGGAAAGCTGCTGACTATATTAATATCAAATAAAGTTATCCTCCAGGTAATGAGTATTAACAAATAAAGGCATATCAGGGTCAGTTCATCAGGAAGACATTAAAAATCATAACTGTGTGTGAACCTAATAATAGAGCATCAAAACAACATGGAGCAAAAGTGGCCAGAACTGAAAGGAGACATAAACAAATCAACATTACAGTTGGAAGTTAAATGCTTCTTTTTCATAACTGATAGAACAATATCACAGAGAATCAACAAAGACATTGGATTTTTTTAATCCACTGTATTTTTAGAAACAATGAAACTGTAACATAAATTCTGTAGGACTTAATTACCTAATTGTCTACTTCACTAGGTTATGGGAGGTGGCAAACATAACAATTATAAATTTCTAAACTTAAAAAAAGAGCACATGCTTTTTTTTTTTAACAGATAATTTCTTCACAACCAATTTTTCTAGAATAATGTTAACTTATACTTTCAATATAAATGTATATTTTGTATATATACAAAATGACCTTTTATATATATATATATACATATATATACACACACACACACACACACACACATATATATATATATACACATTATTTTATTTTAATAAATTTCAAGCTGTGGCACAGTAGCAGAATATCAAAGAGAAGGAAAACAGAATGAAAGTCAATATACCCAATATGCCTACCTAAACTTCTCTTTAAAGAAACTCCTTGCAGTACACTAGAAAATCATTACTTTTTATTTCCTTAACCTCTCTCTAAATCAAAATTTAGCTCCAATCTAATTTTATTCTCTTTTCCCTAAAGCACTCATCTCATGTCCTTTGATCTCAGAATACTTATTAAATTCTGTGTATATTTCTATTACATTTATGTTGTTTATGCAGGTGTCCTAAATATGACCATATAAAATTATAACTGCACTTCGCAGAAAGTTATACAAGTGCAGATTCACAAATATTCTGTTTTTATATTCTATTTCATATTTCTTCTTCTTGAGCAGACTCCTAAGAAAGATATCTCTATAACTATGGCTGTTTTGTAAATGACATTAAGAAAAGGATGTGCTTTCCAGCTTGAAGGGTCTGACCTGGCATTTTTTTCTTAGTAGATAAGATGGTTTTCTGAAAGATTAAGAAGACATCAGTTAAAAGTAGGTAGAGTATTCATAGCGTCTATGGGTTGTACCTACATACAGTTTCTAAAAACTAGAATAACTCAAGAAATGCAATAATTCTCATGTTGCTCTCAATGATTTGGTCCATACAGGCAATAATGCAGCCAAGAACTTCAAAATCCAGAAAGGTATGGAAAGACTGGAGCTATCCAGCATCCTTGAGGCCATCTGGAAACCACTAGTGACATAAAACTTTTGTTTTAATGTTTCCATGGGTCCCACACAAGTTAAGAAATCTGAATAGACTTAGTAAACAAACAAACATAGGGTCTGGAAGGCAAACTGGTGAAAGAATTAAATAGGAAAAGCAAAAAGAAAAACTTTTCCCAAGTTGTACCATTTTAAAAAATTTTTAACATTTTTTTTAAACAAGTTTATCCTCATGTAAGTTTCAGGTCTAAATTCATAGCACTCATGTCTTCTGGAAACTCTTCATCTGAGACTGTGTTTTCACCTGAGAATTCTTAGATTAGCGCCCTCAGACTTCTGAGAGAAACAAATAGAAATTACCTCAAAGATCTCAAAGAATTCATCAAAGAATGATTTTCTTTTTTCAGTCACAACACATGTGGTTGTTGTTCAGTTGCTAAGTCATGCCCAAGTCTTGGTGACCCCATGGACTACAACATACTAGGGTTCCCTAAGGAGATAGTGTTCTTCACTATTTCTCAGAGTTTTCTCAAATTCATGTCCACTGAGTCAGTGATGCTATCTAACCGTGTCATCCTCTGCTGCCCTCTTCTTCTTTTGCCTTCTATCTTTCCCAGTATCAGGGTCTTTTCCAGTGAGTTGACTCATCACATCACATAGCCAAAGTATTTGACCTTCAGCATCAGTCTTTTCAATGAATATTCAAGTCTGATTTCCTTAGTATTGACTGGTTTGATCTTCTCACGGTCTTAGGGACTCTCATGAGTCTTCTCCAGCACCACACTCTGAAAGCATCAATTCTTTAGCTCTCAGCCTTCATTATGGTCCAACTCTCATAGCTGTACATGACTACTGGAAGAGCCATAGCTTTGACTATAGAGACATTTGTCAGCAAAGTGGTGTTTTTAATATGTAGTCTAGGTTTATCATAGCTTTCCTTTCAAGGAGCAAGCATCTTTTAATTTCATTGCTGCAGTAACCATCTGACATGATTTTGGAACTCAAGGAAAAAAAAAATCTGTCACTGCTTTCACTTTTCCCCAATTTGCCATGAAGTGATGGAACCAGATGCCATGATCTTAATTTTTTTAATGTTGAGGGTTTTTTTTTAATTTGAATGTTGAATTTTAAGCCAACTTTTCCAATATCCTCTTTCACCCTCATCAAGAGGCTCTTTAGTTCCTCTTCACTTTGGTATCATCTTCATATCTGAGCTTGTTGATATTTCTCCCAGCAATCTTGTTTCCAGCTTGTGATTCATCCAGTGCAGCATTTTGCATGATATATTCTGCATATAAGTTAAGTAAATAGGGTGACAATATATAGCCTTGTTGTATTCCTTTCCCAATTTAGAACCAGTCACTTGTCCCATGTAAGACAGGTAAGGTAGTCTAGTATTCCCATCTCTTGAAGAATTTTCCATAGTTTGTTGTGATCCACACAGTCAAAGGCTTTAGTATAGTCAATGAAGCAGAAGTAGATAATTTTCTGTATTTCCCTTGCTTTCTGTGTGATCCAATAAATGTTAACAATTATCTCTGGTTTCTCTGCCTCTTCTAAACCCAAGTTGTCTATCTGGAAGTTCTTGATTCACATACTGCTGAAGCATGCCAGGCTCCTCTGTTCATGAGATTTTTCAGGCAAGAATACTGGAGGGGGTTGCCATTTCCTCCTCCAGGAAATCTCCCTGACCCAGGGATTGAATCCTGCATCTCCTGTGTCCCTTGCATTGGAGACAGATTCTTTCCCCAGCAAGCCATCAGGGAAGCCCCTAACATATATAGTATGGTATTAAAAACAAGCATTAGTGATCAAGAAAAGAAACAAACAACAGAATGAGATATATGATTAAAATATTAGCATTATCAGATCCAGAAAATACATGTTAAGTAGAAGTATACATCAATAGAGAGATAAATAAGCAGAGTATAAAATATTAATAGGCAAATGGCCAATTAAAAACCACTGGTCCTTCCCACAGCTGCCCTGAGTCATGGAGTGATACTGTAGTGGTGGCAATATGGGTGTTAAAAACCCTCAGCAAAATATCTTTCTAACCATAAAAATAGAAAAATGGAGATCTTGTTATTTGTATGTTGTGAAACTTCAATTATTTTTTTCTCTGTTTTGAGGAGGGGAATCTTGCCCAGAGAGTGTCCCTAGTCCTGTGCTACTGCACTAGTAGACAGAGGACTGAAATTCTGAGAGAAACCTGTCTTTTAGAGCAGTAAACCAGGAAAAACAGTCCCTGGACGTCAGAGAGTGTGGGCAAAGCAGACCTCCTAATTCAGCGTATGAACCACACAAGTTCACTTTACCCCTGAGCTGAGCAAATATGAGACAGATTCAAAGCATCGTAGCAAAAACCTTGGAATATATTCTGATATTGAGATCACTGCCCCAGCAACTGAGACAGAACTCTCAATCTAAACCTAATCACGCAAATTGCTAAAGAGACTGGTGAGTGATCAGAAGATTTTAACAGGACCCAGAGCCTTCACAACATACTAAAATTTTCTGAGACACAATCCAAAATTCATCCACATGAATGAACCAGGAAAATTCTTAAGAGAAATAATTGTCAACAGATGCCAATGCTAAGATATTCTGTATAGTGGAGATATCAGAGAGAAACTTTAAAGCAGCTGTTTTAGTCATGCTTCACAAGATAAAATATATGCCCTTAAATGAAACAAAGAAATTCTAAGAAAAAGAATAAAGAAAACTGTAAAAGAAAAGAACAAATGGAAATGTGGCAAATATCTAAAATTATCTGTGATACTGTGATACTGCAAACTATAAAATATTACCCAGAAAAATTGAAGAAGACCTAAATAAATAGATATATTCCTAGACTGGAAGATTCAAATTTAAGACATCATTTTTTCCCAAATTGAAAATACAAGTTATCTAGGATAGACAAAACAATTTTTAAAAAGAACAAAATTGGAGGACTTCAACTAGCAGATTTAAAGAATCTCTTTCTAAAGCCACTGTGATTAAGAGCATATGGAATTATCAAGAAGATATTTAGATCAATGAGAGAGAACTGGTGATTCAGAGATAGATTCTCATGTACTTGGAGCTAGGAAAACGGTATATTTATATGGAGAAACTAAAGTTTAACTCTTGCCTCATTATTGCATATAAAATTTTAGCTGTATCACTGACCCTGTTGTGAAAGCTAAAAAAGTAACATTCTTGAAAGGAATCAGGAAAAAAATCTTTGAAACATTAGAATAAGCAAAAATCTCTTGTATTAGATACACAAGAACACACATGGAGAAAATTAATGAATTGAACTTTATCACAAATAAGAACAATTTCCCTTTGAAAGACTCTGAAAACAAAACAAAGGGATGAAAAAACAACAACAACAATAACAAAGAAATGGGAAAAAATTGCAATACAAATATCTGTCAAATACTTGTATCCAGAATGCATAAAGAATTCTTGCAACACAAGAATAATGTGAATAGCCCAATTTAAAAATAAAATATTAAAACAGACACTTCACAAAAGAATATATATTTATGACAAATAGGCACTTGAAAAGATGTTCAGCACCATTAGTCATCAGGAAAATGCAAATTTATACCACAATGAGATGTCTATATATCCATTAGAATAACTGCATATTTAAAACCTAATGATAACAAGTATTGATGGAAATGGGTAGCAACTAGAACTCTCATATACACTGGGTGGAGTACCGTCACTTTGGTAAATTTTTTGGTTAGAATATAAAGTTAAACACATATCTACCATATAGCCCAGTCATTCCATTTCTAGATACTTCCCAAGGAGAGTGGTTAGTCAACCAGTCTTCTCCCAGGGTTAATATAAGTTCACAATATCCTCACAGAGATACAAGCAACTGAGTTTAGAATAGTGTTAGGAGACAATGCTGAGCCTTTTTACATTTTTTTGAAATTAAATTATACCTTAAGATTAAAATATGATATTTTATTATAGAGTTTTAAGGCTTTTTCTTTTGATTTTAAAGATCTTGGAAAACAGTTTATAGAACAAATTTTGTAAGACAATATATAACACAAAAATATGGAAATTTTTATTTTTACCTGTGATTTTTACTCTCAAAAATAAACATTAACAGTCACATTATTATTATTTCATACAGTTTTGAGCATTTTAAAATATGAGATAAAGTTAATACAAATAAGATTTTTATTGTTCCTTATTGTTTTAGAACAAATGTGAGATCATAAAAGCTTTTTTCAAAACTTCAGCATTACCCAAGTTGCGTTTTTTCTTGTTATCTTAGGTACTTTCTTTGCTTCACTAGTTTTGCTTTTTTTTTTTTTAATGCAAAAGTTTCCAATGAACAATTTCTAATAGACCTAACAGATATAGAGCATCTTGTTAAAAATTCATGCTGGCCAGAATATTAGAAGGTCAGAAAATGCCTTTGAATTTATGCCATGGTCTTTTAGATAATTCATTCAGGAAAAGGGAAATTCCTCATCAAGTAAAGGACTTAATGCTTATTAATTTATATGCTTAAGCAAGGGGCACCATTAATTCATTTACTAAACATAAGAGACCATATGCTTTCACCCTTTTTCCTCACTTATTGATTAATTGCTTTAAGCCAATACAGATGAAAACAAGGGAGGGAAAACAGTAACCTAGGTGAGTTTCTGATTTCCTTTTTTAACCTAATGAAAGATGGCACTTCTTTATATTCCTGTTCAAAAAGCTCAGATGATGCAATTCAAAATTAGTTTTCTTGTATAACTTTGAATTTTTTCATCCTTAATGTGATGCAGTCACTTAGATGCAATGAAAATGATATGCAGAAATGTAGGAAGTGAATGGAATGGAAGCAGACTGTGGAATGCCTGAGTCCATGTCCAGATTGAATACATTCCTCACGAACACAGATAATTCAACAAAACATGTTGCTCAAGCATGTTAGCTGGAGATAATACATGTCTAGAGGATAAGGGGGTGAAGCAGAAAGGGAGGAACTGTTTGGTTAGGTGAGGTTGAGGAATATCGGGTAAAATATAGATGTAGATAAGGAGAGAAAGAGAAGGAGAAAGGGCGAGAGATGTACAGATAACATACATATATACACACACATATTTCCTTTGTGGTTGGTTGGCAGGTTGTATGTGTATTTTGTTTGGTTTTGTTTTGTTTGTGTTTATCATTTAAGTTACTTTCCCAGCAAGCAGAAGAAAGACATTGCCTAAGTTGAACAGAATTGGGATATAATTGCTGTATATCTTGTAGCTCACAGACTTGACAAAGACATAGACTTGAAAAATACAGAAGATAGGATCTAGATAGTAAGAACTTACCAAAAATCCTGTCGGGGAACCACCATGGAATGCATGAGCTCCAACTGTCTTTCAGTCAGCTGTTTCAGCCCTTGAGTCACTCAAGTTAAGATGGAAAAACCATAGGAGATAGAATTAAGTTGACTAGTTTAGATTAAGCCTGGTGGTTTTATACATAAAGAGGTCTTTTGGTTTATAATTCCACCAGGACTACACATAATCAAGGAGAAGTAAATTCAGAGCAGAGATCAAGATATTGTTTTCCAAAGAAAGGTAACTCTTGATAACTACAAAATATAATAAAACTCACTACAATGCAGGATTCCCAAGAATATTTTTATACCTATTGTTTCCAAAGTTTATTTGACCTTCACAGTTTGTGGGGTTGTATATATATATATATATATATATATATATATATATTTCAGAACATCAATGTAACAAATAATGTTTTAGGATATAGCCTGTGGGAAGCCAGACTTACAAGCACAGCACCAGTGTTCAAACTACATTGTTAGTAGATGGCATTTATTTACCTGATATGACTCAGTGCTGTTTTTATCAAAGATCTGTTAAGTGTTTTGGATACTATGCTTTATGCACAGCTATCTGCAAGTGAGTAGGAGAGTCAGACTGTCTTATTCTGCTCCAGTTATTATAACAAAATACTATGGCCTGGGTGGATTAAACCTCCAATTTTGTCACAGTTATGGAGGCAAGGAAGTCCAGGACCAAGGTGCTGGCAGATTTGGTATCTGATTAGGTCTTGCATTCTGTCTCATAAACAACTACTTCCTTATTATGTCCTTACATTGTCTTTCCTCAGTGCCCAAACATTAAGGGAGTGGGCTGGAGGGAGAGAAAGCTCTCAGGTGTCTTTCTGTTTTTATAAGGGCACCAATTCCATCATGAAGACATCTTCCACATGACGTCATCTAAACCTATCTCCCAAAGACCTCATCTACAAATACTATAACATTGCAGGTTTGGGTTTCAAGATAAGAGTTTTGACGGAGACAGAGGCATTCATTCCCTAATAAAAATATTCTAGATTATTATGTGAAAAAGGAAAGAAATTCCATCTTATAGAACTTTTTACCAAATGTTAGATTGGTGCAATGGAGAAGGAAATGGCAATCCATTTCAGTACTCTTGCCTGGAAGATCCCATGGATGGAGGAGCCTGGTAGGATACAGTCCTTGGGGCCACAACGAGTTGGACACGACTGAGTTACTTCACTTTCACTTTTCACTTTCATGCATTGGAGAAGGAAATGGCAACCTACTCCAGTGTTCTTGCCTGGAGAATCCCAGGGACAGAGGAGCCTGGTGGGCTGCCATCTGTGGGGTCGCACAGAGTCAGACTGAAGCGACTTAGCAGCATCAGGTCGGTGCAAACATAATTGCAGTTCCAGACCATTAATTTTAAATCATTATAAGGAGGATCAAAAAATCTTTATTAATCAAAATATGAACCATTGCAATCAACACATTTTTGACAATAAGTGTTTATTCCTGTAGCATAAATATCTGTGCTTTGAGATTCAATGAACTCTTAGAACTATTTTCAGCCTCTTGTTGCTTGTGGAAGTATTTTCACTGCAAAAAGTTGTTGAGATACTTGAGGAAATGGTAGTCACTTGGCAAAAGGTTAGGTGAATATGGCAAATGAGACAAAACATTGTAGCCCAATTCATTCAACTTTTAAAATGTTAGTTGTGCAATTGTCTCGGTGAAGAACTGGACCCTTTCTGTTGACCAATGGTGACTGCACGCATCATAGTTTTCAGTGTATCTCATTGATTTGCTGAACATACTTCTCAGATATAATGGTTTCTCTGGAATTCAGAAAGCTATAGTGGATTAGACTGGCAGCAAATCACCAAACAATGACAATGACCTTTTTTCTGGTGCAATTTGGCCTTGGGAAGTGCTTTTGAGCTCCTTCTCAGTCCAACCACTGAGTTAGCTAGTCATTACCAGTTGTTGTATAAAATCCATTTTTGTGGCAATCACAATCCCAGAAATGGTTCCTTGTTGCATAGAGTAAGAGAAGATGACATTTCAAAGTTACATTTTTTTTTTTATTTTCAGTGTGCTCATGAGACACCCATTTATCAAACTTTTACACCTTTCCAATTTGCTTCAAATGCCAAATGACCATAGAATGGTTGATGTTGAGTTCTTCAGCAACTTCTTATATAGTTATGAGAAGATCAGCTTCAATGATACTCTCAGTTGGTCGTTCTCAACTTCCAATAACTGTCCACCATGCCTCTCATCTTGAAGGCTCTCATCTCCTTTGCAAATCTTCTTGAACCACCTTTGCACTGTACGTTCCTTAGCAGTTCCTAGGCCAAATGTATTGTTGATGTTATGAGTTGCCTTGGCTGTTTTAAGACTCATTTTGAACTTGGATAAGAAAATCACTCAAATTTGCTTTTTGTCTAACATAATTTTCTTGGCCCAAAATAAGTATAAAATAAACAGCAAGTAATGTTATTAGGAAGGAAATATAAAGTGAGAAGTGTACATTAAAATGATGTATAACATAACCACACATATTAAAGGATATATTCCAATATCAAATGGCAAATTTCAACAAAGCAAAATCACAATTACCTTTGCACTAATCTAATACGTATCTTCCATGCTTGCTAAATAGAGACTCAAAAGGAGAGATAGTTTTAACAGTGACAGCAGCAGTAATTAAGATTTATGAAAGTTTTCTGAGTACTAGGTCTATGTTAAGCACTATACATTCATTATTTTATTTAATTATCACAACAATCCCATACTGTTATTCATATTCTAATTTTACAGGTGAGAAAATAGAAACAAAAAAGTAGCATGTCCTGTCATATGACTAATAAAATAGAGAATAACAGAAGGGTTTTATTTTTGTGTATATATATAAAAATATCTTATTTCATTGTTCATACTTTCTCATTTATTTAAATAGTATATAGTGAACACTTACTGAAATGTATAAATACTTTTAAATACTTAAACATTACTATTTTGTAGAGTGTTTAACTTTTTAGTTTCATGGCAGAAACTTTGGCTATTTACTAAAGTAACAGAAAAAACACCTCATCTGACTGAGTGTAAAAATTGTTAAGGCTTTTGGCATATATATTTTTTTCACCCGATTTATTAGCCCTTAAAAACATGTAAAATTAAATATGTGCAACTGACACCTCTGTAAAGATTATGGTTAATTTATTTTATAATCACATCTCAGGCATTTTATGAGAGTTGGGTGACTTTAAATCTGATGTGGGATATAGATCTTTCACTCATTCAATTTGATTATGGTCAGGAGGTTCTGAGCCATGCAAAGAACACTTATTCCCTGCTTAGTTTACTAAGGCAATACTTATACATAGTTATCCACAATTTGAAGAATTTTTTAAAGGAAATGCCAAAGCTTACTTCTCTTTCACAGTGTGTTTACAGACTTCAAAAATAAATAAAGTTGTTAAGAAATTATTTTCAACAATCATTTTTCATTCATTCATTCAAAGAAAGAAAAACTTGCTTAAGACC
Source organism: Antilocapra americana (assembly GCA_007570785.1). Lineage (NCBI taxonomy): Eukaryota > Metazoa > Chordata > Mammalia > Artiodactyla > Antilocapridae > Antilocapra > Antilocapra americana. The sequence continues at coordinate 12,828,173 of ML664161.1, read as the reverse complement.
ATGAATTATAAAGATGTTTTTGTGATAGACTAATGCATTCTAATAGAATTTAAAGCACTCCACTGGATGGCAAACATGAATTGTTGTAAGATAGTAGAAAATATACTTTTTAATTTTTTTTTACTTTTTTAAAACTTTTACCTTTTATATGAACACATACATGAATCCTACTTGAATCATGTAGTTAAGACTGAATTGCTTATGATTTGAAAGTTAACAATACATATTAAATTCATACTGCAAGCCAGAAAACACGTTTCTACATCTCTCATACTCTCTGTGACCATTTGAAATATAATAGAGATGGAGAATGTGATAAATAGATAAGTTGGGAATATATAACTATTTTCTTCAAGAAAAACAAATTGTCCATACTAGAAGAAGATTAGAAGATCACAGCCTTGTGGTGAAAGAGCTTGTGTAACTCAATGAAGCTATGAGCTATGCCGTGCAAGGCCACCCAGGATAGATGGGTCACAGAGAAGAATTCTGACAAAACATGGTCCACTGAAGGAGGAAATGGAAACCCATTCCAGTATTTTTACTGCAAGAACTCCATGAACAGTATGAAAGGGCAAAAACATAAAACACAGGAAGATGAACCCCCCAGGTCAAAAGGTGTCCAATATGCTAATGGGGAAGAACAGAGGGTCATTACTAATAGTTCCAGAAAGAATGAAGTGGCTGGTCCAAAGAGGAAACAACACTGGGGTGTGGATGTGTCTGTTGGTAAAAGTAACGTCCAGTGCTGTGAAGAAAAATTTTACATTGGACCCTGGAATGTTAGGTCGATGAATCAAGGTAAATTGGATGTGGTCAAGCAGGAGATGGCAAGAGTGAACATTGACATCTTAGGAATCGGTGAACTAAAATAAAATGGGAATGGGTAAATTTAATTCAGATGACTATTACATCTACTACTGTGGGCAAGAATCCCTTAGAAGAGATGGAATAGCCACCATAGACAACAAAAGAGTTTGACATGCAGTACTTGGGTATGACCTCAACACTGACAGAATGATCTTAGTTTGTTTCCAAGGAAAACCATTTAACATCACAGTAATCCAAGTCTATGCCCCAACCATGAATGCTGAAGAAGCTGAATAAAGTTGACTGGATCTATGAAGACCTACAACATCTTCCAAAATTCACACCAAAAAAATAGATGTCCTTTTCATCATAGCAGAATGAAATGTAAAATAGGAAGTTAAGAGATACCTAGAATAATGAGCAAATTTGGCCTTGTACATTTTTGAGTACCAAATGAAGCAGGACAAAGGCTAACATAGTAAAAGCAGACACATCACTTTTGTTGACAAGTCTGTAGTGTCAAAGATATGTTTTTTCCAGAAGTCATGTGTGGATGTGAGAGTTGGACCATAAAGAAGGCTGAACACTAAACAATTGATACTTTCAAATTGTGGTGATGGAGAAGACTCTTGTGGGTCCTTTGGACAGCAAGGAGATCAAACCAGTCAATCCTTAAAGAAATCAGCACTGAATATTCATTGGGAAGACCAAATTGCAGCAGCTGAAGGTCCTGTACTTTGGCCACGTCTTCCAAGAAAGAGCTGACCCATTGGAAAAGACCTTGATGCTGGGAAAGATTGAAGGCAAAAGGAGAAAGAGGTGGCAGAGGATGAGATGATTAGATGGCATCACCAACTCTATGGACATTAATTTGAGCAAACTCCAGAAGACAGTGGAGTGCAGGGAAGCCTGGTGTGCTGCAGTCCATGGGATCACAAAGAGCTGGACACAACTTAAGGACTGAAAAACAAAAAATAAAACAAGCCACTACTCTAATTCTATTTCTGATATTAACTACTTTCCTAATCTTAAACAGATTGCTTGGTCCCCTTAACTATGTGTTAAGTGAATGATAGACCTGTAAGGAAGCTAAGGGAAAACACTGCCCAAAGTTTTACCACATTGCAAGCACCCAAACTCCACTGTTTCTTAAATGAAGTCATTCTCTTTGGTTGGAAAATTTCAGTTGCAAGAGATGTCCTTACCTTAAGGACAAGCCATCATTGCATGGCAACAGTTTGAGGTTTGATTTGAGGTTAGTTCTTGACTGAACAATGTTTTTTTCTACTTGTGTTTAACATACACACTTAATTTCCAGGTTAAAAACCTTGCTTATCTTATTCATTCTTTTTGGACAGATTTGTTTATCACAACCTTAAAAAAAAAATTAGCATCCAAAATCTCAAATCCTGTATGACTTGAACAGAATGAGAGCAAAATATATCCTGATACAGGCACTACTCTTCTGATTGGGGCTTCCCAGGTGCTGCTAGTGGTAATGAATCCACATGTCAATAAAGGAGATGCAAGAGTCGGGCTTAATCCTTGGGTCGGGAAGATCACCTGAGTAGGAAATGGAAACCTGTTCCAGTATTCTTGCTGGGAAATTCCAAGAACAGAGGAGCCTGGTGGACTACAGTTCATACAGTTGCAGAGTGGACACGACTGAGAGACTGAACATGTCTTCTGATGCAGCTAAACTCACATTAGGGAGGGTTGTTTTGTTTTAATAACCATAATACTCCAATGTATCATACTGAACATGCAAACTGCTAAATTCCTACATCCTTTAATATATACATTGCTAACTTGCAAGACTATTATCCTGTCCTTTCATAGCCAAATCTTAACTCAGAATCCAAGAGTCAACTTCTTCCCTGTATTTAATATTATCATCACTATTTCAATATAAGACTGTTTTGAAAGTAGACCTTTGTTGTGCCAAATGTTATATGTTGTTCATAATATTATGTCATCATCACTTTTACAAGTCAGTGTCCTAGTCACATCACTGGTAAAGATTTTTCAGTTGTCAAAGTAGAGGATTAGCCTTTATATAGGATACACTTTCTCTCTCTCATACACACAGATACATTTCACATACACTTTAGATATACTTTGGATGGTACTTTAACCAGATCAAAATCAAACTACTAATACTTTTACTATCATGTACTAATCTTTCTGCAATATAATTGAGTTGTTAAATGCCTTGGTGAAATCAGTATTCAGTATATCTGTGATCTTACATCAATGATTAGTCTACAGACTGTATCAGAAAATGAAGTTCAGTCTTAGTATTATATAATTCGTTTTCGAAGAGCCCTCAAACAATTTGCTAATAATATACTTTATTACATTTGTTGTTCTGTAGCAGAGTTCTCAGTCTTGGCTACATATTAGAATAATATGGGAATCTGGGGTGTATGCTGATACCCAGGCCCCACCCAGATCAACTGAGTCTACAGCTCTGCTAGGGGACCCTGAGAATGGGTTAACTTATAAAAACTCCCCAGGTGCTTCTGGTAGTTTCTGTGGCATGCCTACCTCAAGCAAGACATAATACTCAGTTGTTCAAGTTGACTTTGGCTGAACTTCGTTTCATGTGATACACTGGCTTAAATGATTATTAATTGAATGATTATATGATATTAATTAAATGATGTCAAATCATTCCTTTTTCACTTATAAACATAACCATCAAGACAGATGCCTCAGTTTGGTAATAGCATTTATTAATGCATTTCAGTAACATAAACATTCCATTTAAAAAAAAATAAGGATCGTGATGCAGCATTTTGGCAGGCAGAAGCATCTAGAAAGAATTTTAAAACATGGGTTTGAGTTCATTATATTCATCATGACATTTCTGTCAGTAGTAAGGGATATATGGTTTCCAATTATAGAAGTAATCAAAACATTCTTTTTAAAAACAAGTCCTAATGGGGGCTTTCCTGATGGCTCAGTGGTAAAGTATCCACCTACCAGTGCAGGAGACATAAGTTCGATCCCTGATCTGAGATGATCTCACGTGCTGTGGAGTGACTAAGCCCATGCACCACACCTACTGAGCCCATGCTCTTAGCCTGGGAGCCACAACAGCTGGAGCCCATGAACTCTAGAACCTGTGCTCCACAATAGGAGAAGCCACAACAATGAGACACCTCAGCACTGCAATTAGAGAGTAGCCCCCACTTGCCACAACTAGAGAAAAGCCTGCATAGCAACAAAGACCCAGCACAGTCATAAATAAATAAAGTACAACTGTATTAAAAAAAAAACAACAACAAATCCTAATATTGATGGTATGCAGAAATGATTATGACAGAGTTATGGAATGGACTGAGAGTGAGGAAATAGTAGTTTAAACTTTCTAGAATCTACTCAATTACCTATTCTTTTAGAAATGTTACGATGATATTCTTCATATCTTCTTTGTTTAGGCTTTCTCAAAATTGTACTCTGAATATTTCTTAAGTACTATTTAATAAACTTGTAAGTCAGTCACCATGCCGGGCTGGAGACAAGGTTTTTGAAAATATCCTGGTTCTTGCTTAGCAGCTTATCTTCCGTGTTGGTTTACAATGTCTTTGGTCATCAGATTTTAGCTCCACAAATCAAATACTGATTCTGTTTTTGTCCCAACTCAATGAGCTTCTTAGGCATGTTTGATTTTTTTTTTTTGGTGTTGTTAAATCAAAGTGGAAATCACATAATTCTACTTTGTCTTCTGTATCTTTCTTATCTTGAAAGTTTGTGTTTCCTTGTGTTCACTCTAGCACTGAATGTAAAAGTTCTCTGGTACTTTTTAGGATTATTTTTGAAATTTACTGTATTTTAGAATTTAGGATACTATAGGGTTATGCCACTATTTTAAATAGCACTGTTTAAATAAATCACTTTTGTGTATATATATATATATATATATATATATATTTAGTTTTAGTTTTTTAATTTTTTCATACAGTCTATTAACCAAAAGGAAGTTTCAGATCTTAAAATTTTATCTTGGAGATCATCCTAGCAATATTCTTAATTTATAGACTAAGAAAATGAGAGCACAGAAAATATTAATTAAAAAACACACTATATGCCCCAGAGGAAAGTAAAAATGTTGGCTTAAAGCTCAACACTCAGAAAAAAAAGATCATGACATCCACTCCCATCATTTCATGGCAAATAAATGGAGAACCAGTGGAAACAGTGGCAGACTTTATATTTTGGGGCTCCAAAATCACTGCAGATTGTGACTGCAGCCGTGAAATTTAAAGATGCTTACAGACTGATTCCAAAGAGAAAAAGGAGCATGTCAAGGCTGTATATTGTCACCCTGCTTATTTAACTTATATGCAGAGTACATCATGAGAAATGCTGGGCTGGAGGAAACACAAGCTAGAATCAAGATTGCCGGGAGAAATATCAAAACCTCAGATATGCAGATGACACTACCCTTATGGCAGAAAGCAAAGAAGAGCTAAAGAGCCTCTTGATGAAAGTGAAAGAGGAGAGTTAAAAAGTTGGCTTAAAGCTCAACATTCAGAAAACTAAGATCGTGGCATCTGGTCCCATCACTTCATGGCAATTAGATGGAGAAACAGTGAAAATAGTGGCTGACTTTATATTTTTGGGCTCCAAAATCATCGCAGATGGTGACAGCAGCCATGAAATTAAAACACGCTTACTCCTTGGAAGGAAAGTTATGACCAACCTAGACAGCATATTAAAAAGCAGAGACATTACTTTGTCAACAAAGGTCCGTCTAGTTAAGACTATGGTTTTTCCAGTGGTCATATATGGATGTGAGAGTTGGACTATAAAGAAAGCTGAGCACCAAATAATTGATGCTTTTGAACTGTGGTGTTGGAGAAGACTCATGAGAGTCCCTTGGACAGCAAGGAGATCCAACCAGTCCATCCTAAAGGAAATCAATCCTGGGTGTTCATTGGAGGGACTGATGTTGAAGCTGAAACTCCAATATTTTGGCCACCTGATGTGAAAACCTGACTCATTTGAAAAGACCTTGATGTTGAGAAGGGTTGAGAGCAGAAGGGGACAACAGAGGATGAGATGGTTACAAGGCATCACTGACTCAATGGACATGAGGTTGGGTAAACTCGGGGAGTTGGTGATGGACAGGGAGGCCTGGCGTGCTGCGATTCATGGGGTCGCAGTGAGTCTGACATGACTGTGGAACTGAACTGAATTGATATGCCCTACACTGTGACAAGCATTTTACTGCATGCTTTGTTATTGCACCTAGTATTCAAAAAAAGAAAAGAAAAAAAAAAAATTAAAAACCTATGAGGTAGAATATGGGCTTCCCTGGTGACTCAGATGGTAAAACATCTGTCTACAGTATGGGAGACCCAGGTTCGATCCCTGGGTGGGGAAGATCCCCTGGAGAAGGAAATGACAACCCACTCCAGTACTCTTACCTGGAAAATGCCATGGATGGAGGAGCCTGGTAGGCTACAGTCCATAGGATCACAAAGAGTCGGACACGACTTCACTTTTGCTTTCATTAGGTAAATATTATTTTCATTACATTCTGTGGGTGAAAACACAAAAAATGAAACTCATGCAAAGAACTTGAAATGGTTATCAGCTATTAGTTGTCAGATTTAGGATATATATCCTGTGTTATTCTGTAACTCCAACTCATAATTATTAGAGTTGCTTCCACTTCAGTATTATCAAATAATGTATCTGAAACAGAACTAGAAAACTAGATACCAGGCCTGCATTCTTTTTGTTGTTGTTGTTTAATCTCCATGTGTTTATGTTTCTTACAGTTTTCTATTATAACTGATAACTAGCCTCATAACATTATGGTCAGAGTAGATGTTTGAAATGATTTCAATTTTCCTAAATTTATTGAGGTTTGATTTGTGACCCAAGATGTGATCTAACCTGGAGAATTTTCCATGTGCACTTAAGAAGGAGGTGTATGCTTCTACATTAGGATAGATTGTCCTGAAAATATCAATGAGCTACGTCTCTTCCAATGAATCATTTAAGCCTTGTGTTTCCTTATTAATTTTCTGTTTTGATGATCAGTCCATTAGTGTGAGTAGAATGTTAAAGTCTCCTGCTATTATTATGTTACTCTCAATTTCTCCTTTTATGTATGTTAGTGTTTGTCTTATGTATTGAGGTGCTTCTATGTTGGATGCATAGATATTTACAATTGTTATATCTTCATCGTTTATTGATCTCTTGATCATTATGTAGTGTCCTTCCTTGTCTCTTGTAATCTTCTTTTTTTAAGGTCTATTTTGTCAGATATGAGTTTTGTTACTCCAGCTTTTTTTGCTTCCAATTTTCATGGAATGTATTTTTCAGTCTATATGTGTCTTGAGGTTTGAAGTGGGTTTCTTGAAGACAGCATGTATATTGGTCTTCTTTTTGTGTCCATTCAGCCACATTCTCTTTGTGTCTTTTGGTTGGAGCATTTAATCTATTTATATTTAAAGTAATTACTGATATATTTGTTCTTATTGCTATTTGTTTAATTGTTTGGGGTTGATTTTGTAGATCTTTTTTCTTCTCTTGTATTTCTTGACTATATAAGTCCCTTTAACATTTGTTGTAAAGCTGGTTTGATGGTTCTGAATTGTCTTAACTTTTGCTTTTCTGAAAAACATTTAATTTCTCCATCAATTTTGAATGAGATCCTTACTGGGTACAATAATTTTGGTTGTAGATTGTTCCTTTTCAGTACCTTAAATATATCCTGTCATTCTCTTCTGGCCTGCACAGTTTCTGCTAAAAATCAGCTAACTGTATGGGGTTTCCCTTGTATCTTATGTGTTGCTTCTCCCTTGCTGCTTTTAATATTCTTTCTTTGTGTTTAGTCTTTGTTAGTTTGATTAATATGTGTCTTGGTGTGTTTCTCCTTGGGTTTATCCTGTATGGGACTCTTTCTGCCTCTTAGACTTGATTGACTATTTCCTTTGTCATGTTGGGGAAATTTTCAACTATAATCTCTTCAAAAATATTCTCATACCCTTTCTTTTTCTCTTCTTCTTCTGTTCAGTTCAGTTCAGTCAGTCACTCAGTCATGTCCGACTCTTTGTGACCCCATTGATTGCCTCACGCCAGGCCTCCCTGTCCATCATCAACTCCCAGAGTCCACCCAAATCTATGATCATCGACTCGATGATGCCAACAGGCAGTATCATCCTCTGTCGTCCCCTTCTCTTCCTGCCCTCACTCTTTCCCAGCACCAGGGTCTTTTCCAATGAATAAGCTCTTCACATCAGGTGACCAAAGTATTGGAGTTTCAGCTTCAAAATCAGTCCTTCCAGGACTGATATCATTTAGGATGGACTGGTTAGATCTCCTTGCAGTCCAAGGAACTCTCAAGAGTCTTCTTCAACACCACAGTTCAAAAGCATCAATTCTTCGGCACTCTGCTTTCTTTATAGTCCAACTCTAACATTCATACATGACTACCGGAAAAACCATAGCCTTGACTAGATGGACCTTTGTTGGCAAAGTAATGTCTCTGCTTTTTAATATGCTGTCTAGGTTGGTCATAACTTTCCTTCCAAGGAGTAAGCGTGTTTTAATTTCATAGCTGCAGTCACCATCTGCAGTGATTTTGGAGCCCAGAAAAATAAATCCAGTCATGGTTTCCACTGTTTCCCCATCTATCTGCCATGAGGTGATGGGACCGGATGCCACGATCTTGGTTTTCTGAATGTTGAGCTTTAAGCCAACTTTTTCACTTTCCTCTTTCACTTTCATCAAGAGGCTCTTTAGTTCTCTTTGCTTTTTGCCATAATGGTGGTGTCATCTGCATATCTGAGGTTATTGATATTTTTCCCAGCAATCTTGATTCCAGCTTGTGCTTCTTCCAACCCAGCATTTCTCATGATGTACTCTGTGTTTAATTTAAATAAGCAGGGTGACAATATACAGCCTTGACGTGCTCCTTTTCCTATTTGAAACCAGTCTGTTGTTCCATGTCCAGTTCTAACTATTGCTTCCTGACCTGCATACAGGTTTCTCAAGAGACAGGTCAGATGGTCTGGTATGCCCGTATCTTTCAGAACTTTCCAGTTTATTGTAATCCACACAGTCAAGGCTTTGGCATAGTCAATAAAGCAAAAATAGATGTTTTGTTCTGGAACTCTCTTGCTTTTTTGATGATCCAGAGGATGTTGGTAATTTGATCTCTGGTTCCTCTGGCTTTTCTAAAACCAGCTTGAACATCTGGTATGTAACATCTTCAAAAAGAACATCTTCTTCTGGGACCACTATAATTTGAATGCTGATGCATTTGATATTGTCCCAGGGGGTCTTTGAGACTGTCCTCTGTTCTTTTCATTCTTTTTTCTTGATTCTGCTCTTCAGAAGTTATTTCCACCATTTTATCTTCCAGCTCACTGATTCATTCTTCTGCTTCAGATATTCTGCTATTGATTCCTTCTAGAGTATTTTTAATTTCACTGATTGTGTTGTTTGTCTCTTTATGTTTATTCTCTAATTCTTCTAGGACTTTGTTAATTGATTATTACATTTTCTCCATTTTTCTTTCAAGGTTTTTGATCATCTTTACTATCATTATTCTGAATCATTTTTCAGGTAGTTTGCCTATTTCGTCTTCATTTATTTGGACTTTTGTGTTTCTAGTTTGTTGCTTCAATGGTGTAACATTTCACTGCCTTCCCATTATTATTATTTTTTAACTTATTGTGTTTGAGGTCTCCTTTTCCCAGGCTTCAATATTCAATTATTTCTTCCTTCTGGTTTCTGCTCTCCTCAGGTTGGTCCAGTTCTTTGTGTAAACTTCCTACAGGATGAGATTTGTGCAGAGTTGTTTGTTTATTTTTCTTCAGAGGGGTAATGCTGAGTGAGGTGATAATCCTATCTGCTGATGATTAGATTTGTATTTTTGTTTTGTTTGTTGTTTAGATGTACAAGGTGCTACTGGTGATTGGGTGATGCTGGGTCTTGATTTCAAGTGGTTTCTTTTCTGTGAGATTTCACTATTTGATACACCCTAAGGTTTATTCTCTGTTAGTCTAGGATCTTGGAGTCAGTGCTTCCACTCCAAAGGCTCAGAGCTTGGTCTCTAGATCAAATTTAAAGAATGTTGTGATGCTCATTGTCATTGAAGGAGTCCATATGGGATGAAGAATCACTATGGGAAGAGTCCATGAGTAGCCACCATGTTTTGGGTCTATTGGATAACAGACCAAAAGTTGTCCTTCTTCCAGCCTAGCATTTCTCATGATGTACTCTGCATATAAGTTAAATAAGCAGGGTGACAATATACAGCCAAGCTTACCACATGACAGGCCGATGAATCTGAGAGATGAGGTGCTGAGGCAAGGAAGAGACTTTAATTGGGAAGCCAGCAGACAGAGAAGATAGCAAGATAGCACCTCAAAATAACCATCTTCCAGGATTACATTCTTGAAATTCCCAACTTCAACAGGGAGTTTCACATATAGCCATAGTGGTTTGCTTTGATGTTTCCTTTTTTTTTTCTCATATAATAATTCATGATTAATTTTTTTAATCTCATGTATTCATGAAGCTATATTACTACCTAGAGCAGAATTTTCCAGCTTTAGTTGCATTACCATTTTGTGCTGGATAGCTATTTGTCAGAGCAGGGCGTTGTAGGATGCTGAGCAACATCCTTGGCCTCTACCCACTAGATGCTGGTAGTATTACAAAGTTGTGACACTGATAATGTGTTCAGACACAGGCAGATAACATGGAGGTGGCAGGCAAAACTGCCCCTGGATAAGAACTATTGCTCTAGAAGTTTGGGTCACAGGATCATATCTTTTTCCTTTCCCTAAAGTCGTCTTCTATGCTCCTAAATCCTTAGTTTTAGAGTAGCTCAATTCTCTTCTTAGGCAGTTGTAGACTTTTAGAAGGCATAAGAAAAAATTTAAAGTTTTCATTTACAAATCACTTTCTCCACTTTTTTTCTCCATATGACATGAAAAGATCTTATTTCTTTCTAAAATATATGAAAGAGAAAATTAATATCATGTCCAAATAATTCAGGAATTTATAATATATTACCCTTTATTCAGATGGAATTCCTAGATAAACTATCACTAAGACACTTGCCACTTTTCCTGTGTGTGACCTTTAATAGGAAAACATTGTGGTTGGTTAGGCAAAAGCAGCATATTTTTAAAACAAAATGTCTTTGAAATTTCTTTCTTCACTAATCAAGTTAGTTTACAAATAATTATTTATAATCTTGACATAAAATCGGAATCATTTTTATTTAGACTTTTCCTCCTAAGCATTTTTCAGAGAAATAGAACAAATAATTTCACAATTTGTATGGAAATACAAAAAAACCTCAAATAGCCAAAGCAATCTTGAGAAAAGAATGGAACTGGAGGAATCAACTCCCCTGACTTTAGGCTATACTACAAAGCTGCAGTCATCAAGACAGTATGATACTGGCACAAAGACAGAAATATAGATCAATGGAACAAAATAGAAAGCCCAGAAATAAATCCACACACCTATGGACACCTTATATTTGACAAAGGAGGCAAGAATATACAATGGAGAAAAGACGATCTCTTTAACAAGTGGTGCTGGGAAAACTGGACAGCCATTTATAAAAGAATGCAACTAGAACACTTTCTAACACCATACACAAAAATAAACTCAAAATGGATCAAAGATCTAAACATAAGACCAGAAACTATAAAACTCCTAGAGGACAACATAGGCAAAACACTCTCTGACATAAACCAAAGCAGGATCCTCTATGACCCACCTCCCAGAATATTGGCAATAAAAGCAAAAATAAACAAATGGGACCTAATTAAAATGAAAAGCTTCTGCACCACAAAGGAAACTAAAAGCAAGGTGAAAAGGCAGCCTTCAGAATGGGAGAAAATAATAGCAAATGAAGCAATGGACAAACAATTAATCTCAAAAATATACAAGCAACTCCTACAGCTCAATCCCAGAAAAATAAACGACCCAATCAAAAGGTGGGCCAGAGAACTAAACAGACATTTCTCCAAAGAAGACATACAAATGGATAACAAACACATGAAAAGATGCTCAACATCACTCATTATCAGAGCAATGTAAGTCAGAACCACAACGAGGTACCACTTTACACCAGTCAGAATGGCTGCCATCCAAAAGTCTATAAGCAATAAATGCTGGAGAGGATGCAGAAAAAAGGGAACCCTCTTACACTCTTGGTGGGAATGAAAACTAGTACAGCCACTATGGAGAACAGTATGGAGATTCCTTAAAACACTGGAAATAGAATTGCCATATGATCCAGCAATCCCACTGCTGGGCATACACACTGAGGAAACCAGAATTGAAAGAGACACGTGTACCCCAGTATTCAGTCACACTGTTTACAATAGCCAGGGCATGGAAGCAACCTAGATGTCCACCAGCAGACGAATGCATAAGAAAGCCGTGGTACATATACACAATGGAATATTACTCAGCCATTAAAAAGAATACATTTGAATGAGTTCTACTCAGGTGGATGAAACTGGAGCCTATTATACAGAGTGAAGTAAGCCAGAAGGAAAAACAACAATACAGTATACTAACGCATATATATGGAATTTAGAAAGATGGTAACAATAACCTTGTATGCGAGACAGCAAAAGAGATGAAGATGTATAGAACAGTCTTTTGGACTCTATGGGAGAGGGCAAGGGAGGGATGATATGGGAGATTGGCATTGAAACATGTAAATTATCATATGTGAAATCAATCGCCAGCCCAAGTTTGATGCTTGATACATGGTGTTCAGTGCTGGTGCACCGGGATGATCCAGAGGGATGGAATAGGGAGGGAGGTGGGAGGGGGGTTCTGGAAGGGGAAAACATGTATACCTATGGCAGATTCATGTTAATGTATGGCAAAACCAACATGATAATGTAAAGAATAAATAAATAAATACAATTTAAAAAATATGTATAACTTTCATTATAGCAATTTAGATCTTTGTTTCACCCCATATTTACCTTCATGGTAATATTTCTTTTTATCTTATTATACTTAATCTCAGTGTTATTATTCAAAAGTATAAAGACACTTAGTTTCAGTTAAACACACATTAAATTTTCCTTAGAATAGTATCTACACCACTGTTTTTCTTGTCTGTATTTTAATTGATATGCATCATATTATTTATCATTGATCTTTCCTTAGGCATTTGCTGTTCCTTCTGAGATTTAAGAATCTTCTTGATTTGTCAGCGAATGTCCTGAAAAATATGCCCTCTATGGACCTAGAAGATATACTTTGCACTGCAGGAGAAAGTGATTTTGTTAGCATAATCCTAGACCAAAATACCAGATCCTATTATTTGATTCTACTGATGCAACCAGCTGTTCATTTTTCATATCTCTTTTGTCATCCAAAGGCATGACCTTCAAGTTGGGGGAAAAGATGAAAACCCCACCTGGACTCCATGCCCTTCAGTTCCTTACATAATAGTTGAAAAGTGGTAGTAATGGAGTCAAGGTTTGTTGTTGTTTGTTTATTTTTTAACTCCAGTATTAATCTCATGTGTGTCAGCCCAACTGGGTACAAGGTTAATGAAAATTTTTTTCTTAATTGTGGGGGACATCTCTCTCACATCTTACTCACAGATTCCAAAATGAGAGCCTAGCATCTGAACAACTGATAAGCCACGACTCTGTTGCTCTTTGAAGGGAAATTCTGTTTTTGTATTTGATGTCTTCTTACATGTACTCTTCGAATTTGGCAAATTTTCCAGATTCTTGCATTGTTATGTCAGATATGAAGTATTAGTTATTTGAAAAATTTGAATTTACACTTGCTATATCTTCATATGCCATAGAACTCAAATGATTAAGAGAAATCTTCTGTTAGATTTTTCTCCTTTGTCAATATTTTGAAACTTTGATTTTCTTCAACCCATTGGGTATCTTTTTTATCAAAACCTTTGTATTACAAGTATTTCTCTATCCTCTTTAACTAAACTGATCCTAAGTGATTTTTTAACCAAGTCACTTGCTTTTTTTTTTTCTTCTCCAAGTAGTATATTCAACTTTCATTTATGAAACTTTCTATTGGAGTTTCTCAGACAGTAGGTAAAAGTTTATATAAAGCCAAGAGCTATTTAGAAATGATTCCTTATTGCTCTTTGCATCCATATACACATTAATTTACAACTCCTCCAAAAAGGTTTCTTTCATCCATTCACTTTGCACATATATTTCATCACTGTTCTAAACTCTGAGTATTTGACTGAAAACAACATTACTAGGACCATACTCTTGTGATGCTTACCTTGGTTTAAAGCGAGACAGAGAGAGGGCAAAATTCAATTCAATACATACAATAATTTAACATAGTGATGAATATGTAGAAAGTGAAATGGGGTTATATGTAGGAGAAAAGTGGCAATCTTTGCATGCTTGGGAACACTGCCTTGAAGATAACTTAGCCAGTTCTTTCTTACTTTTGGCTCATGCAAATGCACAAGCATGTTGGCTAGAAGCACACATTACCTTGATTCTGGAACAGTCACTCATCCTTGAATAACAGCGAATAACGCCAGAACATCAAATTGGATCTGAGTTTGTATTATATTTATTTGCTTACTATTCCTGAGAACTATTTCAGATGTTGGACTATATATAAAATTTACACACACCCAGAATTAAAGGTAAATATCCCAGTCATTAAGAAAATAGATTTTGGTATCAGAAAAGAAAAAAAAAAAAGTTTGAAATCCAGAGTGGCTGGAGGCTAGCTGTGAATTTGAACAAATGCACTTACTTCTTGAAGCCTCAGTTATCTCACCTATAAATTAGAGTAATCCTGTGAGCAATCTATGTCATAGATTTGGAATCAGAATAAAGTGTAATATCTGACCAAAACCAAATAACTGAGTACCCAGCATAGGACAGCAACAATATGAGTTATCCCTTCTTTTTTTGGTGGAGGGTGGGGTAGAGTGTTATCTCATATTTCTATTCATTTTTGTTATGGTGCTACTTGATCTAGAAAAAATTTAAGACTGTAATGTTCATTTACGGTAACAATAACATGTTGACTTTTCTAGCATAGTCCCCAGTTTTTAAACTTTATTCCATTTTAAAACTATCAAGCCTGGTTTAGTTTCCCTTGGTTTTCTGTTTGAAAAATAAGAATAAATTATAAATACTTCAAATATACTGTGTTCCGTGTGTTGATAAATAGACCTTGCTTTTCCTGCTTTCTTGGCTGGCTGTATCATCTTCTGTACAGATGATTTAGAAGCCAGATGCAGAGCAATTTGAGATGTAGATGACTCATACTGTGAAGCAATTATTGCCCTAGAGGCTCTTATCCTGCCTGTTTATAATTTTGTTATAAAACAAACAAACTTTTTACTGTGGAATATTCATCAACTTGTAGCAACAGAATCATTAAAGATGCAAATTTACATGACCATATTGGTAGACATGTTGTAAGGGTTTGCATGATAGCATTAATGGTAACAAACAAAATCTAGGATTTTCTCCAAACACATTTATTATTGATGGAAGCTTATTTGCCAGTCCCCTGTTTTGTTTTTGTTGCTCAAAATGCAGGAGAAAAAATTCTCAGGGAAAGGTTATAAGGCGAAAGCCTAGATAACTCAATTAACGTATTTAAAGTCCTGAATAAGGAGTCTTGGAAGTAATCTACTAAGAAAAAAAAGGGGTGAGGGGGAGAGGGAGAGAAGTATATAGAGTTGTATATAAAAGAGAAGCTGGTATTGATAGGGGAAGGAAATAGGATTGAGGTGAAAGACAAGTCGGTGTTTGGCCACATAACATCTGTTCATGTCCTATCCCTGAAAATAATGATATGCACTGAGAATATTTTGATTATCTTTCTGCCTAACACCCAAGTAACAAGAATTGTGCATAGAATTTTATAGTGTTGTGAAGTACACCACCAACTTTACTGTTAGAGAAAAAAAAAATATGCATTTTAAAGGGAAAGAGTAAGTCTGGATTGCCTTTTAACTACTGGATTAAAAAAAAAAAAATTACCTCAGGGAGAAGTACATTCAATTTCACTTTTTAAAATCCATGTTTGTAAAATATCAATCAAACTGAAATAGGAGAGGAGTCTGTTAGATTGGATGACACAGACATTTATTTTTAAATACAATATGATTATATATTTATATTTTCTACTGCCTCTGAGAGCATCAATAGCTCTCTCAGTGAGAAAATAGGCTTTCTTCTCTAAGTTTCAATTTGAAGGAGAATAAATATATGCTACACATTCAGGTTTCAAAATTTTTCACTTTATTTAGGTGCCAAGGCAATCTTTTTATGAGTGATCTCTTCAAAACTCCTAAAATAAAAATTAAAAAAAAAATAGTTTATACTCCTGGATGGAAAATATTGGACTAATCATTAAATGAAAAAGGCAACATCAGCAAAGTCAAAATGTCTTAATGTCACCTAGAAAACACAAGAATAATATTTAAACATGAGTGAACGACTTGCTTCTCTGGTATTCATTCATTATGAGGAAAAGGAAAGGGAGTGGAATCAATAAGAAAATAATGAAAATATGTCTAAACATTTTTATTTGTCATCTACAACATTTCCTGCTGATTAAGCTGGCACCTATGGATGGCTAATGAGAAGAAAATGAAGATTGAAGTGTGAGGGGAAAAAATGTAAGAAGTTTGTCTCTTTTTTATTAGAATGTACCATGGGAATATAAAAATAGAGAAGAAATGAGATTTAACAACTTTTTAGCTTCAAATGATTTGTTACTTCAAAAATAAATAACAAAGTTCTGGCTTGTTAGAAGCTTGGAAGTCACCACTCTATCTTAACAACCAAAAACTGAAAAATCAACTCATGTTAGAGGTGCAAGAAAGTTAGGTCAGAGTAAAAGAGCTGCCCCCAGATTTAGACAAACTAATAGGCAAAAACAGAGAATCACAACTTATTGAAGAAAAAAAAACATGCACTAAAATCTCCCAGGGAGATAGTGCTGGGGTAGGGAAAACTGAATTGTATTTGATGAATTCCTGGAGGCTCAATGTGGAAAACTCTGAGAGTAAAATCTTCAATGACACCAGACACTGGAAAACCATCCACTTTTCTGAGTTTTGGAGCCTATTAGGTTCTTACAGTGAATATCAGATTAAAAATCCCCTCATATTTTTGCCATAGGGAGAAAAACAAAAGCATGTTGGAATACTGCAGAGCATTCTGTATTTCTTAACAAGGTCTGACCTCAGGGAAATGATTTAGCCAGAGGGTGACCTGAGGTAGTTTTATCAGAGCCTCACTAACATGGGTCTTTTCCACGAAGATTAAAAACAAGGTAAAGATATCCCCACCCACCACTTCTTTTCCATATTGTATCACAAATCCTAGCTAATGCAATAAGATAAGAAAAGGAAACAAAGGGATTAAAAACTGAAGGAAAAATTAAAACTGTGGAGATAAAGTACTTAAAATGTAGAAAATCTGAAAGAATGGCAGAAAAACTCCCCAAACTAATAATCTATTATAGCAAAGTGGAATACATGGTTAATATAAAAAAATTCAGTTGCTCTCCTATATACTAAAAATAAACAAGTGAAATTAAGAATATACTTTACATTAGTACCCTCCAAATGAAATATATCAGCATGAATCTATGAAAATACCAGGTCTATATGATGAAAACTACAAAACCATGGTGAACAAAATGGGAGAAGAACTACATAAATGGAGAGTTATTCCATGTTCATGGATATAAAGATTCAATGTTGTAAAGAGGCCTGTTCTTCACATTTGATTTCTAGATTCAGTGAAATCCCAAGCAAAATCCTGAAAAGTTACTTTGTATATATTGACATAATGATAATAAAGGTTTTTGAGAATCAAAAGGCCCAGAATAGTCAATATAATATTGGAGGATAAGAAAGTTGGAGGACTGATACTATCCAACTTCAAACCATATTATAAAGCTACAGTAATCAAGAAAACATGGTATTGGAGAAATAGACAGATTAAGGGGACATAATAGACAGCCTAAACCTGGGTATATAATTGTTTGATCATTGAAGAAGTAGCAAAGACAATACAATGGAGCTAAGATAGTCTTTTCAACAAATGGTCCTGAAACAACTGTATACCTGAAACAACTGTATACAGAAAAGCTAATCACAGACTTCACATCCTTAAAAACAAAAACAAAAATAACTGAAAATAGATCACAGAAGTAAATGTAGAACAGAAAACTATAAAACTCCTAGAAGATGACATATGAGAAAATGTACCTAACTTTGGGTTTGGTGATGACTTTTTAGATGTAATATCAAAGGCATAATCCATGATAGAAAAACTGAATAAGCTGGACTTTATTGAAATTTTATGTTTTGTGTAAGATTGTTAAGAGAAAGACAGACCACAGACTGGAAGAAAACATATGCAAAACACATATCTAATAAATGACTTGTAGCCAACATATGGAAAGAATTCTCAAACTCAACAAAAGAAAATAAACAACCAATTACAAATGGGCATCTGAACAGAAACCTATTCAAAGAAGATATACAGATTTCAAATATTCCTGTGAAAAGATACTACATATATCATCAAGGAAATGAAAAATAGAACAGTGAGATTTCATCTATAAGAATGGCCAAAATCCAGAACATTGACATCAAATTTTAGCAGTCTCATAGAGCAACAGAATCTTTCTTTCATTATTGGTTGAAATGAAAAACAGTACAGACATTTTGAAACAGTCTGACAATTTCTTATAAAACTAATCATACTCCTACTGTGCTATTCAGTAATTGTCCTTGGTATTTACCCAAAGAAGTTGAAGGTTTATGTCCGTACTAATATCTACTAAATGGATATTTTCTACAACTTTATTACAATTTTGCAAACTTGGAGTCAATCAACTATATTTTAGTAGGTGAATAAATCAATCAAATGTGGTACATCCAAACAATTGAATATTATTAAGTGCTAAAAAGAAATTAGCTGTCAATCCATTAAAAGGTATATAGGGTACTTAAATGTTTTACTCAAAGAAACTAATCTTATAAGACTGCATTCCAAGTATACCACATTATGGAAAGACAAAACTATGGAAGACAATCAAAAAAAAAAAAACAAAAAAAGAAGAGTGGTTGCCAGTGGTTAGGAGGAAAGAGGGACAAATAGGTGAAGCTCAAAGTTTTTTTGTTTTTTTTTTTTATGGTGTGAAGCTACTTTGTATAATACTGTATTGTGGCTACATATCATTATAAACTTATTAAAACTCAGAATGTACAACACCAAGAGGAAGCCCTAATGAAAACTATGGTCTCTGGGTGATAATGATGTGTCAATGTAAATTAGATTTTAACAAATGTACTGCTCTGGTAGAGAATATTGATAATGGGGGCATGTGTGGGGGCAAGAAGAATATGGGAAATGTCCGTATTACTCTCTTAATACTGTATGAACTAAACAACTTTAAAATAGTCTATTTAAAATTAGGGGGGCTTATTGAAGTAATTATTATACAAATACATAAGTTAAACCTTACATATTTGCATAAACCTCATGTCATATGCCTTAAACTTGAATTGGTATATATCAATTATATCTCAATAAAATTAGGGGGAAAATGTGAAAAAAGAATTATATCAGTCTTGCTCTATATCTTGATAGATATTAATCCACATGTTCTGTGTTGAGTTTATGTCAAAGGCCAGCCATAAACTCTCATGGGATACCAATCCACTTGCTGAGGTTATTTAAACCATTTTGTTCTATTTTTATTGTTGCCATTCATTTGTAGAATCAGGTCTGAAATGAATGAATAATAAGCCTCTCAGGAAAATCAGACATAGAGACTTCCTTCTGGCTCACCTGGGACAAAATTCACCATTTCTTTTTCTATCTTTCTTTTTTTTTTTTTTTTAACGAGCTATCTGCATTAAGAATCCCACTTAAATGGAGAACTGAGAATCTCTGAAGAAAAGCAACTATTCAGGACTTCTAACTAAAAATGATATAGATCTTTTCAATGTCAGTGTTACACCACGCCAGTAAAATTGCTGTTCACCAAGCTGTAAAAAATTCCTGAAATTGATTTGATATTTTAATATGTCCTGTCAAAATCAGAGATTTTGCCCCATTTACAAATTCATAATTTAATGAATACTGACAGAAGACTTGATACCCCCAGGTCAGAGACAAAACAGATGGCATTAGTCACTGCATAGCCAGAGCCAGAGTATCATTGTGAGTTTCCTGGCATTCCAGTTCTCTCTGGGCAATATGATGAGAGCCAAGTGATACCAGAACATCAGACAGGTGGGATATATCACATCTTTGTGAATATCTTTGTATAACTGCAGAGATTTCACAGACACGCAGATGTCTGAGCAACAGTTCTTAAAGTGTTGCCTGGAATAAGCAGCATTGATGTCTTCTGAGAACTTGTTACAAATGCAAATTCTCTAGTTTCAGCCCAGACTTAGAGAATCAGAAACTCTGGGGTTGGAGCCTAACAACCTGTATTATTTTAGCAACAAATCTCCAAATGATTCTTATATGCACTAAAATTTGAGAATTATCAAAGGAAGAACACAAAAAGCTTGATTTATAAACTCATAAAACAATGGTTCTGTTAATGTTTTACAAGACATTACCTTTGCTAGAATAATTGCTAGAGCTATAGCTTGAGTATGTGTTCCATTTATTCGTTCATTCTTCATCATCTATATACTGTTAAACTCAGTCACTATTAAGTACTCAGCATATACAAGATAACATGTTTTTTGTGCTTAGGACAGAGAAAAGAAAAGGAAAAAAAAAAACAGTAATAAGGTATGAAATGCCACATACTCAAATTCAAAGTAACAAGTAATTTTAACTTCTACCCAACAACAAATAAGTGAATAGTTTTTATCCATACTTAGTACACATTAAAATCACCTGGAAAGCTTGACTTAGTTTCATGCAAAGCCAATTACATTAGGAATTTGGGGTTGTGACACTAAGTTCCCCTAGGTGATTCCAATGCAAGCCAAAGTGAAGAATCATTCCCTAATGTTGATTATCTTATTTAAAGAGCATAAAGAACCTTAATTACTGATTTTAATTATTGGCACCCTCTGCAATGAGATGTTAACAAATGGTCAGGCTTTAGTCACAGTATTTTCATGTTGCTAACATTAGTCCCTATGTGCCTCCATCCCCCTAGATTTTTTTCCAAGCAAATCCAACCATTCTATACAAAAATAGGTACCTTGGGGAGTCAAAGAAATAATTCTTGTTTCTGATATCAAAACCATCAGTCAATTTACATTAGGTTCAAATATCTCTTTTTAGAATCTTTAAACATAAAATAAATATACATCATATCTAAAGAGGAGGGTAGATAATATTTTAAAGAAATTTTTCCAAGGCTTCTTTTTTTTTTCTTTCTTATGTGATACTAGAAGATGAAATAAGAAAGTAAGAAGTAATGTGAAAATTGAATGAACTTAAAGGGGATTCACACTTGAAAGGATGTGAAGCTATGATTTGAGATCCCCTCTAGAAAAATTACCTTTAGAAAATCTAAGAAATAATTAACCATTTGAGATACAGATAAGATTTTAAGAGATTGCTTACCCAAGCAGTGATGAAAGTATTATTCTGGGGGTAAGAACATGTTAATTTATTCCAAGTCCTGCCTTTTATGCATTAGACAGATTTGAAAAAGCTTGTACATGCTTCCAGATCTGAGAAATTCTGTCAGGTGTTTTTTATTTCAATATCAGTGATCTGTTGTCATAGTTGTACTACATGGTAAACAACCACAGAACTTTACTGGCATACAACAATATTTATTAAGATAATGAGTTTGAAGTTCAGAGATTTTAGGTAGGTGGTTCAGGTTTCAACTAGGCTTGCTCACATGTCTGAGAATCAAATAACTATAAGCCTGGGGCATCTGACTATAGGCGGAAATGGCAGGGCTCTGTTCCACACTCTTCTCCATTACCTCTGGCAGGCTAGCTGAAGCATCTTCTCATGGCGAAGGCAAATGAGAAAGAACAGGAGTACACACCAGTGTTTTACAAGCTTTAAGTCAAATGGAAGATCACTATAAAGTTATACGACAGAGTTCATGGGTATAGAGAAGGGGGAAGAATTGGGAATTGTTTCTGTAGTCTATCACAATTCATACTCCAGCATATTTATTCTCGTTCCTTCCACATGTAAAATATATCACCCATCCCCAGACCTTCATCCATCATTTTAAAATTCAGGATTGTGTAAGGTTTCTTTTGATCAGGAGGTTTGTGAGTGAAAAAGAGTATGAGAGAGATACAGCAATCAATCACTGGTCAAAAGTCATTCTGGAATTCTGGGCAAATATTGCCAGATACAAAGTTGCTAGGCTGTTGATTGATGAAGTCAGAGAAAAATGTGAATAGATGTACATAAAATGTATTTAAAAAAATAGAGATAAGAGGAGTCAAAAAATAGTCTTTAGGAAGAATAGTCAGAATGCTGTTTAATAATAGATTTGCTATTAATTATACAGTGCACATCATAAACTGTAATTTAAAACATCATTTTTAATACATTTTTTAAAATTGCAATAAACCCTTTTGGTAGAAACTCATTTTTAAAAAAAATGAAAATACATGTTTCACTGCAAAAAAGTACCAGCTTTTCTTTTTGCAAATTTGATGATGAATGTTTAACAAAAAGTAAATGTTAGAATTTTACATTTATCAGGATGATTTCATATCTTTCTTGGTAGCTCAGACAGTAAAGAATTTGCCTCCAATGCAGCAGCCTCAGGAGATGCAGGTTTGATCCCTGGGTTGGCAAGATCCCCTAGAAAAGGGAATGGCTGCCCACTCCAGTATCTTGCGTGGAGAATTCTATGGACAGAGAAGCCTGCTGGTCAACAGTCAGACACAACTGAGCAACTAACACTTTCAATTTCTTTTCATGCTGTTAGTGACTCTATACAAACTGTAACAACAGAAGAAAATTTGGTTAAAAACTATCATCATATTCTATACGAAAATTATATTAAAAATGATAACTTAAATGACAGTTTAATACCTGCAGCTTTAAAAATGTATTTAGATATTTCTTTATGAAGCATGATTTATTTACATTCAATCCAGTTCAGTCACTCACACATGTATGACACTTTGTGACTCCATAGGCTGCAGCACGCCAGGCTTCCCTGTCCATCACCAATTCCCAGAGCTTGCCAAAACTCACATCCATTGAGTCAGTGATGTCATCCAATCATCTCATCCTCTGTCGTCCCCTTCTCCTCTTGCCTTCAATCTTTCCCAGTATCAGAGTCTTTTCCAATGAGTCTGTTCTTCATATCAGGTGGACAAAGTATTGGTGTTTCAACTTCAGCATCAGTCCTTCCAATGAATATTTAGAACTGATTTTCTTTAGGATTGATAGGTTTGATCATCTTGCAGTCCAAAGGACTCTCAAGAGTTTTCTTCAACACCACAGTTCAAAAGCATCTGTTCTTTAGTGCTCAGCCTTCTTTATGATCCAACTCTCACATCCATACATGACTACTGGAAACCATAGCTTTGACTAGATGGACTTTTGTTGGCAAAATATTGCCTCTGCTTTTTAATAAGCTGTGTAGGTTGGTCATAGCTTTTCTTCCAAGGAGCAAGTGTCTTTTAATTTCGTGGCTGCAGTCACCATCTGCAGTCATTTTGGAGGTCCCCAAAACAAAGTCTGTCACTGTCTCCACTGTTTCCCCATCTATCTGCCATGAAGTAAAGGGACTGGATGCTATGATCTTAGTTTTCTGACTGTTGAGTTTTAAGCCAACTTTTTCACTCTCATCTTTCACTTTCATCAAGAGGCTCTTTAGTGTTTCTTTGCTTTTTCCGTAAGGGTGATGTCATCTGCCTATTTGAGGTTATTGATATTTCTCCCAGCAATCTTGATTTCCACCTTGTGCTTCATCCAGCTCAGTATTTCTCATGATGTACTCTGCATGTAAGTTAAATAAGCAGGATGACAATATACAGCCTTGACGTGCTCCTTTTCCTATTTGGAGCCAGTCTATTGTTTCCTGTCCAGTTCTAACTGTTGCTTCTTGACCTGCACAAAGGTTTCTTAAGAGGCAGGTCAGGTGGTCTGGTATTCTCACCTTTGAAGAATTTTCCAGTTTGTTGCGATCCACACAGTCAAAGGCTTTGGTGTAGTCTATAAAGCAGAAGTAGATTTTCTTCTGGAACTCTTTTGCTGTTTTTGATTATCCAATGGATGTTGGCAATTTGATCTCTGGTTCCTTTGCCTTTTCTAAATCCAGCTTGAACATCTGGAAGTTCACGGTTCCCGTACTGTTGGAGCCTTGCTTGGAGAATTTTGAGCATTACTTTGCTAGCATGTGAGATGAGTGCAATTGTGCAGCAGCTTGAATATTTTTTGACATTGCCTTTCTTTGGGTTTGGAATGAAAACTGACCTTTTCCAGTCCTGTGGAAAATGTCATTTACATTAAACCATGGTTTTTGACTTTGGGAAATATATTTAATCAATTTCTCTTCCAAGCTTTCTTTTGAACCTAGAAAAGTGAAGCAATAGTTTTTAACAATTTGGTTCCATTATCAGAAAAACTTTTTAAAAAGTCAAATTATATCATTTTTACTTTTGTTGGCATCATCAGATATTTTAAAAAGACAAATTAATTCTGAGAAGAGTTTGATTTTTCCATCAAGTAATAAAAAATCAAAATAAAATTTCTAGAAATTAATTTTTAACTATAACACCTGACAATATTGTGAAAAATACTGTAGATTTAGTTAAAATTCTTAGTACTTAAGATAAAATTAGTTATCATTAAGAAAAAAAAGGTTGCTGAAGAAGTGGGTCCATTTTGAAGGAAATAAATGATTCTTAATTAAGAAACCAAAGGAGTGAAAATGTACTTTTGATTATTTTTTTAGTGTAAATCATTATTCTGTTGTATAGACATGATAATGATATACTGAGAAAATGAGAAAATATAATTGTTAAGATTTATTAATATTTATATACTGTTATTGGAGAAGGAAATTGTAACCCACTCCAGTATTCTTGCCTAGAGAAGCCTGTAGACAGAGGAGCCTGGTGGGCTGCTGTCCATAGGGTTGCCCAGAGTTGGACATGACTGAAGCAACTTGGCATGTACACATGCATTGGAGAAGTAAATGTAAACTCACTCCAGTATCCTTGCCTGGAGAATCCCAGGGACAGAGGAGCCTGGTGGATTTCGCAGAGTTGGACACGACTGAAGCGACTTAGCAGCAGCAGCAGCAGCAAATACCGTTATATATGTGGAGGCTTTCTTATTGGCTCAGCAAGTAAAGAATCCACCTGGAATGTTATATATGTTTGTGCATAGTTTTATACAGTTCAGTTCAGTTGCTCAGTCATGTTTGACTCTTTGTGACCCCACGGACTGCAGCATGCCAGGCCACCCTGTCCATCACTGACTCCTGGAGTTCACTCAAACTCATGTCCATCGAGTCGATGACGCCATCCAACCATCTCATCCTCTGTCATCCCCTTCCCTTCCTACCTTCAATCTTTCCCAGTATCAGAGTCTTTTCAAATGAGTCAGTTCTTTTCATCAGGTAGCCAAAGTATTGGAGTTTCAGTTTATACATATATCTATACAAAGTTAAATAATCATACGTAGACATTAAGACATGGACTTCCCTGTAGCTCAAATGGTAAAGAACCTGCCTGCAATGCAGGAGACCAGTGTTTGATCCCTGGGTTGGGAAGTTCCTCTAAAGAAGGAAATGGGCAATCTATTCTTGCCTGGATAATTCCATGGACAGAGAAGCCTGGCAGGCTATATAGTCTGTGGGGTTGCAGAGAGTTGGACACAACTGAGTGACTAACACACACACAGACATTAAGACAAAAATGGAAAAAAAGTTGTCATCAGCAGATTTTATTTGAAGGGTATACTCTAACAGATATGTCATCATAGATTAAAAGTAGGAATATAATGATTAAAAAAGAACAAAGAAAGGTCAAATATATGTGTTAGTTGCTTGGTCGTGTACGACTCTTTACAACCCCATGTACTATAGCCTGCCAGACTCCTCTGTCCATGGATTTCTTCAAGAAAGCATACTGGAGTGGGTAGCCATTCCCTTCAGTCATGTCCGACTCTTTGTGACCCCATGAACCACAGCACGCCAGGCCTCCCTGTCCATCACCAACACCCGGAGTCTACCCAAACCCATGTCCATTGAGTCGGTGATGCTATCCAGCTATCTCATCCTCTGTCTTCCCCTTCTCCTCCTGCCCCCAATCCTTCCCAGCATCAGGGTCTTTTCCAATGAGTCAACTCTTTGCATGAGGTGGCCAAAGTATTGGAGTTTCAGCTTCAACATCAGTCCTTCCAATGAACACCCAGAATAAAAGGAATCAAAGAGTAATCTTGAATATTTGGGGCAAATAAAAATCGGAAGCAAGTCTGTAGAGTTAAATTCAAACATTTCAGTAATTATGTTAAATGTAAACATTTTAAATATTCCAATTGAAAGACAAAGATTATGCAGATAAATTATAAAAGCAACCTATTTCTGCTTAAAAAGAAAATTCTTAAATATTATGGAAATGTGAAAATTGAAAATAGACATATATGCAAGCCAGCACTAACTAAAAAATAACTGGTTTCACTGTAGTGCTATCAGGTAAGAGAAAAGTGTTAGTTGCTTAGTTGTGTCCAACTCTCTGTGACCCCTATGGACTGTAGCCCGCCAGGCTCCTGTCCATGGAATTCTCTAGGCAAGAATACTGGACTGAGTAGCCATTCCCTTCCCCATGTGATATTCCTGACCCAGGGATCCAATTGGGATTTTCTCCATTGCAGGCAGATTCTTTACTGTCTGACCCACCAGGGAAGCCCATCAGGTAAGGTAAGCTTTCAAGCAGAAAGTATTACTGGAGACAAAGAGAACATTTCATAGTAACAAAATGATTAGTCCACTAAGAACATTTAACAGTTTTTAATTTATGTGTTACTACTATCATAGTCTCAAAATACATAATACAAGAATTGAAAGAACCATAATGGGGAGTAGATAAATACACAAATTGAAGAGTTTTAACAGTTATCTCTCAGTAAATATAAATATAGGAAAAAATGTTTTATAAACAGACCCAGTACATATTTCCCATTTTAGAATTTTTTTTAGCTTTTAAGTTTTAAATTTATCATTTATGAGCCATTTGCCAAAACTTAAGTAAGTACAATGAGCCAGGCTAAGATATAGAAGGAAAAATGAATCCTTTTCTTTAAGGAACTCAGAAAAGAATGTGTACATACAATATAAATAGAGTATTGCATTACAGAATAACAGAGTTTACCTTACAATAAAGGTGTGGGAAAGAAGATGGAGGATTCAGAACATGTACTTAACTTTATCTTTAGATGTGAAGGAGGATTTCATGAATGAACAGAGCCCTGAAAGAACACTAAGGCCCTTAAAGAAGGGACATTATTTCTCATTCATTTTGCATTATCAGTATCTAGCATATCTGAGGACAGTTTTTCACCTGAAAATCAGAATAAAGAATGCTCCAGGCAGATACATGTTGCCAAGAGAGAGCAAAGGACCTGCTGGTTCTGTGCAGGTTTTATGGAGCCTGTAAAGAGATTAGATAGGAAAGATAAGTTGGAAACTAGGTGTGAAGCAATTCAGATGACCATGACCTCTGTAAGACTAGAGGTTCTTCTTGAAAATAACAAAAGGCAACAAAACACTTCAGTTATCTATTTTTGATAGAAAGATTTTATAGTTCAAGTGTGAAAAGAAAAAGAGGGTCACTTATCTATCAAGTTTGACCCAAGAAGAATTTGTGGAAATATTGAGTATTGTCTTGTAAAGCTTAAGAAGGTGGTTTAATAAGTATGTTTAAATTGTTCTCTATTTGGAAATGCCAACATTTTCCTTTTCTGCAGTTATTTACATGATATGAAACATTTTTATGTATCATATGTAAGTCAAATTTTTGACTGAAATTTTTTGTTGTAGTTGTTTGACGAACAAATATATTAAACATGGTCTGATTCAGAGCTTGTATATACTTGTCTTAAAGCTAAATGTGGATTCAAAAGAAAACTGACACCTAGGGCAAATATCGTTCTAAAAAGATATTTTAGAAGAACATTATACCTTGATTTTACTTTTACTAGTATAGGCTTTCTGGTAAATAACATGGTTTTTAATTAAATGAGTTTTGTTCAAGTAATTTATTATATCTGTTTTAACGTAAATAATTGCAAAACTATTGCTGAAGAAGTGAGTCCATCTAGAGTTAAATAAAAGTTAAATAAAAGTCATTGGTGACATAAAGATAAAATAGCAAAATCTTACTATGATTAAGATATACTAAAATCTTAACCAATAGAGAGGAAATACATTTTAACACAGGAATGTCTTTTGAAGAAAGATTTTAAAGGAAATATTTTAAACTACTCCATATTAAAGGAATATATGCAAAATCACTACCTGGATTATAATTGATAAAGTCATGTAATGAAAAATTTTGACAGTATTCAATTATGTAGTTTATTGGAAATTTTCCAAACATTTGCAAAGATCTACAAAGTTGTTAGAGTCAGGTATATTTATACATGTGATGGAGTTCAAGGCATGTTACCCTCATTTATGGCACTTTCCCATATTGAATTTAAAGTTGAAGGAATTTGAGAAGCAGGAAGTGGGTTTTGACCTCCTCCCCATCTACCCTTTTTCACTGAAACAGGTCATAAAACTCTCCTATGAGAGAAAGCCTACCTATACCAAGGAAAGGAGCATCCTTGCTCTAAAGACAAACAGACACAAGGGAGGATCTTAACAAACAGGATTTTGTAAGTTTCCCCCAGTTTACTGCATTTACTTCTTACTCCTTAACCTGCCATATTAACTACTGCCCACTCTTCATCAAGGGTTTCCCTGGTGGCTCAAATGGCAAAGAATCTGCCTACAATACGGGAGACGGAAGTTCGATTGTTGGGCCAGGAAAATCTCTGGAGAAAGAAGTGTCTACCGACTCCAATATTCTTGCCTGAAGAATTCCATGAAAAAGGAGCCTGACAGTGACAAACACTCTCACTTCCACTCTTCATCAAACAGCATAAAAATACACAGGTCTAACTGCTTCTAAAGAGAGTCTTACTTCCTCATGAAGGCTCCTGGGTCATGTAAAACTTATGCTAAATAAGTTTGTATGTTTTTCTTCTGCTAATTTGACTCTAAAAGGATTGAAAAATAAATTTTCTGCCCTGCACATAAAGAAACACGTATAATGGGGAAGAGGAGAAAAAAATGTACCAAAAAAGAATATCAAAATTAGCCAAACAGTTTTGAAAATAATGTTACATTTAATTCTGGTCATAAATTATGACTGCATCCTATAAATATATGAATGCTTCTTTATAATAGGATATTTGGGCTTCCCTGGTAGCTCAGATGGTAAAGAATCTGCCGGCAATGCAGGAAACCTGGGTCTGATATGTGGGTTGGGAAGATTCCCTGGAGAAGGGCATGGCAACCTACTCCAGTATTCTTGCCTGGAGAGTACCCATGAATGGGCTGCGATTCATGGGGTTGCAAACAGTCAGACACAACTGAGCGACTAAGCATATAATAGTCTATTTAATTACCTGATGAACTGTAATGGCTACTTTGCATCAAAAGTCAATAATCTATGATTTTTAATTTTCCTAAATATGCATTTACAGGATACACTATAATAGCTCTAAGACTTTTTCGTCTATTGGACCATTGACATGAAATTTACAAAATCGTTAAATACTATTTACATGATTGACTGTAAAAGCTTTTATACCAAGTCAATGATCTGTTTCTTCAAAATGCTTAAGAGAATATTTACAAAAGATCAGGTTTTTCCTTCTTCTTCCTTTTTTTTGTTTTCAAACTCTCAGTATGTGTTTCCTTTCCTGCAGAAGAGTTATGTCGTGTTTGTCATTATGTGTGAAACAGAGGTTAGCACAGTAAGTTTTAATGGGCCTGGTGGAGATTTCATACTAGTAAGACAATATCTCCCTGTGTAAATAAACAAAAATGTGTCTTTATCTGAGAAACCATAAAACCCAGATTTGGGTCCATCATTTTTGTCCCACAGCATACTACTCCTTCACTCACACACTAAAAAAAATTCAGCTAATCAGCATCCATGAAACTATTTAAGCATTCATATATACCCCTGCCTGTGTCCATCAAGTTGTCTTTCTTGGAAATCCTTTTGGGACATTATTTTTATGTTTATTTATCTAATATTTAATTATGATTTAAGTTATAAATATTTCTTTGTCACCATTGAATTGTTTCTTTAATCCGACACCTGCATTATTTGTTTGCCAGGCCCTATCTTCTTACACTAAATGATAAATGATTATTTGCTATATCTTATTGTTATATTAAAATGCTTTTAGTAAATTACCAGCAATTGTCCCCATACTATCAATTTAATTTTCTTGTATTAATTCAAAATGCCAACCTGACACTTTGTGGTAGAAAATGTAGAACTGCTATTTTGTTGTTGCAGGTAATAATAAGTATGGAGAAAGAAGATTTTACTTTCTTTTATTTTTAAATGAGAATGTTAAATTAGTTTGGCTGGTTAAAAGATGTATATTATTCTTTATTTCAGATGGTATTTTGGTGACTCCATATGTTCTAAAAAGCTTTAGGAAAGGGCCACATAACACAGTATGTTTTGCTTGCTGAATTTTTTTCTTTCAATCATAGTTCACTGAAGGTTTACTCTTTGCTTTTTAATATCTGTTGAAGATTTTTGAAATATATCAGCAGTTCTCTTTATTGTGAGTTGGATCCATAGTAAGGCATGAAATAAAGATAAGGCAAAAAAGAAAACACTTCTTAACATTTTTCATAGTAAAAGTATTTATTTGTATTTGAACACCTCAATCATTATACTATATACATAGGAAATTTCATTTATACTATTTTACACTGAAATTTTATTCCTTTTATTATTTTTCAGTATCAGCTAATGGACTTATTTTGGCATTCAAACATTTAATGCAGAAAATGATTCAGTCACTTGAAGATTTTTATGTCTTTTGTTTTTTCTCTGAGTTACAGTAACACCTGTCACAATAGGGAGGGTTAGGAATTAAATGTATAAACCAATTTTCAGTAGTGCTTTAAAAATGTGTTTTTTTAGAATATATAAATAAGTCTAATTAGTCCTCTGAATTTCTAGAGGCAGAACTGCTGATCTTTTGAACTGTCTATTGATAAGCGTCTTGAAGCAAGACAAAATTTGCCATAATTATTTGGCAGTATTCCTGTACATGCGTTTTGGAAAAGTGTAAAATTGTCTCTTATTTCTCCTCCTCTGGGTGGTAATAGAACTTGTAGCATTTGAGAAATGTGTTACATTTCTGTCAGTTAGGACCTTCTTGTCTCTATTTTATTTCAGCTCTACTAAGGAAAATAAATGTGGCCATTATGTTTCCAATTACCCAAACATTTCTACCATGGTTATGCAGCTACTTTTTTCATTCTTACTGCAGAGTTTCATTTCATTTTTTTTTTTTTTTAATTTCTTTCTTTCATGTTCTGGTAGGCATGCCAGAAAACCAGGAACGGAAATAAAAGAAGGTAGTTCATCCAAATTACAATCTTAAAAAATGACAATTGCATTTCCATCAATTCTCTTATGATTTTAAGGAGGGTGGATTCAATCTGTGGTAGGCTGACACTCAGACTATCCAATATCTATGGTTTGTCTCATACACATAAGCAGTTCACCAATCCTTGGATGGATTCAGCATAAAAGTAGACCATTACCTTAAGCCAGAAAAGGATTTTTTAAAGTACTTTGCTTTCTGCTGATAAAGGAATTCTAAGACTTTAAATCCTGCATTATTTATGTATTACACAGCCCATGAAGAAAATGATCTGCCATAGTATTAAGGATGAGATAATAAATTCTTTAGCTTTAAGGTAACAAAATAAAAAGGCGATGACCTTTAACTAATAATATCTTGCAAGAAAGGTCAATAACTGCCAGGGAAAAAGACAGGTTTTAAGTCTGTTACTGAATTAAAAAAAATCAAAGTTTGAAAAGGTTTTGTTATATTTTGTCAAATAGAAAATGGGTCTGAAGTTGCATTGAATATTAATAAAGTATTTAGTGGTGCATATTTTAGTGACTGAATTTAAGAATTCAGATAGTAAACCATGATATTGAATATTAAAAAATAATTAAAAGTAAAATTATAAGAATAAAAGGAAAGAACCTTAAAAATAAAGATTTTTCAAAATAGAAAAAATACTTAGCACAAACCAGGATTAGGTAACAATTTAGGAATTTATGAACCTACATTAAGAAGCAAACAGACTCATATTTAATTAGATTTCATTCATATCAATAGAAAATTTCCATTTCTAAAGGTTGGTATAACTATCATTATAAATATGAGAACCAAAATCGGTTTTAAGTTTTAAACATTTAAGTCATTTTGAACTCTTTGATGGTTTAAAGGAATTTGTTCTTAAAAGAAAAATAAAAAAACCTTATGTGGTCATTTGAATGGCAAGCTATACCACGTGAGCTCCTGTGTGGCCCAAAAAGAAGAAACAAAGTTAACCGTGAGAGTTTCAAATAGAC
The DNA here is from genome assembly GCA_007570785.1 of Antilocapra americana. Classification (NCBI taxonomy): domain Eukaryota; kingdom Metazoa; phylum Chordata; class Mammalia; order Artiodactyla; family Antilocapridae; genus Antilocapra; species Antilocapra americana. Next base: position 12,795,706 of record ML664161.1, on the reverse strand, counting down.
ACGCACTCTATCATTTTGAAAACTTTTCTATCTCTTCAAAGATAGGTTAACAATGCCATATTAATGTTCTTCAATAATTATATAGCATAGACTCATTCAGTAGGTTCCCACCTAAATTCAATGCCAGACCAGACACATTGCTTTCTTACACTAAAAGCAAAAAATACGTTAACTCAAAATATTATCCCTTTTTTTTATGGCATCTGCTACAATAGTCTATACTGAATTTATTGTTCATCTAACTCAAAAACTCCTTTTGGATGCCTGGTAATATTTATTTCCCTATGTCTTTCAAATATTTGTAGATTAATTTATTATAAATGTTGATAATCTGTTTAATTTGTAGAATTACCTTACAACTTTAATGTATTATTTTATTTATCCTTTTGATTAAAATACCATCTTTTCCAAACTTCATTCCTAGAGTTTATTATCAGCACAAAACAAATATACTGTTTTTTAATATTAAGTATTAATTAATCCACATTACAATATACTCCTATGTTTTTATTCTGAAGGTTTTGGGGGTTCCTGTTTGCAAAAAAAAAAAAATTTTTTTCCTGTTTGCAAAAATTATACTTAAAAATTGTATTCTCTATATATCTGTTTACATATGTGAGATCATATCTCTTTCCTAGTCCCATAAAATCAAAATTAATCAGATTTCTATCTTTTCTACTGTTGAATATAGCTTAAATAGTAGTTAAAGATCTACAAATCAATTAAACATGAGATCAAATTCAGTTGTGAAACTGTCAGGTGCCCATGCCTGTTTTAAGGTTGATCTTTAGTCATTTTCTCATTTGTTAAGGACTTTTGAGTTTTTTGTACATGTTCTTGAGTTTATTTAAGTAATTTAAATTTAGCTAGAAAGCCACTCCTTTTCTTTAGACTTTCAAATTTGTGTTGAGATAGTGAAGCATAGTGTTTCCAGTGTAGTTTATGACACATCTTCATTTGTATGACTGTATAGTTTCTCTCCCCCTACTTTCATCATGAGATCATTTGTGATTTATCTGTTTTCTTTATCTCTTTAAAAAAATTACATTAACCAAGTTTTGTATGAATTTTTCTTTTCCTACCTTATTAATTCCAGCTTTGTGTATATATTTTCCTTTCCTTTTTGGTTTATTTTTTTAAAAAATAAGTGAAATAAATCTTTTAACATTTTCCTATGAGTGCAAATTTCATTGTGAACCACAATTATGGTATCATAAGTGACAATTTTCATTTCTTTCAAAGAATTATAATCTTTATTTCTATTTTAATCTAAATTACATGTAATGAAATGCTTAATTTCCAGTGGTTCAGAAGTTATATTTAAATGTACTTGACTATCATCAGAAAATAAAATCTATATAATGGTTTTTTGTTTTGTTTTGTTTTTGCTTGGTAAGATATATTTTTTAATCCAAATATATGATTGACTTTTACTTTGTCAAATTTTCATTGAAGTACAGTATATATATATATGAAAACACACAAATTATTAATACTAAATGGTCAGCCATTTGAGATGGCTATTCTCTTGCTCTCTGTACTTCCCCTGCTCAACGAGTTCCTGCTTCACTCACCTGATTATCCAGTCTTCTTAATTATATGGCTTAATCAGTAACTGCCTGCAGTCCCTTGCCCTCTGCTGCAGCTGTTCATTTCCCTGGAAATCGAGAAGTAAACCTGACCATCACTTCTTCCTTCTTGAGGCTGGGTAACTACAAGGCTTGAAGGCCTCCTGGGTGATAGGTAACAATACAGCTCAAGGCAACAATCCAGAACTTGCCTTTGAGCTACCCCAAATCTCCACCCTAAGTTCCAGAGGTAGCTATTAACCTGGCTTCTATATCATAATTTAGTTTTGCCTGACTTTGACCTTTATATTAAAAGAAGGAGACAGTATATCTTTCTTAATGATTATTCTCTCATGTTTATTATATCAGTAAGATTAACCCATGCTGATTTATGTTGATATAGCTTGTTCATTATTACTGTTGAAATATATAGGGTTTTGCTGTTGGAATATATCCCAGTTTATTATCCTTCCTAGTATAGATAGATGTTTGGTTTTTTTCCCCCAGCTTAGAATGATTACAAAAGTGATCTTCTGAATAATCTGATATGTATATTTTGGTACTCATGTGCATTCATCCTTTTAAATTAGTATTTAGAAGTGAACTTTCTGGGTGACAAATGTCCAACTATAGTTGATTATCTCAAACAGCTTTACAAAATAATTATTTTTGTTCTCATAGCAATGTTGGCATTCCTCTTGCTCCTTATTCTCAACAATATCAATATTGTCAATCTTAATTTTAGCCATTGTAGTGTTATGTAGATGTATAAAACATTGGGCTTCATTTGCTTTTTGTTTCTTATCCATGATGTTGAGAATATTTTCATAGTTTTATTAACTATGTGGATATATTTATTGTGGAGGGTGTGTTCAAGTTTCTTCCCTTGTTTTGTACTGAATTTGCTGTCTTTCTTCACTAATGGGTAGGATTTTGTTATTTATCCCTGGCAGAAACATCATTAGATACATAAACTTCAAGTAGCTTCTCTTATTTTCTGACTGGTTTCTTTATTCTCTTCTTTGTAATAGCTTTTTAATTAAACCTTTTTATTTTGAAATAACTGTACAGATCCCATGAAGTTCTTTTTCTTTTTAAATTTTCTTTACTTTATTGTGTTGGTTTTGCCATACAATGACATGAAACCGCCATGGGTTTACATATGCTCTCCCTCCAGAACCCCCCTCCCTCCTCCCTCCCGATTCCCTCCCCCTGGGACATATCGGTGCACCAGTCCTGAGCATCAATCCTGGGCTGGCAATTGATTTCACATATGGTAATTAACATGTTTCAATGCCATCCCATGAAGTTCTAAGAAATAATACAGTATCCCACATACTCCATACTCAATTTCCCCTTTGGTAATGCTTTGAAGAACTATAGAACAATAACACATCTGGATGTTAGCATAGACACAATCAAAATACAGAACATTTTCATTGCCACAAAGATCTTTAATGTTATCCTTATATAGCCACACCCACTTCTCCTCCCTCTAGCCCCTCTTTAACTAAGGTAAACAACTAATCTTTTCTCCATTTTTATAATTTTGTCATTTCAAGAATGTTCTGAAAGTTGGATCATACATTACTGTAATATTTTGAGTTTGGCTTTCTTAATATGGTACATTTTTCTGAATATTCATTTAGGTTGTTATGTGACAATAGTTCACTTAATTTTATTGCTGAGTGGCATTTCATGGTATGTTTATACCACAGTTTTTTTTTTTTTAAATCATTAGCCCATTGAAAGATATCTGTGGTTGTTTCTAGTTTGGAGATATTAAAACAAAGCTACTATTTGTATCCCTATACAGGTTTTGTTTGTTTGAAGGGATTGTAAGTATTCATTTCTCTGAGACAAATACCCAGGGGTGAATTACTGGATTGTGTGTAGTTGCATATTTGGTTTTTTTAAGGAAATCACTAAATAATTTTCCAGTGTGGCTATATTATTTTACATTTTGCATTCCTACAATAATACATGAGTGATCTAGTTTATCTGCATCCTTGCTAACATTATTCTCTAGTCTTTCTGACAGATATATAATAATATCTAATTGGGGTTTTAATTTGCATTTCCCTAATGGTTAATAATTTTGAACACATTTTAATGTATTTAACCTTTGTATGTTATTAATACCTTTAGTAAAATATCTCTTCACATCTTTTGCTCATTTTTATGTATGTGTGTGTGTGTGTGTATATATATATATATGTATATATATATATATACACTGTTGAGTTTTGAGAATTTTTATATTTGAGATACTAGTCCTAATCAGGTATGTGGGTTGACAATATCTTTTACCATTCTAAAGCTACTTTCTCATCCTATTAATAGGATATATTGCAGAGCAAAATTTTACAATTTTGACAACGGGCAGCTTATCAGTATTTCTACATATGAATGATGCTTTGGTACCAATTCCAAGGACTCTTTGCTTAGTCCTAAATTTTAAAGATATTCCTCCTTTTCCCCAAAAGTTTTATAGTTTTATGTTATAAATTTAAGTCCAAGGCCTTTTTGTTCAGGGAATGATATTTCTTCCTCTATGGATGTCCAGCTGCTTCAGTATCTTTTGTTGAAAAAGTGATCTTTCCTTCATTTAATTGCTTTGTTAACTTTGTAAAAACCATTTGAATGTTTATGGGGGTCTGTTTCTGGGTGTTCTGTGTTCTCTTGACCTGTATATCTAGTTCTCTACCAATACCACAAAGTCAAGGCTTCTGCAGGGATGGCTTCTGCCACGGGGACCAGGGGAGGATCTGTCTCTCATTTCTTTCAGCTTCTGGTGGCTGCTTGGTTTGTGGCTGCACCACTCCAGTCTCTGCACTCATTGTCACCTTGTTTTCTGTGCTTCTGTCATCAAAATTTTCTCTGTGTTCATCTTGTTAAGATACCTATGCTTACATTTAGGGATCATTTGAGTAATTCAGGAGAATCTCCCCATTTCAGGATCGTGAACTTCTTTGCAAAGTCCCACTTGGCATACATGATAACATTCAGTTTTCAGGGCTTAAAATCTGGATATCTTTGAAGGTCATTATTTTATCTACCACATGGATTATGATTTGTATATTATATGATTAATTTTGAGTGTGAAATGCCATGATGTTTAGTAAATTTGAGTTGTATAACAATAAGCACAATTTAATTAGAACATTTCCTTTACTCCAAGAAGAAACTGTATTCCAGTTTGTAGTTATTCCTTCTCCCTGCCTCCACTGCCAGACACTATAAATCACTAATCTACTTCTTTCACTATAGATATTTATTTTTAAAATTTATTTTATTGAAGTATAGTTGGTTTACAATGTTGTTTTAATTTCTGCAGTACAACAAAGTGAATCAGTTATATATGTGTGTGTATATATTCTTTTCCATGTTCTTTTCCATTATGGTTTATCTCAGGATATTGAATATAGTTCCCTGTGCTATAAGTAGAACCTTGTTATTTACTTATTCTATATATAATAGTTTGTATCTGCTAGTACCATACTCCCAACCTATTCTACTCACCTCTCCCTTGGCAACAAGTCTGTTCTCTACATCTATAGGTCTGTTTATGTTTCATAGATAAGTTCATTTGTGTCATAGTTTAGATTCCACATAGAAGTGAAATTATATGGTATTTGTCTTTCTCTTTCTGACTTGCTTCACTTAGCATGATGATCTCTATTTGCATTTATGTGGCTTCAAGTGGCATTATTCCATTCGTTTTTATGGATGGGTAGTACTCCACTGTATGATTTACCACTTCTTCTTCATCTACTCATCTATCAATGGACATTTGGGTTGTTTCCATGTCTTTGGCTATTGTGACTAGTGCTGCTGTGAACATAGAGGTGCATGCAACTTTGAATTATAGTTTTGTCTAGATATATATCCAAGGGTGGGATTGCAGGATCATATCGTAACTCTTAGTTTTTTTGAGGAACTTCCATAGTGTTTTCTGTAGTGTCAGCACCAACGTACATTCCTACCAACAATGTATGAGAGTTCCCTTTTCTCTACACCCTCTCAAGCATATGTTATTGTAGACTTTTTGATGATAGCCATTCTGACTGATGTGAGGTGATACCTCACTAGAGTTTTGATTTTCATTTCTCTAATAATTAGTGATGCTGAGTATCTATCTTTTCATGTGTCTGTTGATTATCTATATGTCTTCTTTGGAGAAATATCTGTTTAGGTCTTCTGTCTAGTTTTTGATTTGGTTATGTGGCTTTTTATTACTGAGTTGTGTGAGCTGTTTGTTTTAGGAATGGACAAATTTAGCTGTTTTTATATGAACATTTCATATAAATGCAATCATATCAAATATGTTACCTTTATGTCTGGCTTATTTCATTTAGCACAACATTTTGAAATTCATTCGTGTTACATTATGTTTCAGTAGCCCTTCTGTTTTACTGACGAATTATATTCTCTTGTGTGGATACATCATTTTTTGTCCATCCCATTCACCATTGATAGACATTTGCATAGTTTTCACTTTTTCCCCATTATTTAAAATGCTCATGTGAACATTTAATGTACATGTTTACATTATAGTAATGTATGATCCCCAAATCTCAGTGGGATATAGTCCCAATGGTTTATTTTTTTATCACTTTTCACAACTACCATGTCTAGGATGCAGCTTCACTCCATACTATCTTTATCCCAGAATTCAGGCTGACAGAGTAAACCCTAACAAGCCCATGTTGTGGCAAAGGAATAAAAAGGCAGTGTGGACCATGAGCTGGTTCCTAAAACTTCTACTCGGAAATCACACATTTTACATACATGTCATTAACTAAAGTACCACGACACCTTTCCTTACATTAAAAGGGCAAGGAATATAATCTTCTGATTAGGAAGGGGAACAACCACCAATGTGTGAGCCACATAACCTATCTTACCTAGCAAAATTATGACACTAAATTTTCATACATACAATGATTGAATGAACTATGATTCCTTCTAATAAAGGAGTGTTAGAAACCTTTAGAAAGAATGAGGAATATGTCTATGAACTGATATGAAATGATTTCAGATATATATTGTTAAAACAAAGCAATACTGTATATCGTGAAAAGAAAATACTAAAGTGTATCTACTGTTCAGTATCTTTTATATAAGAAAAAGGAACATAAGAAATTATTCATTCATTCACTTATTTGTGCAAAAGAAATGTGAGACTGATAATCCAGAACTAATTAGACTGATTATCTGAAAATGTAGGTGGGTATAGTTTAGAAAGTATTAAGGAAATGATGTTTCAATAGGGATGAAGGGAGAACGGATCTTCTATATTTGTTTACCACTCTGACATTTAGAACCATTGAAATGGCTGATGTTTCACAATAATAAATATTCTAAGTCAGCTAGGAGGTGGGAGAAACCTAAAGTGCACTGCTGGGAGCCATCAGGATGCCCCCTTGTTCGGATGACAAGGTCACGAGACTAAGAAAGAAATTACAAAGCTGACTTTCTTTATCGGGGCATCCTGGGCAAGCCCCACCCTGGTATTTTTCTTGGAAGTTCTGTCCATGCTTGGAACATTGGCTCATCTCAGTAGGTCAGTCACAGTTGGAAGAATTCGTCCTGAGATAATCCCCCCAGACCTTATCGACCAGAGGATCCAGGAAGGTGGATCACCTTCCCAGGGGGCTAAGGAGAAATGAAGGGGACATTTAAATAGATTACTACTCCTCCTACTATTACTGGGGAGTTTACCAAGAGTTCTCTGGGGGTCATGGCAAGGCCACCACCAGAAAGGCTCATACTTGGGTCACCTTTCCACCTCCCACTCCCCTGACCACTCCACAGAGGAGGCTCTCTTCCTTGATAAAATCAGGCTCGACTGGGACTTAGGAATGCTCATAATTGTGGCCAGTATAGTTGGAGATACTGATTGATTTAGGATATTGTAGACATAGGAATTCATTATAGTAGTTATAAGGTTAATAGAGTTTAATTGCTAAAGCAGTGCTGCTAGACTGTCTCTTAGTCCTCTTTCCTCTTTCTAAACTGTCTCTTTGTCCTCTTTCCTGTTTCCTCATAAGAACTGGAGTAGGTTACTAGAATAAACAGTCTCAAGCTTTAGCCCTTCCCTCTAGCTTCCACATAGTTGTACCTGATAAGAGAAATGTAACCTTTCTACTTAGGTTGATGTACTTATAATGATTGAATGAAGTATACTGAAGACATTCAAATGGTAAACATACTATTGTTAAATCTAATTACATAAAAATCTGACTTCTGCAAAGGGAATGTTTCATGATAGATTGGGGAATGAGCTCAATGATAAGGTTGCTATGGAAGGTAGAAAATAAAAAATTGTATAGAATGATAGGTGATGTAATGATGTAATGGGGATGTCTTTTGGCTATAAAACTGTAAACCAACAACAATAAACTGAGAGACTTCTCCATCTCCTTTTGGAGAGACTTCTCCATCATCCCACAAACCAACAACAATAAACGAGAGACATCACCACACATCGACTCAGCTCAGTTCTTCCGCCGACGCCACTCATCCCTCAAGACCCCCGGACCCTGCTGGGGCTGGACCCTGGCAGGTGGTGCTCAACGTGGGGCTTGTAGGGTAAGTTCCCCCAATTGTCCCAATTTTGCCTGAATCAGGGTGGCTAGGACTCCACCTGGGTGCTGCAGACCCCCCTGCATAAGATAAGTAGGGTAAGTGAAGGGTGGATAGTGTTTATCAGAACTATTTGAGAAGTTTGTGCCTCCCAGTAATTCGGGATGGGAAGTGGAAAATCTAAAGAAAGGCGATTGTTTCTAGATATAATAAAACATATGCTCAACAAGCGAGGATTAAAGATATCTAAGTCTCTCCTCAAGACATTTTTCAATTTTATACAAAAACAGTGCCCTTGGTTCCCAGAAGAAGGCACTGTGAACTTAGATACTTGGAATAAAGTAGGAGATACACTACGAAATTGTATAGTTTGCATAGTCATCTATGGATCCTAATTTGGGATGCCCTTGACCCTGCACATGAGAGAGAAAAAATAGATTGTTCTCTCTCTGGATTCGATTCAAAGGCAATTAGTGATAGTTTGGAAGAAAAATCTGTGGTAGCAGCTTGTGCTTCTGCACCTTTGGAGACAAATCTTAGAAAGGATCATGATAATGATCAACTATCCCCTAAGGGTGAGGAGACACTAGATGAGGCTGCAACTCGTTGCCATGATGAAGATAATGATGACTGAATTCTCATGGCTAAATCCAGATGGCCCGCAAAAAATAAAACTAAGGAATCTAAACCAACGCTGAGGCCTTCTGGAGCCCCGCAGATGGTCCCTGATTCACGGCCACCAAGGCCACCACCTCCTCCACCACCTCGACAATATTAACCCCTGATTCGACAACAATTAAATTACCTACTGGGGTCAGGAGACCTCTTCCTGAGAGAGTGGTTGGAATTATTTTGGGAAGGAGCTCCATGTCTCTTCAGGGACAAAGGAGCTTGAGAGAGCCCCTCTGGTGTGTTTTCAGCTGACGTCTGGTGTTTGTCTGCTGTGTCTTTGTGTGTGCCGGCATTGTCAGCGTCTTGTGTACCTGGTTTTTGTTTCAGTTTTGCCTCCGGACTCCCCGAGGACTGTTTGTTCTGTCTCTCTGTCTGTCTGTCCATGTAGCTGTACTGTGAGCCACGCAGCTGAACTGTTCTCCTGGGTGCCCTTCCCAATGGAGTCTCTTGCTTTGTCAGCACATGTGTCTCCTCAGACAATCCATTTCCGAGTGTTAGACAAGAACCCAGCTTTGGGCCCTGGAAGGGATCTCCCTCTGCTTCACTGAGTCTGACGACCTGACCACTTGGGGTACTCAGGGGCCGGCTTGCCTGCCAATGGACTGGACCCAGCGGCCGCAACTGGGACCCTTTTGTCCCTGGTCTCCTCCTGAAGCAGACAGCTGGCCAGAGTGCCCTGACTGGTAAGGAACAAGAGACTTTATTGACCTCTAAACTTAGAAAATAAAGCTAGATCTTGCATTGTGTCTGTTTAAATATGTTTTGGTATGTCTTTGTCTCTGCGTAATAATTTTTAAAGTTAATTTGTAAATGAGCTCTATTTAATTGGCTTAAAAAAAAGATAAGCGCTTACAAATCTAATAATTCTAAATTAAACAATAAATTTCAGGTTCATATGAACTGGAAAATATTCAATATTAAATACTTGATATTAATGTTTGTTGATCTATCTAATATAGACATGTCTTAAACAAATTAACATCAAGTAAAATATTTTCATTGTACCTAGCTTTAAAATAAATTAAATATTATATCTGTAATTACCTCGAATTAAAAAAAAAAGGAAAGAGAGAGAAAACTTCTAAAGATGTAAATGAGATATGAGCTTTTATATGATTATTCTTTAAAAATATCCGTCTAAAATAGTCTCTCCAGATTGGCATAACTTGAATTTTTAAAGGTTGTGCTAAGTGTGCTAAGTGTTAGAAGTCTATTAAATAGCTAGGTCATTTCCAGATAAAATAAGATTTTGAAACATTTACTACTAATTTCTTTTTACAGAGAAGCTAAAGAGATTTAGGACTATAAGTGAATAATGTTTGGTGCCATCCTAAAATGTTCTAAAAAAGCAAGGGTTTTAAAAAATTATCACTGGTATTTATATTTACCAATCTATACAATGCTAATATAAAGGTCAGTTCTTGGTTGCTTAACGAAAGTAGGATGCGTGTTTTCAGTAAAGAAGGTATAAGGAGTGAAATTACATTTTATGAAGGGATAAGGAAGTAAGTCTGATTTATAGGTGGCTGTTTCAGGATGGGAGAACAAAGAAATGGGTACAGAAAATGACACAAATGTTTTATGGAAAGTGGACCCCAAGGGAAGAGTTTTGTGCATAAATACGAGTTTTCTTGAGATGTCGAACTACCTTTGATAATAGATTTTAAGTTTATCTCTGAAGTGATCTGTTCTATGTTTACCTTTAAAATCTTTTGTTAATTTTGGCTTAGTGAGTAACTGTTGTTTCACAGTGACTTATATGATCCTATCTGACTATTATAAACCCTTTTGATATTTATTGAAAATACTTCCTAAATTGAATTATTTTGAGGTTCCTTTGACCTCTAGGTAACTTTGGGGTGCTTCAGAGGGCCCCTGAAACATCCCAAAGAGAGATATTAAACTAGTTGTGTTTATTTAGTGGGTTTAATTACATAAAAATATTATCAAATGAGTAATAAATCCACTCATGTTATAATATATGATAAAATTACTAATACAGATAATCTAGAAATTATATGGAGTTCTTAACATTCTGATATGTCCTGGTATTCTAAGGGAAAGCCTGATGACTTCACAAAAGTTAGCATAAGGACTGAATGAACCGCAAATATGCTTATAACTTTTATGGTTTTTATCTGAAAAATTACAGGTTAGAATCTTGTGTTTTCCAGGAGTAGGGGAAACCTTCCTCTCAAACTAATTATGAAAATAATTTGGTAAAATTATACGTTATAAACAAAACAATTGTATTTTCTATCTAACTTCTTCAGAAATTTGAAATTAGGACTTGTAACATCTTTAGAGAGGTGGTAATAGATTTAATGGTAAGGCTGGCTTCCTTTTTTAATCCATTCATCTTTTGTTGTCGACCATGCTTGAGATCCAAAACCATACCAGGCTAACTGGAACATCTGGAAGCCCAAACCAAGGAGAACACTGCTCCTATTCCCTAAAGATCTCATCAAGTAGTAAGAAGGACTGTCTGAGCCACAATAGACAGAATTCCTACCACAGCAATGAAAGCTGCAATTTTAACAGCTCGTGTCAATTTATTTGTATCATAAATGAGTAACCTAAGCAAAACTATGTAGGTGGGAAGAAAACAGCTAAACTAACTTTGGAAAACAGAATTTCAGCCATACAGTGTAAAGCTAAATACAAGGGTACTGTACACAAAGATGCTTTAGTTAGTACCCCCACCCATAGGGGATGTGGAATAGCAATTCTGAAATGACTTTATGACTTTAAAAAGATTAAGTAAATCCATTTTGAACAATTAGAAGTAAGTTTTTCACTATGGGGGAAATAAGTGATGCATATTGAAAGGGAGAATGCTAAAATAAAACCTGGAGCATTAAATCAGAATCAGAGGTGTCAGTATAAACTCATGGCTGTATACATATATAAAGACATATGGTATAGACGTAAATAATAAGTTTCCTAGCTCTGTTCACTCACAGGGCCTTCAAGTAATGAGTACAACTAACAACCAGATTTTGGTTTCTAAATACCATTTATTAATAAAAGAAAGAAGGAATTATTGGAAAAATGAGTGATTCCAGAGTTGAGGCAGGGAAAATACATGAGTTTGAAATATGTTGTGATTCCAAAAAGTGAATAAGTGCTCAAGAAAGGGTTGAGGCATATTGGGATAACCTTAAGGAGCAAATAGCCAAAAATGGAACAGTTTGATCAACAGTGTAGATATAGTATTTCATTAATATAATATTTCATTGTATCCGGTTCAGATCAGTTCAGTCACTCAGTCATGTCCAACTCTTTGTGACCCCATGGACTGCAACACTCCAGACCTCCCTGTCCATCACCAACTCCTAGAGTTTACCCAAACTCATGTCCATTGAGTCGGTGATGCCATCCAGCCATCTCATCCTCTATCGTTCCTTTCTCCTCCCGCCCTCAATCTTTCCCAGCATCAGGGTCTTTTCAAATGAGTCAGCTTTTCACATCAGGTGGCCAAAATATTGGAGTTTCAGCTTCAACATCAGTCCTTTCAATGAACACCCAGGACTGATCTCTGTTAGCATGGATTGGTTAAATCTCCTTGCAGTCCAAGGGACTCTCAAGAGTCTTCTCCAACACCACAGTTCAAAAACATCATTGTATTCCATAGAATATATTCTATGTACTACTTATTTTATATATTATGTGCATTCTATATACTTATATCCTTCAGATATAAATAATTGACTAAATAAATGTGAGAATTAGAGGCAAGAATCACTGAAAGATGATGCTAAAGTTAGTGGGCAAAATTATGATGGTATATGGGATCTATGCTTAGACTCAAAATATCCCCACACATGGTTCTTTCTGTAAGGATGGAAATAGCAATTCTATAGTGGAGAAATCTGGCAGACACCAGTTAAAGCAAGAAATTAAAGTCAGTTTCACAACTAATAAGTGATACTCATATCATATACTCCCTCATATGATGACCTGAAAAGGGTGCAACTTCATGCATATGGTATTTTTGGCAAAAATACATAACCTTAATCTAATCCTTAGAAAACACCAGACAGATTCAAATTCAGAGACCCTGTACAAAATAAATGTCCAGTAGCATCAAAGTTATATAAGACAAACAAAACAAACATTATGGAACTGAGACAGACCATAGGAGACCAACAGGACAGGACAACTAAATGCAAGGTGGGATCCTGCCTTGGAGCCTCTTCACATTCTTGGTATGTGTTTCCATAGGGCTGAACCTGACTGAAGAAGCACTCTGACTAGCCTCCTTTTCAGATTCAAAACCAGGAACCTCAGGTGTACTTCGAATACTGTGCAATAATCATACCATGTTCCTTCATTCATTTACTCCCTCACCCGCCTCGATGAACATTTCACCTTATTCTCTACTCATCTAAAATATTCTACTTCCGCTTCCTGTTTATTCTCATTTTATCATCTTGTCCCAGCTGATTCAAGTGATAAAGAACCCGCCTTGCCAGTGCAAGAGATGTAAGTGCCGGAAACCGTCAGGATGCCCCCTTGCTTGGATGACAAGGTCACGAGACTAAGAAAGTATTTGCAAAGCTGACTTTCTTTATCGGGGCATCCTGGGCAAGCCCCACCCTGGTATTTTTCTTGGAAGTTCTGTCCATGTTCGGAACATTGGCTCATCGCAGTAGGTCAGTCACAGTTGGAAAGAATTCGTCCTGAGATAATCCCCCCAAGACCTTATCGACCAGAGGATCCGGGAAGGTGGATCACCTTCCCTGGGGGCTAAGAAGGAATGAAAGGGACATTTAAATAGGTTACTACTCCTCCTACTAATTACTGGGGAGTTTACCAAGAGTTCTCTGGGGGTCATGGCAAGGCCACCACCAGAAAGGCTCGTACTTGGGTCACCTTTCCACCTCCCACTCCCCTGACCACTCCACCGAGGAGGCTCGCTTCCTTGAAGAAATCAGGCTCGACTGAGACTTAGGAATGCTCATAATTGTGGCCAGCATAGTTGGAGATATTGATTGCTTTAGAATAATGTAGACATAGGAATTCATTTTAGTAGTTATAAGGTTAATAGAGTTTAATTGCTAAAGCAGTGCTGCTTGACTGTCTCTTAGTTCTCTTTCGTCTCTCTAAACTGTCTCTTTGTCCTCTTTCCTCTTTTCTCCTAAGAACTGGAGTAGGTTACTAGAATAAACAGTCTCAAGCTTAAGCCCTTCCCTCTAGCTTCTACATAGTTGTACCTGATAAGAGAAATGTAACCTTTCTACTTAGGTTGATGTACTTATCTTGATTGAATGAAGTATACTGAAGACATTCAAATGGTAAACATACTATTGTTAAATCTAATTACATAGAAATCTGACTTCTGCAAAGGGAATGTTTCATGATAGTTTGGGGAATAAACTCAATGATAAGGTTGCTATGGGAGGTAGAAAACACAAAATTGTATAGAATGATAGGTGATGTAATGATGTAATGGGAATGTCTTTTGGCTATAAAAACTGTAAATCAACAACAATAAACGAGAGACTTCTCCATCTCCTGTTGGAGAGACTTCTCCATCATCCCACAAACTAACAACAATAAACGGAGAGAGACTGCTCCATCACCACACACCGACTCAGCTCAGTTCTTCTTCTGCTGACGCCACCCATCCCTCAAGACCCCAGGACCCCGCCGAGGCTGGACCCCAGCAGTTTGATCCTTGGGTCAGGAAGATCCCTTGGAGGAGGGCATGGCAACCCACTCCAGTATTCTTGCCTGGAGAATCCCTTGAACAAAGGAGCCTGGTGGGCCACAGTCCACAGTGTTGCAAAGAGTCAGATATGACTGAGCGACTTAGCACACACACACAGGCTATTTCACTAGGAAAATCAAAGTAACCAGAAAGAAACTCCCAGTGTTATACCTTGGCACCTGCTATCATCTGGTCTCATATGGTGGCTGCTTTTTTGTTACTAAAGTTGGACTGATTATGATCCTATTTAATGCCAAACCTTTCTCTCATAGTATAAAATTTATTTCTTCTTTCCTCTCTAGTGAATCATTACAACTTTTCCATTTCATTCCTGTATTATTGTATTCTCTCTCTGCTGCATCCTTGTTATGATCTTGCTGTCTTGCTAATTTGCCTTAAAAAATCATATTGACACAGTCACTTCTCTATTTTTCTGCTCCACTTTACAGCTAAATCCTTTGAAAGTGTTGTCAATATTTTTCCTTTCCTCTGCCCATTGTCCATTGAATCCACTCCAATATTGATTTTGCACCTAGCACTCCATTAAACTTCTTCTTGTCATGTCAGCAGTAAACTCTGCATTGCTAAATCCAATACTCAATTAATAGCTATTGTAATACCTGACCTGTTAGCAATCAAGTCAATCTGCCTTCACCCTTAAGAACTTTTTCCTTTTTTTTGGACTGGCTTTCTAAAAATATAAAATTATAGTTTTAATCCAGTGTCACTCCTAAAGTCAGTCTTTGGGGTGCCCTATATTCAATTCTTCAGGCTCTTCTTTTCTATATTTACATCACTCTATAGATGTTCTCATTCAGCTGTATGTACTTAAATATTATCCATATGCTAATGATTCCCAAAGATATATCTCTGGCCAGGACCTTTCCTTTGAATTTCAGTCCAGTATATCACTGACTGCCTACTCAATATTTTAGATATCAAAGAGATATCTGAAAGCTAGCATGGCAATTTTCTTACTCCTCTAAGCCCACTTTATCTAATGCCATTCTGACTCCAGTTATTATCAGCTTCATATCTCCAGTTAGACAAGTCAAAAAACTTGAAGTCAAGCTTGAATCTTCTCTTTTTCTCACACCTGAAATCCTACTCATCAGTAAATCATGTTTGACTTTACCATTTCTTACCACCTACTATTCTAGTGGAAATTACCAGAACTTACATTATGCCAAAAGCCTCCTGATTTTTCTGAGCCTGCCTTTCACACCTACCTGTTTCTACACTGTACAGGAATCATTTCTTTTAAGTTATAAGTTAGATTGTATCACTTTTAGTTAAACCTTCCAATATATTTAGATTTCATTCAGAAAAAAAATCAGAAGTTATCAAATGGCATTAAAAACCACATATATCCTCAACTTACTATCTCTTTGACTTCATCAACTACTGTATTCTCTTTGCTCTCACTGGCCTTCTTGCTATTCCTTGAATGTATCAGGCACAAGTCTTAAGACTAATTGCTTATTACTTTTCAAAAGGATTTTTCCCATGTATCTTCATGACTCCTTTCATTACCTTCCTTAAGAACTTATCAGAGATATGGCCATTACATTTTCATTTTCAGCCCTTCTAACACAGTGATTTGTGCTCCTTAAGCTAGCAATATATGCTCTAACAAAATAATAATATTTTATTTGACATGTTTATTGAAAGTCCTTCCTCTACCTGCAATAGAATGTAAGATTAATGAAGATGGTTTATGTATTCCCTACTGTCTCTCCACCATGTAAAACAGTACACAATAGGTGCTCAGTAAATATTTAATCACTGCATAAATGAAAAATCTCAGCTTCAGCATCAGTAACATAGAATGATTTATGCCTGAGCCTTCTTTTCAGATAAAACAAATGTTCTTTTTAAGATACAAAACATTGAACAAATGAGTGATAGTAGTATATTCTTCAATAGCTATGAATGTAATCTTCTGAAATAGCTTATTCATTATTTTCTCTATTTCTCTATTTTCTTACTATGTTTCTCTAGCCCATCAGGCACCTCTGTCCATGATATTCTCCAGGCAAGAATACTGGAGTGGGTTGCCATGCCCTCCTCTAGGGGAATCTTCCGACCCAGGAATCGAACCTGGGTCTCTTGCATTGCAGGCACACTCTTTACTATCTGAACCACCTGGGAAGCCCAGGTTAGGGTACAGCTTTCAGATAACCTAAAAGCCTAGAATGTGGCTTTTGAAAACTGCAATTCATACCAACCACTAATGATAAAAATAGACATTCTTTTTTCAAAATTACTTTATTACTTTGCACCTCCTCTCTTTCCTTGTTTCTACTTTTATGTATATGTCAAGACCAAACAGACCTACTCATGGTATTTCTTACCTTCAAAATTACTTTAGGATAGATAAATATGCAAAGCCATGTAGTTTTCTCTTTAGTAAAAAAAAGAGAAAGCTTTTAGTCCTTGAAGATTTACATTTTTTAATAGTGTTACAATACAATTTTGTATTGCTAGTAGTAGCTTACCAATTATTTTCTTAAAGTCTTCAAAAGTTTCTCAAACTACAGCAAATGCACTTAGGCTGCAGAGACATCAAAATGTATAAAAGAGCCAATTGCTGGCTGTAGGCAAACCTCAGTTTAGTACGTGAAAAGGAGCATTGTGACAATCGATGTACTGAAGAAGATAAAAGAGTAATCACTAAGTAGCACAGCTTTAATGAACTGACCCAGAGTATAAAAAGATAATTAGACTCATAATTAGAGAACAATAATTCATACCTGAAATTATATGGAGTTTTTGGTTGAATTGATGCAATACTTGAAATGCAATCCAACATTCACTGTCACTGTGAGCAAGATAAGACCTAAAACTTATCTTCCCTCAGAAGCAGCACTGACTATAAAAAATGCTCTGGGTAAGAGCTCATTTTTAAAAACAAAAATTTTAGTTCCCAGATATTAGCAGTTGAGCTAACAGTAGTAATTGGCCTGTTCCTTCTACCCTGCAAATATCAATACTTTCTGCTTTGGAGTATGTTAAATATCCAATGAAACAGCTTGAAAGTGCACCAAAGGTAAAAATATCCATTTTCATAGGGCAAAGTCATTTAGTAGACATTGTAAGTAGTATAATGAATTAGAGAAATCCAGGCTATTCCCACTGAAATCACTTGAGCTTTACATGAAGTTCACTTTGATACCAAATCATTCCTAGGAGCTCAGAGGAAAATCTCAAAGAATGTGCAGGCTGTTTGGGGCAACAAGATTACTATTAGCAATTAATGGATAGAGGTGATCCCATTTTCACACCTGAAATAAAACTGCCAAAGAATTAGATTTTGCTTTTAATATGTTCTTCATACCCAGCTGATTTTTTGTTTCTTATCTCCTATTTCTATCCTCTGTTTCATTCTGCTGAATGCATGATTCCATCATTAAGCCAACATCTCCTGAGTTCCTACTATGTGCCAGGCACACAGATCAGAAAATTATGAAGCATGTGTTTTCACAGGGATCTTTACTAACTCCATATATCTATTACTATGGGGCACTTCACACTGTTCATTGTTAATGATGATTAATTCACTCAATGCTCACAACAGCCTATGGGTGCAGCATTTGATCATCATTTTATAAATAAGAAAACATCACATCAGAAAGTGTAGAGCTGGATTAAGCCCAGGCTTCCTGACGCAATGACAAGCCTCTCACTGACAGAGTTACCACACTCTTTCAACATGGACCTTCTACATTCCCCACCTTCAGAGCTACTCCATATTGTTTAGTTTATCCACAAAACTTCACCCTTTTGTCCTTGATGATGAGCTGATGGTGAGCTCCAGCATTGAACCTGCTTTCTCTCTACAATAATCTCTATTTGTTTCAGGTATACAGATCACTTTCTAAAGCTCTTGAAAATCTTCAGTCTCTGTTAGAGAATACAGGAATCACTAACAGAGGAGCTGGGTAGGATCCTTAAAGGAGGCAGCAAGAAGAAGGAAGGGAAGTATGACCTGTAAGTGAGAAAGAAACAGCTAAGACAGGTAGGGATGAGAAACATTACTCAAAGGCTGGGGCAGAAAAGAGAAAATATCTTTTTAGGGACAATTTGCAGGTGTTCCATTGTATCTTAAGCAGATCTGCATTATAAACATGAGAAGGATAAAGCCAGATTTATTTTAAAAAAAAATGACTGCATTCTGTTTGTACTTGTCTTCAGTATGTGCTTCAGAGTGGACACAGAATGTTATTAAATCCAAGAAAAAAACTAAATATGAATTTATCTATTTTGGGTATTGCTCAGTAGAGCAGGAAATCCAAACCGATATATGTTGTAGGATTCTGACACAGGCTCTGAAAGGAACGATGAAATACATATCTGATAGTCTCAATTTTTTTCTGAACAACTCTGAGGCAGTGACCATGTTGATTTCTTATATTATACAACTGTTTCTGCCAGGCAAAGAGATCAGGAAGAAGAATGATTCTCCCATTTAAATCTCAGTAGAGCGTATTTTGGCATGTAAAAAGAATTAAAAACAGTATGCTATAGGGGCTAAAGTTTAAGAGCCATGGGTTTTTAAAAAAGATATTTTATTGAAGTATAATTGATTTATTAGTTTGGTGCAAATGTAATTTTGGTTTCAGACCATGAATTTTAAATCATTATAACTAGGCTCAAACACATCCTTATTAAGCAAAATAGGAACCATCACAATCAACAAAATTTTGCCAACAAGAAATAAATTTATTTATTCCTGTAGCATAAAAATCTGTGGATGAACTCTTGGAAAGCATTTTCTCCCTTCTCCTTATTGTGGAAGCATTTTCCCTGCAAAAAGTTAGTGAGATGCTTGAAGAAGTAGTAATGAGTTGGCAAGAGGCCAGGTGGATATAGCAGATGAGGCAAAAGTTTATAGGCCCACTCATTCAACATTTGAAACATTGGTTGTGCTATGGGCAGTTGGGTGTTGTCATGCAAAAAATTGGGCCCTTTCTGTTAATCAATGCCAGCTGCAGGCGTTGCAGTTTTTAGTTCATCTCATCAATTTGCTGAACATATTTCTCAGGTGTAATGGTTTCACTGAAATTCAGAGAAATTTCAGTCTGTAGTGGATCAGACTCGCAGCAGACCACCAAACAGTGACCATGATCTTTTTGTGTGTAAGTTTGGCTTTGGAAAATGCTTGAAGCTTCTTTTTGCTCCAATCACTGAGCTGGTCATCACCAGTCATATAAAATTCACTTTTCATGACGCACCACAATCTGATTGAGAAATGGTCCATTGTTTATTGCAT
Organism: Antilocapra americana; assembly: GCA_007570785.1. Classification (NCBI taxonomy): domain Eukaryota; kingdom Metazoa; phylum Chordata; class Mammalia; order Artiodactyla; family Antilocapridae; genus Antilocapra; species Antilocapra americana. The sequence goes on along the minus strand of ML664161.1, from coordinate 12,775,893 downwards.
ACAATAAGAAAAGGTGACACCTCACAACAACAAAGTTTCTTTTATTTTTGGTCAGCTCATGAGGCACGCATTTATCAAGGTTTTTCATCTTTCCAATTCACTTCAAATGCCGAGTGACCATAGAATGGTTTACACTGAGTTCTTTGGCAACTTCTCATGTAGCTGTAAGATCAGCTTTGATGGTGGCTCTCAATTATGGCTGACATCTTCTGATTGCTGGTCACTACACTCCTCATCTTCAAGGCTCTCATCTCCTTGGCAAAACTTCCTGAACCACCAAGAAGTTCCTTATGTTCCTTAGCAGTTCCTGGGCCAAATGTGTTATTAATGTTGTGAATTGTCTCCACTATTTTATGGCCGAATAAAAGAATTGCTAAATATGCTTTTTGTCCTACATAATTTCCATAGTCTAAAGTAAATATAAAATACCTAAGCAACTAATAGTCATTAGCAACAAAACATAAAATGAGAATGCATGTTAAAATTATGTATAGCATAATCACATTTATTTAAGAATCTATCCCAATATCAAGTGGCAAAGTTCAACAATGCAAAAGCACAATGACTTTTGCACCAACCTAATACAATGCTGTGTTAATTTTTGCTATACAGCAAAATGATTTAGTTATGCATATCTATATATAGAGAGAGAGATTCTTTTTCAAATTCTTTTTCATTGTGTTTTATCACAGGATGTTGAATATATTCCCAGTGCAATATAGTAAGACCTTGTTGTTTATCCATTCTATATGTAATAGTTAACATAAGAACTTTTTAAAAAATCTTTTTTTCTGGCTTACTTCACTCTGTATAATAGGCTCCAGTTTCTTCCACCTTAGTAGAACTGATTCAAATACATTCTTTTTAATGGTTGAGTAATCCGGATGACCCAGAGGGATGGAATTGGGAGGGAGGTGGGAGGGGGGTTCTGGAAGGGGAACACATGTATACCCATGGCAGATTCATGTCAATGTATGGCAAAACCAACATGATAATGTAAAGAAAAAAAATAAAAAATATTTTTAAAATTTATTTTTGATTGGGGGGGAAATTGCTTTACAATATTGTGTTGGTTTCTGCCATACAACAGTGCAACTCAATCATAATTATACATGAACCCCCCCCCTCCCCTCATCCTATCCCTCTAGGTCATCACAGAGCACCAGGCCGAGAGCCCCGTATTTAAAAGCAACTTCTCACCAGCTATCTATTTCACACATGATAGTGTATATATGTCAATGCTACTTTCTCCATTTGTCCCACTCTCTTCTTCTGCCACTGTGTCCACAAGTCCATTCTCTATATCTAAGTCTCCATTCCTACCTTGGAAATAGGTTTATGAGTACCATTTTTCTTGATTCCATATATATGAATTAATATACGATATTTGTTTTTCTCTTTCTGACTTAACATCACTCTGTGCAACAGAGAGCCATGCACTTTTGAGCAGACCTAACTATTCTGAAGTTGTATTTTAGTAATAAATTGAAAAGCTGGCCAAGGGCACAAACTTTAGAATAGGAATATAGGTTCAAATCTAGTCTCTGCTGCTTACTAGATGAGTCCTCTCAGTTACACAATTGACCTGTGAAAGCCTTGCATACATCATCCATAAAATAAACACAGCATTCCCTACTAGAATAAATAGAACAATGATGGTAAAACATCAGGAAGAGTCCCTAACTCACAGCAGACAATCAATAGTAGCTTTTTAAATTTTATGTCGTAATGGCAGGAACTTGTATAAACTTTTAAAGTTCTAATTAAAAGGAACAGAACAGAGGAATAAAAGAGCTCAATTTAGAATTCCAAAGCCTCTCAGAATTTCTTCAGTGAAGACTAAGTTTGTTTTCCCTGGAGTTTGAGTAGCCACATGAGACCTGCAGTGGACTGGACCTCAGCAACACCATGTCAGGATGGGTTCACCTCCATGACACATATGAGATCAACGTTGGCTCCCTCAGGGTGGGTACCCACCTCAGGGACATTTCTGAGGCCTCTGGAATTTTTAATGTTACCAAGCTGAGCTAGGCATACACACACAATACTCCATGGGGAAAAAAGTAAAACTTTGCTTTTTGACAAGAAAAGTGGAATGATGTTAAATCTTTGCTAGTTCCACTTAAGTTAAGAAACAGCCCTCACAGCCCCCAGTTCTCTAAACTATAAAACCTTCAACATCTGCCAACAGTGCTTATAAATTGTGACTCATCTCACAGCACCCATTAGCAATCTTCAGTGCTAAATTGGTACTTTCAACGTGATAAGTGCCTTTCTAACTCATGAAAAAACATCCACTTTCTTTTCCACTTAGAAGTGAACTGGAGGTATTTTTATTGTTGCTGAGTTTTCATGTGTTACCGAACTACTGGAGAATCCCCTGTAAAGGCCGCTGCCTGCAACTTCTTGTTAACAGTGTGTGAGGAAACAGTCTTAACATTTAAATCTTCATTCCCACATCAAGGCAAATAATCATTATTTTGTCATTTCAACTCCATCTAAAGAAGGTAAGGCTATCACAGACTTTATTACAGTAGTTACCCCTTTTCCACAGGGAATACGGTCCAAGATTAACAGCAAAACTAATAATAATATAATAATAATAAAACAGAGCAGTTACAACAATTAACTATAGTAAGAGTTATGTAAGTGTTATCTTTCTTTGTCTCAAAATATTATTATTGGGTTGTACTCACTTTCCTTCTTTTTGTGATGAGAAGTCTACAGGGTGAGATGAAATCAAGTGAATGACATAGGCATTGTGATGCAGTGTTAGGCTACTGTTGACCTTCTGACCATACATCTGAAAGAGGATTATCTGCTTGGGTGGTTCTGGGTCACCCAGCATGATTGATGCTGATGGTTGGATGTTAGTAACAGATGATGTTGATGGCTGCGGATCCCAGGCAGAATGGAGTGGCACAGTGGGAGATTTCATCACTCTACTCAGAATGGTGGTGTACACAATTAAACATTTATGATTTGTTTATTTCTAGAATTTTCCATGTAATATTTTCAGACTATAGTTGATTACAGGCAACTGAAGCCACACAAAGAGAAACTGGGTGTATATGTATGGGATCTGATAGGTGATCATCTTCAAAGTGAGAAATGGAGGTTTTTGTTGTTCAGTCACTAAGTTGTCTCTGACTCTTTGTGAATAGAGTTATTGGAGACCAAAAATTTCTTGACACTGATTTATGCAATAAAATAGAATTGTTACATTAAGAGCATAGCAACTTGCTGTTGGTATTTACAGTTCAATATCAGTACTCTTCTATAAATAAAATTACAATGTTTTTGATAATAACTTTACTAAAAAATTATCAGGAAAGAAGGAAAGATAATATAATTTCAATGGTAGCTAAGATTGTATGGGGACTTTTTATCATCAATATTGGAATAAGAGAGAAAGAAAATGTTGAGCAAGAGGCCCAGCAAAAATATGAAAGTTGTATGCTTTCAGGAATGTGGCCATGAGACACAGAAAATTATTTGTGTGCCTAAGCATGTCATAAAACCTGTGGAAGAAAATAATATGTAGTCTGCAAATACAAAAAGAGTTGGCAAAGAAAGATAACAAGTCTAGCATATATGTAGTAATAGGTAAATAAAAGAGAAATAAGAGTGAAAACAAAAATAAGACATTAAAGATGGGATGGAGAAAATTAATGATAAAAGAATAATGCATCAATGAGAAATGAAATTACTAATGAAGGTGAAAAAAGTCCATAAATAAATATACTGGTGTTCAGAATATTTTAAATTTTAACCTCAGGTATCAAATGCTATTAAAAAAGAGTAATATAATATAGGGACTTAAGAGTTATCCTAGGTACAAAACTTTAATTCTATTTTAAAGAAGGGAATGGAGATAAAAGACAACTTAAAGTCCCTTAATGAGAAAGTAACTTGGTGTTACTTATTGAGTACTTGAGTTGGACTATAAAGAAAGCTGAGCGCCGAAGAATTGATGCTTTTGAACTGTGGTGTTGGAGAAGACTCTTGAGAGTCCCTTGGACTGCAAGGAGATTCAACCAGTCCATCCTAACAGAGATCAGTCCTGGGTGTTCATTGGAAGGACTGATGTTGAAGCTGAAACTCCAATACTTGGGCCACCTGATGCAAAGAACTGAATCATTGGAAAAGACCTTGATGTTGGGAAAGACTGAAGGTAGGAGGAGAAGGGGACGACAGAGAATGAGATGATTGGATGGCATCACCAACTCAATGGATATGAGTTTGAGTAAACTCCGAGAGTTGGTGATGGACAGGGAGGCCTGGAGTGTTTCAGTCCATGGGGTCACAAAGAGTCTGTCACAGATGAGCGACTGAACTGAATTGATCTGATTGGATACAATACCAGAATCAGATATTATAGAATGTTCTAAATAATATTGAGATACACAAAAGTGATATACTTCTATGCAAGATTCAAGATTAAGAAATAAAAAGACATTTTCCTTGCTGAGATTATGTTATCATCGTCACATCACGTAGTTGCCCAGTCATGTCCAACTTTTTGTGACCTGATGGTCTGCCAGGCTTCCCTGTCCATTGGATTCTCCAGGCAAGAATACTGGAGTGGATTGGAGTGGGTTAGTCTCTAACCCTAACCTTTTTCCAGGGTACAAATCTTCCCGACCCAAGGATTGAACCCTGGTCTCCCACGTTGCAGTAAGATTCTCTACCATCTGAGCTACCAGGGATTACAGTGGTTGTTTACTGAGTATACATTACTTGCTTCTCTGATGGCTCAGTGGTAAAGAATCTGCCTGCCAAAGTAGGAGACATGGGTTCGATCTTTGCGTTCAGAAGATCCCTGGTCTTGCTTAGGAAATCCTATGGACAGAGGAGCCTTGTGGGCTGTAGTCCATGAAATCGCAGAGTCAGACAACTAAGCAACTGAACACATACACACATTCATATGACGGAATGAAACAAAGAGGTTAAGACACGCTAAAAGCACACAGTTTGCAAGGGATTGAAATGAAATTAATGTCTGTGTGACTTTGGATCACTCAGTTCTTGAACATGTGTGGCTGGAGCAAATTTGTATGTGTAACTGGGAGAGTTATTTACATGATAAATATTATATTATTATTTCCACATCTTTCTACTTATTCCTAGGTTAACTCATATGTTTATTACTCTAGCTTCATTTTGGAAAAGATTGAGTTAAAAATAGTTCAAAGTAGGTAATATCAAGATAAATGATAAAAAGATAAAACATTAAGTCTCTCCAGATAAGCTGTAGGTTCCTTAAATTCATTTTCTATTCCTTTGTCTATTTCAATAATAGGTAGACTAGTATAAAATTCAAAAGATAGCTTCCATAAACCTTCATTAAATAAATTATACTAGTCACTCTTATTAAATTTCCAAGGGCTGCCATATATAGAACTGATAAAATCAATCTCCAGTGATTACCAAAATAAATAATAATAAGACTCAGGGAGAAGATTGAAGAATAATGAAAAACTGATAAAATAAACCTACATGATACATTAATGATAATAGTTAGCATTTATTGACCTTTACTTTGTGCCTGGCATTATTTGAAGAATTTTACATTGATTAACCCCTTTAAATCTGTATTACAATCATGTAAAGAATAAAGAAAACTATTATTATTAAATTATCAATATTTAACGCTTTTTTCAATAAATTTTTGTTTTCAAATAGTCTTAGTTTTACAGAAAAGTGGCAAAGGAATACAGATTTCTCACATATCTCACACCAAATTTGTCTTAATATTAACATTTTACTTCAGTATGTGTATTAGTCAGGGTTCTCCAGGGAAACAGATAAATAGGGTACATATATACATGCAACATATGTATCTATATGTTTATGTATTTATCTATTATGAAGAATTGGCTCATATGATTCTGGAAGCTGAGAAGTCTCATCAACTGCCATCTGAAAGCTTGAGGCCCAGAAGAGCTACTGGTGCAAATTCCAAACTAAGTTCAGGAAAAGAGCCAGATCCCACTTCAAGAACAATTAGGCAGAGAGCAAATTCTCCCCTACTCTGCCTTTTATTTTATTCAGACCTCCTGAGAACCGGATGAGACCCACTGGCATTGGGAAGGACCATCTGCTTTACTCACTATTGATTTGTACGCAAATCTCATCAAGAAACAACCTCACTAACATACACAGAATAATATTTAACCAAATTTTTAGATAGCTTGTGTTCCAGTCAAGTTGACACATAAAATTAATCATCACAGAAATTTTACATCACATAAATGTTACATTTTTCACATTCAATGAACCAATACTGATATATTTTTCTTTCTTTCTTTATTTTTTTAATTCGTTTTGCCATACAATGACATGGTATCGCCATGGGTGTACCTATGCTCCCCCTCCAGAACCCACCTCCCTCCTCCCTCCCGACTCCCTCCCCCAGGGAAATCTCAGTGCAGCAGCCCCGAGCAACAATCCTGGGCTGGCGATTGATTTCACATATGATACTTAACATGTTTCAATGCCATTCTCCCAAATCATCCAACCCCTGCCCTCATCCACAGAGTCCACGAGTCTGTTCTATACATCTGCGTTCCTTTTGCTGTCTCGCATGCTGGGCTCTCCTTATCTCTTTCTAAATTCCATATATATGCGTTAGTATACTGTATTGTTGTTTTTCCTTCGGGCTTACTTGACTCTGGATAATGGGCTCCAGTTCCATCCACCTGAGTAGAACTGCCTCAAATGAATTTTTTTTAATGCTGAGTAATATTCCATTGTGTATATGTACCACAGCTTTCTTATCCATTCGTCAGTTGATGGGCGTCTAGGTTGCTTCCATGTCCTGGCTATTGTAAACAATGCCGCGATGAACATTGGAGTACATGTGGCTCTTTCAATTCTGGTTTCCTCGGTGTATATGCCCAGCAGTGGGGTTGCTGGGTCATATGGCAGGTCTATTTTCAGTTTTTTAAGGAATCTCCACACTGTTTTCCATAGTGGCTGTACTAGTTTACATTCCCACCAACAGTGTAAGAGGGTTCCCTTCTCTCCACATCCTCTCCAGCATTTATTGCTTGTAGACTTTTGGATTGCAGCCATTCTGACTGGTCTAAAGTGGTACCTCATTGTGGTTTTGATTTGCATTTCTCTGATAATGAGTGATGTTGAGCATCTTTTCATGTGTTTGTTAGCCATTTGTATGTCTTCTATGGAGAAATGTCTGTTGAGTTCTTTGGCCCACTTTTTGACTGGGTCGTTTATTTTTCTAGAATGGAGCTACAGGAGTTGCTTGTATATTTTTGAGATTAATTGTTTGTCCGTTGCTTCATTGGCTATTATTTTCTCCCATTCTGAAGGCTGTCTTTTCACCTTGCTTACAGTTTCCTTTGTTGTGCAGAAGCTTTAATTTTAATTAGGTCCCATTTGTTTATTTGTGCTTTTATTTCCAATATTCTGGGAGGTGGGTCATAGAGGATCCCACTTTGGTTTATGTCGGAGAGTGTTTTGCCTATGTTATCTTCTAGGAGTTTTATAGTTTCTGGTCTTATGCTTAGATCTTTGATCCATTTTGAGTTTATCTTTGTGTATGGTGTTAGAAAGTGTTCTAGTTTCATTGTTTTACAAGTGGCTGTCCAGTTTTCCCAGCACCACTTGTTAAAGAGGTTGTCTTTTCTCCATTGTATATTCTTGCCTCCTTTGTCAAAGATAAGGTGTCCATAGATGCGTGGATTTATCTCTGGGCTTTCTATTTTGTTCCATTGATCTATATTTCTGTCTTTGTGCCAGTACCATACTGTCTTAATGACTATGGATTTGTAGTATAGCCTAAAGTCAGGTAAGTTGATTCCTCCAGTTCCATTCTTCTTTCTTAAGATTGCTTTGGCTATACGAGGCTTTTTGTATTTCCATACAAATTGAGAAATTATTTGTTCTAATTCTCTGAAAGAGACCTCTGGTAGCTTCATAGGAATTGCATTGAATCTATAGATTTCTTTAGGTAGTATACTCATGTTAACTATATTGATTCTTCCAATCCACGAACACGGCGCATTTCTCCATCTATTTGTGTCCTCTTTGATTTCTTTCATCAGTGTTTTATAGTTTTCTATATACAAGTCTTTTGTTTCTTTAGGTAGAAATACTCCTAAGTATTTTATTCTTTTTGTTTCGATGGTGAATGGAATTGTTTCCTTAATTTCTCTTTCTGATTTCTCACTGTTAGTGTATAGGAATGCCAGGGATTTCTGTGTGTTGATTTTGTATCCTGAAACTTTACTATATTCACTGATTAGCTCTAGTATTTTTCTGGTAGAGTCTTTAGGGTTTTCAATGTAGAGGATCATGTCATCTGCAAACAGAGAGAGTTTTACTTCTTCTTTTCCAATCAGGATTCCTTTAATTTCTTTATCTGCTCTGATTGCTGTGGCCAAGACTTCCAAAACTATGTTGAATAGTAGTGGTGCGAGTGGGCACCCTTGTCTTGTTCCTGACTTCAGGGGAAATGCTTTCAGTTTTTCACCATTGAGGATAATATTTGCTGTGGGTTTGTCATATATAGCTTTTATTATGTTGAGGAATGTTCCGTCTATTCCTGCTTTTTGGAGGGTTTTTATCATAAATCGGTGTTGAATTTTGTCAAAGGCTTTCTCTGTATCTATTGAGATAATCATGTGGTTTTTATTTTTCAATTTGTTAATGTGGTGTATTACATTGATTGATTTGCGAATATTGAAGAATCCTTGCATCCCTGGGATAAAGCCTACTTGAGCATGATGTATGATCTTTTTAATGAGTTGTTGGATTCTATTTCCTAGAATTTTGTTAAGGATTTTTGCATCTATGTTCATCAGTGATATTGGCCTGTAGTTTTCTTTTTTTGTGGCATCTTTGCCGGGTTTTGAAATTAGGGTGATGGTGGCCTCGTAGAATGAGTTTGGAAGTTTACCTTCCTCTGCAATTTTCTGGAAGAGTTTGAGTAGAGTAGGTGTTAGCTCTTTAAATTTTTGGTAGAATTCAGCTGTGAAGCCATCTGGTCCTGGGCTTTTTTTTTTTTTTTGGAAGATTTCTGATTACGGTTTCAATTTCCGTGCTTGTGATGGGTCTATTAATATCATCTGTCTCTTCCTGGTTTAGTCTTGGAATGTTGTACTCTTCTAGGAATTTGTCCATTTCATCCAGGTTGTCCAGTTTATTTGCATATACTAGCTGATAATAGTCTCTTATGATCCTTTGTATTTCTGTGTTTTCTGTTGTGATCTCTCCGTTTTCATTTCTAATTCTGTTGATTTGGTTCTTCTCCCTTTGTTTCTTGATGAGTCTGGCTAATAGTTTGTCAATTTTATTTATCTTCTCAAAGAACCAGCTTTTGGCTTGGTTGATTTTTGCTATGGTCTGTTTGTTTCTTTTGCATTAATTTCTGCCCTGATCTTTAAGATTTCTTTCCTTCTACTAGACCTGGGCTTCTGCATCTCTTCCCTTTCTAGTTGCTTTAGGTGTAAAGTAAGGTTGTTTATTTGATTTTTTTCTTGTTTCCTGAGGTGAGCTTGTATTGCTATGAACTTTCCCCTTAGCACTGCTTTTACTGTGTCCCATAGGTTTTGGGCTGTTGTGTTTTCATTTTCATTCATTTCTATGCATAATTGAATTTCTTTTTTTATTTCTTCTGTGATTTGTTGGTTATTCAGCAGTGTGTTGTTGAGCCTCCATATGTTGGAAGTTTTGAATGGTTTTCTCCTGTAATTGATATCTAATCTCACTGCATTGTGGTCAGAAAAGATGCTTGGTATGATTTCAATATTTTTAAATTTACCAAGGCTAGATTTATGGCCCAGGATGTGATCTATCCTGGAGAAGGTCCCGTGTGCGCTTGAGAAAAAGGTGAAATTCATTGTTTTGGGGTGGAATGACCTATAGATATCAATTAGGTCTAGTTGGTCTATTGTATCATTTAAAGTTTGAGTTTCCTTGTTACTTTTCTGTTTAGTTGATCTATCTATTGGTGTGAGTGGTGTATTAAAGTCTCCCACTATTATTGTGTTGTTGTTAATTTCCCCTTTCATACTTATTAGCATTTGCCTTACATATTGTGGTGCTCCTATGTTGGGTGCATAAATATTTATAATTGTTATTTCTTCTTCTTGGATTGATCCTTTGATCATTATGTAATGTCCATCTTTTATCTCTTTTCACAGCCTTTATTTTAAAGTCTACTTTATCTGATATGAGTATTGCCACTCCTGCTTTGTTTTTTTTTTGGTCTTTATTTGCATGGAATATCTTTTTCCAGCCTTTAACTTTCAGTGTATATGTGTCCCTAGGTTTGAGGTGGGTCTCTTGTAGACAACATATATAAGGGTCTTGTTTCTGTATCCAATCGGCCAATCTTTGTCTTTTGGTTGGGGCATTCAACCCGTTTACATTTAAGGTAATTATTGATAAGTATGATCCCGTTGCCATTTACTTTATTGTTTGGGTTCGAGATTATATACCCCATCCGTGTTTCCTATCTAGGAGAGATCCTTCAGCATTCTTTGGAGCGCTGGTTTGGTGTTGCTGTATTCTCTCAGCTTTTGCTTGTCTAAAAAGCTTTTGATTTCTCCTTCAAATTTGAATGAGATCCTTGCTGGGTACAGTAATCGGGGTTGTAGATTATTTTCTTTCATGATTTTAAGTACGTTCTGCCATTCCCTTCTGGCCTGAAGTGTTTCTATTGAGAGATCAGCTGTTATCCTTATGGGATTCCCCTTGTGAGTTATTTGTTGTTTTTCCCTTGCTGCTTTTAATATCTGCTCTTTGTGTTTGATATTTGTTAATTTGATTAATACATGTCTTGAGGTGTTCCGCTTGGTGTTCATCCTATTTGGGACTCTCTGGGTTTCTTGGACTTGAGTGGTTATTTGCTTTCCCAATTTAGGGAAGTTTTCAACAATTATCTCCTCAAGAATTTTCTGATGGTCTTTCTTTTTGTCTTCTTCTTCTGGGACTCCTTTGATTCAAATATTGGTGCATTTAACAGTGTCCCAGAGGTCTCTGAAATTGTCCTCATTTCTTTCAATTCTTTTTTCATTTTTCCTTTCTGTTTCATTTATTTCTGCCATTCTGTCTTCTACCTCACTTATCCTGTCTTCTATCTCTGTTATTCTACCGTTAGTTCCCTCCAGGGTGTTTTTGATCTCATTTATTGCATTATTCATTGTATTTTGACTCTTTTTCATTTCTTCTAAGTCCTTGTTAAAGCTTACCTGCGTCTTCTCAATCCTTGCCTGCAGGTTATTGAACTGCAACTCCAATTTATTTTCCAGATTTTGGATCATTTTCACTACCATTATTCAGAATTCTTTATCAGGTAGACATCCTATTTCTTCCTCTTTTGTTTGGTCTGGAGGACATTTATCCTGTTCCTTTACCTGCTGGATATTTCTCTGCCTTTTCATCTTGTTTATCTTGCTGCATTGTCCCTTTATTCTGGGGGTTCCTCACTATGGGAGGGGTTGGATGTGTGGTTTGTCAAAGTTTCATGGTTGGGAAAGCTTGTGTGGTGTTCTGGTGGGTGGATCTGGGTTTCCTCACTCTAAGGAGCAATGAAGAGTCCAGTATAGAGTTTTGAGATGTCGGTGGGCTTGGTGTGACCTTGGGTAACCTGTGTATTGAAGCTCCAGGCTATGTTCCTGTGTTGCTAGAGAACTTGCTTGGTATATCTTACTCTGGAGCTTGTTGGCCCTTTGGGGGTGCTTGGTTTCAGTTTAGATATGGAGGAGTTTGATGAGCTCCTAACGATTAATTAACTCCTGGATCCAGGAGTCCTCTGGAATTCTCAGGATCTGGGCTTAGTCTCCTGTCTTCCAGTAGCCTCAGGACTCCTTCATCTATGCAGTAATGATGGTAGAACGTCTAGTTTAACAGTGAGAAGTTTCTCCACAGTGAGGGGCACCCAGACAGGTACACAGAGTTACATGGCATGGACCAGGAGAATAGAAGAATCAGATGGTGCTCTCCACAGGCTGGATCCCTCGAAGATGTTCACGGAGTTATACCGAGAGGAAAAGAGGGAGTATGGAGACAGAAGTGACCAGAGAGAGAAAAGAGAGAGTCAGATGGACAGAGACAGATCCAGCCAGTGGTCAGTTATCTCGGTGTTCTTCACCACTCATAACACTCAAACATATTCCCAGAGTTGGGTAGAGAAGATAAAGGGGGTGGGGTGGGAATGAAGGAGGTAACTTCTTGGGAAAGAGAAAAAAAAAAAAGGAAGAATCAAGAATGGGGAGAGAGCAGTCAAGCCAGTGATCTCACTCCCAAGTAACAATGGATACTGAAGCTTGGATTCTTAAAGATACAAAGTTAATACCAAATATTAATAAGCAAAGATTAAAAATCTAGAGTAAAGGTTGGATTCTCAAAAGTACTTTTACAAAAAAAAAAAGAAAGAAAGAAAGAAAAATAACGAATAAGATAGGAAATAATATGACATCAGCAAAGATTCAATTAAAAATAAAAAAAGGGAAAAAGAGGAGATATAAAAGGAA
>ML664161.1:12750771-12763290 GCA_007570785.1 Antilocapra americana | reverse complement strand
GAGGAGATATAAAAGGAAAGAAATAAAATGGGAAATAAAATAAGGGACAGAGAGGTGATTAAAAAAAAGGAAAATAAAAATAAAGAAAAAAATAACGGAATTATAGGGGACTAAAAAAATAGTATACAAAAAGAATTAAAAAAATTTAAAAGATGATCCCAGTAAAATTATATTTAGGGCTTTCTCTGGTACTGTTGCGTACATTGAGGAGTCAGTTCATTTTCGGATAGTTCCTTGGTCCGGCTTGTACTTCTCACTGCCTATAGACTCCTTTCTATGCAGTCTGCGCCACCTGTAGGGATTTAATCTGTTGCTCCTGTTTGCTGCAGAGCGGTTCCCTCTTCTTATTTTAGCATCTTCTGTTTGCTGGTCTCTTCAGTGTCTATTCAGCGCTCTGGGGTTTGCCCCGCTCCCGGCGAGTGCGCTTTCCCCGCCCCCTCTGCTCAGGCTCTCAGTCGCCTCCCCAGCGCGGTTGGGGACTGCGACTTCTCCCCTCCCCCGGCCCAGCCAATCGATTTTCTCGGCGTGCAGCTGGGCGCGCCTTCTCAGGTGTGTGGAGCGCCTATCTCTGGCGGCGACTGTCCAGTATCCCCAGAGGTCTTGGCTAGCACTCAGTTCTGCCGCGGTTTGGGAGCAGAAGCCTCTCCGCTCTCCAGCGGGGGCTGGGCCTGTCCGCAGCCCACAGCCGCCCAACTCCACCCAGCCGTCTCCCGCAGGGGACCTAGTCCTCGCTGCCCTTTGTTCTGTGAGCGAGCCTGGCGGGGGCTCTTCCTTGGGAAAGCTACCCAGCGGTCTATCTCTGGTTAGCACCCTCGGTTAGGTGCCGCAGCATTCAGTCTCAGTCCTCTCCCTAAGCGTGCGGGGCCCACCCCTCCCTGAGAAGTCCGCACCAGCCAGTGGGGGATGGGGCGCCCAGGCCGCTGCTCCGCTGGGAGTTATAGTTAGAGACACAATCTGGGGGGCTTAATTATTTATCTATTTTTACTCCCGTTTATGTTGCCCTCTGAGATACGCCATAGATCTGCTGGGGAGAATGTTTCCTGGTGTTCGGAAACATTTCAAACTCCCTTTTCTGAAACGGAGGGATCTCGGTCCCTAACTCTTTGCCTCTTCTTTTATTTATTTATTTTTTTTTTTTGTCCTACCTTCTTTCGTCAGCAATGGGCTGCCTTTCCAGATGCCTGATATCCTCTGCCAGCATTCGGATGTTGTTTTATGGAGTTTGCTTGGTTTTTAAATGTTCTTTTGGTGTATTTATTGGGGAGAGAGTGGACTCCCCGTCCTATTCCTCTGCCATCTTACTTCCCTCTCCAATACTGATATATTAATAATACTGAGATGTTGGAAAAAACTCTTGAGAGCCCCTTGTACTGCAAGGAAATCTAACAAGTCAATCCTAAAGGAAATCAGTCCTGAATACTCACTGGAAGGACTAATGCTGAAGCTGAAGCTCCAGTACTTTGACCACCTGATGTGAAGAACTGACTCTTTGGAAAAGACTCTGATACTGTGAAATATTGAAGGCAGGAAGAGAAGGGGACAATGGAGGATGAGATGGTTGGATGGTATCACTGACTCAATGGACATGAGTTTGAGCAAGCCCCAGGGGTTGGTGAAGGACAGGGCAGCCTGGAGTGCTGCAGTCCATGGGGCCGCAAAGAGTCGGACATGACTGACAGAAATGAACTGAAAGTTTATACTTGACTCAGATTTGCTTAGTTTTAACCTTGTCTTCTGTTTCAATTCCAAAATCCAATCCAGGACACCACATTACATTGCTTACTATATCTCCTTAGGTTTCCCTTCGCTTCAACAGTATCTCTAACTTACCTGATTTTTGATAAACTTGACAATTTTGAGGAGTACTGGTCAGGTGTTCTGTTTTATACCCTACTCTTGGAATTTATTTCCTGCTTTTTTTCATTACTAAACTGATATTATGGTTTGTTGAGAGGAAGATCACAGAAGTGTCATTCATTTATCATATGAAATGTACATTATATTAAAATTACTTATCACTGTTGATCATCTGGCTGAAGTAGAGTATTTTCAGGTTTCCTTTTGAAGAAAATTTGCAAGTCAACAGGTCAGAGTAGTTACATAAATTATTTGAGATTCTTCTACATGAAAGAGTTGCCTAATCTCCACCATTCATTTATTAATTCAATCATTTATTTATGTCACTTATGGACTGATGTTATTACTTTATGTTGTTGTTTAGTCACTAAGTTGTATTTGACTCTTTGCAACCCCAAGGACTGCAGCATGCCAGGCTTCTCTGTCCTTTACCATCACCTGGATTTTGCTCAAACTCATGTCCATTGAGTCAGGGATGCCTTTCAAACATCTCATCCTCTGTTGCCCACTTCTCCTGTACCCTAGTCTTTCCTAGCATGAGTCTTTTCCAATGAGTCAGCTCTTCTCATCAGGTGGCCAAGGTATTGGAGCTTTAGCTTCAGCATTGATCCAATGAATATTCAGAGTTGATTTCCTTTATAAATGACTGATTTGATCTCCTTGCCATCAAGGGATTCTCAAGAGTCTTCTCCAGAAGCACAATTTAAAAGCACCAATTCTTTAGCACTCAGCCTTCTTTATGGTCCAACTCTCACATCCATACATGACTACTGGAAAAACTATAGCTTTGAATATAGGGAGCTTTGTTGGTAAAGTGGTGTCTCTGCTTTTTAATACATTGTCTAGGTTTGTCATGACTTTATATTTATATTTAATTTATACTTTATGTTAAAATCTGATCCTACTTTATTTTGTTACTCAAATTGTTCTAGCTCTGGGGATTTGGAGCTCTTCTTTAAGTTGACGCCACTGTACTTTACCTGGAAGAAAAACCTATAAAAGTATAGCCTTCTCCTGTGACTGCAGATCCTAGGAGTTTCTCAATTTTCATACTAGTCCATATGCAGCAACTCCTAATTCATTCACAGTATCATTTAAGTGTCCATCTCCGTTGTTTGCCTCAATGACTTTTTCTCCAGGTAAGCAGCTCTGATCTCTGGCTCTCCAGATGAATCTGTCTCTCCAGATTTTAGTACAGTAGTTTGCCCTGCAACTTTAGATCCATGATGGGTACAAGAAAAATAATCACTTTTCAGTCTGTTTAACTTTTTCTAGTTGTGAGGACAGGAGTGTGGCCTCTAAGCTCTTTACATATCAAAGTTGAAACAGGAGGAGTGACTTCCTATTAATATGAATTGACTTCATATTATCACCTCTTTTTTACAGGTGGTGAAATTAAATACTCACATAACTTGCCCAAGGTTATGCTCTCAGAATTACTGACTGAAAGGCATGATCCTAACCACTATGGTTTACTCTCTATATATTACATAGAACTATTAAAGATGTGAATAAAATCATTTTGGAGCAACATATGGGAGTAATTACCTTTAGGAATTAACTCTGTAAAGAACAGCCTTATGAATGAGGTAACATGAGCTACTATAGAGAATGAGGAATTTGCCAGGCATGTAGGGTAGGGACTTTTAGGCAAAGGAACAACAGGTATAAAGGCATAGAGACGTTGAAAAGAATGTTATCTGTTCAGATTTAGTTACTGAAGTAGAGGATATATGTTCAGGACACTGATAAATCTGGGGATAGGTCTTGCCCAGACAGTTCTGGGCAAGAACAGAAGGACAGTTCTAAGGGCTGTGCATGGAATTTATAACTAAAAAATGAACAGGCCTTTAAAATGAAGGATTCACTAGAAAGATGGCCCATAGGAGGTGAGAGATAGTAGCAAGAATTTAGTTAAGAGACTTTAACTGTGGCAAGAATAAAACACAAGGGATGTGTGTTTACATATTTGATATTTTATATGCAATGTTTGATTAATTCTGGGTAAAACTTTCACTTTTCTCCACACCCTCTCCAGCATTTATTGCTTGTAGACTTTTGGATAGCAGCAATTCTGACTGGTGTGAAATGGTACCTCATTGTGGTTTTGATTTGCATTTCTCTGATAATGAATGATGTTGAGCATCTTTTCATGTGTTTGTTAGCCATCTGTGTGTCTTCTTTGGAGAAATGTCTGTGTAGTTCTTTTGCCCACTTTTTGACTGGGTCGTTTATTTTTCTGGAATTGAGCTACAGGAGTTGCCTGTATATTTTTGAGATTAATTCTTTGTCAGTTGCTTCGTTTGCTATTATTTTCTTTCATTCTGAAGGCTGTCTTTTTACCTTGCTTATAGTTTCCTTTGTTGTGCAAAAGCTTTTAAGTTTAATAGGTCCCATTTGTTTATTTTTGCTTTTATTTCTAATACTCTGGGAGGTGAGTCATAGAGGATCCTCTGTGATTTATGTTGGAGACTGTTTTGCCTATGTTTTCCTCTAGGAGTTTCATAGTTTCTGGTCTTACATTTAAATCTTTAATGTATTTTGAGTTTATTTTTGTGTATGGTGTTAGAAAGTGTTCTAGTTTCATTCTTTTACAAGTGGTTGATCAGTTTTCCCAGCACCACTTGTTAAATAGATTGTCTTTTTTTTTATTGTATATTCTCGCCTACTTTGTCAAAGATAAGGTGTCCACAGGTGCGTGGATTTATCTCTGGGCTTTCTATTTTATTCTATTGATCTATATTTCTGTCTTTGTGCTAGTACCATACTGTCTTGATGACTGTGGCTTTGTAGTAGAGCTTGAAGTCAGTCAGGTTGATTCCTCCTCCAGTTCCATTCTTCTTTCTCAAGATTGCTTTGGCTATTTGAGGTTTTTTGTATTTCCATACAAATTGTGAAATTATTTGTTCTAGTTCTCTGAAAAAAGACCTCTGGTAGCTTGATAGGGATTGCATTGAATCTACAGATTGCTTTGGGTAGTATACTCATTTTCACTATATTGATTCTTCCAATCCCTGAACACGGTATATTTCTCCATCTGTGTCATCTTTGATTTCTTTCAACAGTGTTTTATAGTTTTCTATATATAGGTATTTTGTTTCTTTAGGTAGATACATTCCTATGTATTTTATTCTTTTCGTTGCAATGGTGAATGGGATTGTTTCCTTAATTTCTCTTTATTTTTTCTCATTGTTAATGTATAGGAATGCAAGGGATTTTTGCGTGTTAATTTTATGCCCTACAACTTTACTACATTCACTGATTAGCTTTAGTAATTTTTTGGTGGATTCTTTAGGGTTTTCTATGTAAAGGATTATATCATCTGCAAACAGTGAGAGTTTTACTTCTTGTTTTCCAATCTGAACTTCTTTAATTTTTCTGCTCTTATTGCTGTGGCCAAAACTTCCAAATCTATGTTGAATAGTAGTGATGAGAGTGGTCACCCTTGTCTTGTTCCTGACTTTAGGGGAAATGCTTTCAATTTTTCACCATTGAGGATAATGTTTGCTGGGGGTTTATCATATATAGCTTTTAATGTGTTAAGGTATGTTCCTTCTATTCCTGCTTTCTGGAGGGTTTTTATCATAAATGGATGTTGAATTTTGTCAAAGGCTTTCTCTGCATCTATTGAGATAATCATATATTTTTTATCTTTCAATTTGTTAATGTGGTGTATTACGTTGATTGATTTGTGGATATTTAAGAAACCTTGCATCCCTGGGATAAAGCCCACTTGGTCATGATGTATGATCTTTTTAGTATATTGTTGGATTCTGTTTGCCAGAATTTTGTTAAGGATTTTTGCATTTATGTTCATCAGTGATATTGGCCTGTAGTTTTCTTTTATTGTGGCATCTTTGTCTGGTTTTGGAATTAGGGTGATGGTGGACTCATAGAATGAGTTTGGAAGTTTACCTTCCTCTGCAATTTTCTGGAAGAGTTTGAGTAGAATAGGTGTTAGCTCTTCACTAAATTTTTGGTAGAATTCAGCTGTGAAGCCGTCTGGTCCTGGGCTTTTGTTTGCTAGAATATTTCTGATTACAGTTTCAATTTCTGTGTTTGTGATGGATCTGTTAAGATTTTCAATTTCTTCTTGGTTTTGTTTTTGAAAGTTGTACTTTTCTAAGAACTTGTCCATTTCTTCCAAGTTATCCATTTTGTTGGCATAAAGTTGCTGATAGTAGTCTCTTATGATCCTTTGTATTTCTGTGTTGTCTGTTGTGATTTCTCCATTTTCATTTCTAATTTTGTTGATTTCATTCTTCTCTCTTTGTTTCTTGATGAGTCTGGCTAATGGCTTATCAATTTTATTTATCTTTTCAAAGAATCAGCTTTTGACTTTGTTGATTTTTGCTATGGTCTCTTTTGTTTCTTTTGCACTTATTTATGCCCTAATTTTTAAGATTTCTTTCCTTCTACTAACACTGGGGTTCTTCATTTATTCCTTTTCTAGTTACTTTAGGTTTAGAGTTAGGTTATTTATTTGACTTTTTTCTTGTTTCTTGAGGTAAGCCTGTATTGCTATGAACCTTCTCCTTAGTACTGCTTTTACAGTGTCCCATAAGTTTTGGGTTGTTGTGTTTTCATTTTCATTCATTTCTGTGCATATTTTGATTTCTTTTTAAATTTCTTTTGTGATTTATTTAAACCAAGTATTGTTGTTGTTGTTTAGTGGCTAAGTTGTGTCTGACATTTTTTCAGTCCCATGGACTGTAGCCTGCCACACTCTTCTGTCCATTACATTTCCCAGGTAAGAATACTGGAGTGAGTATCCTTTTCCTTCTCCAGGGGATTTTCCTGACCCAGAGATTGAACTCATGTCTCCTGCATTTCAGGCAGATTCTTTACCATTGAGCCACCAGGGAAATCCAACTATTTTCCAATATAAAATAAAAATTAAATTTAAATAAAAATTAAAAATAGAGTTCTGCTCAGTATATGACATCTAGGGTTGATGGCCTTCATGAGACATTTTATCCATATTGTGAACACTGACATCACAGGAATTTCAACTTATGTAATGCTACTGTTTAATACTTGCATCACATAATTATTATTTTTAAATAATTTCAAAAATAATTTATTTATATATTTATTTTTGGCTGTACTGGGTCTTTATTGATGCATACAGGCTTTCTCTAATTGCAGCTAAGTGGGGCCTATGCTTTGTTGTGGTGCACAGGCTTTCCATTGCGGTAACTTCTCTTGTCTTGGAGCACAGGCTCTAGGCACACAGACTTCAGCAGTTGCAGCACTTGGGCTATAGTAGTTTAGTCACAGGGGCTCATAAGTTGTGGTTTGAAGACCCTAGAGTGCACTGTCTCCAGTAGTTGTAGTGCATAGGCTTTCGTTGCCTGTGGTGTATGGGATCTTTCCAGACCAGGGATCAAACCCATGTTCCCTGCATTAGCAGGCCACATGAATCATCCACTGCACCACCAGGGAAGTTCACATTATTGTTGGTTTTATAAAAACAGGTCCTGTTACTAAACCCATACTTGTAATAAAAAAAAAAAAACAATTATCAATGTCTCAAAATATTCCTATAGAAAAATGGTTGAGCATAGTTATAATTCCAGGAAAAACAATTTAAACAAACAGTAGGCAATGTACTTTAAAGGCATCTTCTTTCACCTAAGCATGCTTGTTTTGAATATGACTTAGGATAACCACCACGATGCATGTAAGGTGGAATTTGTCTTTACCTTTTTCTCTAAATTCAATGAGTTTTGAAACAGTTTGCACACCCCTTAGCAGTGTTCTTCTAAACTACTTTTCTGTACAACAATTTATGGCAAATGGAACTTTGTGTTCAATTCTTTATCAGCTGACCACTGTATCGATATTTATTTTTTTTCCGTGATGCTCTTACTAGTTCTTATTAACATTATGCTGCTGCTGCTGCTAAGTCACTTCAGTCGTATCCAACTCTGTACGACCCCATAGACAGCAGCCCATCAGGCTCTCTTGTCCCTGGGATTCTCCAGGCAAGAACACTGGAGTGGGTTGCCATTTCCTTCTCCAGTGCATGAAAGTGAAAAGTGAAAGTGAAGTCGCTCAGTCATTTCAGACTCTTCAAGACCCCATGGACTGCAGCCTTCCAGGCTCCTCCATCCATGGGATTTTCCAGGCAAGAGTACTGGAGTGGGTTGCCATTGCCTTCTCCATTAACATTATAGAGTTTATCTATATATCCATGCTTACTTCAAAAATTAAAACTGAAAGGAAAGACAATTGTAACCTTTTTTTCTGCCACCCTTTATCAGGAAATATAATACATAAAAAGCCAACCAAACAACCAACCAATAGGACAAACAAACAAAAAACTTAAAGGAAGGTAATTGTTTAAATAGTTAAATAGTAAATATTGGTGCTCCTACCTTCTGGTGTTCAAAATCTAGGCTAGCTAGTATGGTAGCGAACTCATTTCCTTTCCATGTGTTTAGTTGCTCAGCTGTGTCTGACTCTTTGTGACCACATGGACAGTAGCCCACCAGGCTCCTCTGTTCCTGGGATTTTCCAGGCAACTCGCTGAAGTTACCAAGCCCTCCTCCAGGGGATCTTCCCATCCAGGGATCAAACCCAGGTCTCCTGCATTGCAGTCAGATTCTTTACCGTCTGAGTCACCAGAGAAGCCCATTCATTCACTCTCCATTGTCACCAGTTTGAATCGGGAAACAATTCCATATAATAATTTCAAACATATTTTACTGGTTCTCCGACATTACAACAAAAGGAGTTGGGAGAAGAAATTCGGCTGGGCTGAAAGAAGACTGTTTGGTCATTATTTTCTAGGTCTAGAATTGTCTGAGTGAAGGATTCTGATCCTAAGTTTACAGAGACAATGAAACTAAGCATGAAAAACTAAAGCTAGGTTAAAAGCCAAAATTAATAACTCATAGAAGGGAGCTGAAATGAAAAACCAAACCAAAATAAAGTGGTTGGGCACAAATAAATATGAAGAACAGAAGTACAGGAATGATAAAAATGGGGGATCAAGAAAGAAAAAAAAAGAGTTATCTATCAAGTAACTTTAAAAAACAGCATCAGATTCAAATATGAAAAGTTAAGAAAAATTGCTCCATTCTTTGTAATCTCTGTCTTTGTCTCTGAACCTGTTCCAGGTCGGGTATATGTGAGAATATGCTCTTCACCATGTGACCTAGTCAAAGCTCAGAGAAAAGAGAATTTCAGGCTCCACTGGACTAGCAAGTCTAAATACACAATCATAATCAAATAAACTAGTTCTACTAGCAATGTAAAATTTAATTAGTTTGTATGCGCTCAGTTGTGTCCGTCTCTTTGTGACCCCATGGACTATAGTTCACCAGGCTCCTCTGTCCATGGAATTTTCCAGGTAAAAATCCTGGAGTGAGTTGCCATTTCCTTTTCCAGGGGATCTTCCTGACCCTGGGATCAAACCTATGTCTCTTGCATCTCCTGCATTAGCAGGCGGGTTCTTTACCAGGTGAGCCACTGGGGAAGCCCTTTGTAAATAGCAAGTTAATTTCAGTGAAATAACAACCAAAAAAAAAAAGTCATGAAGCCAAAAAAGTCTCAAATGTCCATGAACAATGTTGTGATGTATAAATAGTTTTAAACAATAGTTTTAGACTAGTCTCAAAGCATCATTTTATCACCTAGTATGAAATAAATTTGACTGTTGAATAGTAAAGTTTCTTCAATGACTACTATATAAAATCTACAGCATAATATATAATGCATTCATTGAATAAAAATATTGAACATGTCAAATATTAAATAGATTAGTGAGATTGATTCCAGGAAATTCAGAGAAATTCAAGGAAAGCATCCAAATTAAGAAAGGAAATGGTAAGAGAAAAGTCATAAAAAATTTAAAGAGGTGTGAACATAATGGGTCAAGAAGTCTTTATCTGCTCAGAGGATTTTTCAAGAATAAACCTATTAAAAGAATAAATTTACTGCAAATCTCATCCTTACAGTTTCTGTAGTTAGAATGAAACTCATTTAAATGAATATTTGATAAATGCATAAATGAATAAAGATGAAATGAATAAATGAATGAAAAGCGAACATAAATACTAAATGGTGGAAATTAAATGAATAATTCTCTTGAATAAATCAACTTTACTCGTTTGCCAGCATTCTATGTAGAGCCATACCATCTAAAAATGTAATTCTGAATGGATCATGTTAATGAATTTCTCTACACAAGAAGTATATAAATTTATGGCTGTAATCAATATACTCTTAATACACTTCATTTAGTTCTGTCCTTTAAGTACCTTAAACATTAAATGATATATTTTTTTCACTGAGTTAGATTATTCACCATTTCTTTCAATAATTTTTTAACACTGAGGTTACTTATGATCCTGGGAATAGGAGGGATCCTTCTCCATGTGTTTTCTTCTCAGAACATTAAACATATTAGCCTAATTATTCCCCTCTTACTACCAGTCTTTTTCTTCTGGAACATTTCCAATTGTCCTTTCTATAGTGAATTTTGGGTTAGGTCAACACAAACCATATTGAATCCCAGTCAGGCCTGCTTGTAGAATTTAGGGTAAGGCAATGTTTAGTGTTTGTCTTCAAAATAGCCAAGAATATATATATATATATGTATATATATATATATTTTAAATATTTTATATATATATATAAATTCCTAATATTTTAAAAGGAGAATTGTGCATAAAAAGCACTCGTTTTCCTACCGTGAAGAAAGAGGACTAGAATTTTTGCAAAATAAAACTTGTAAATATTTTATTAACAAGAAGGGTTTCATACATTTAAGTTTCTGGAGAAAAAATCATCTCTTGAAGGACAAAGTTCTCAGATCCTGCTCAAACAAAAAGCCAAGCCCCATTCATTTGGGATTAGAAGAGTGATTATGTTGAATTCAGTCAGTATTTTTTATATTCATAAAAAATATGGACAATTAAAAAGATAATCCTCTTCTTTTAAACTTTCAATCTTAAACAGTTAATTTACTTAAACTATCAATTCTTATGAAATTGTGCAAAGGTAAACATTAGCCTGACTCACTCTGAATTATTGCCAAATCCAAATTAGTGTGCTCTAAACTCTTAAAAATTTTAATTCTGTTTTTTTTTTAAAAAAAATTGCAAGGTTCTAATTATTAATCCAGAAAATTAGCAGGTATGTACTTTTGGAAAATATACAAAATTAGCTCATGGGAAACTTTGTCCCTGTGCGAAATCTGCAGTTGGCTCACTGTACAACTTCAAACATATTTTATAGCTTTTATCTAAATCTTCTACATGCAGAATCATCTATATATTTTTAAAAGCATTTTCATTTGCTTTTTATAATTTTATTTATTTATTCTAATAAAATTAATACATACAAAGGAAATATATCATTTATATTTAAAATACATAATGATACTATTATTATTAATTTCCTTAAATACCTCCTAACTCAATAACTAGAGCATTTCAAATGCTCGTACATTCTTATATGTGTCCCCCACACTTAGCCCTTTGTCTTGACTCCTCCATGTTTATCTTTCTGTTGTTTTTAAAATAGTCTTATAATAGATCTTTATATCCCTAAAAGTTATTTTTCTTGCTTTTTACTTCCACAAAAGTAATACATTATATATAATTTTCTGAGACCTATTTTCAAATTATTTTTTGAACACAACACTATCTATAGTATATTACTTCTTACTTTGAAATGTATTTCATTTCCTAAATATTTTATCTTGCCTTCTGAGCAAATATATTTCCGTGGTTTGCTAATTCTTTCTTCTTTCATTTAGCACATATTTGTTGAACACCTACTAGCTGCTAGCTACTCTTTCAGTAGAAAACATACACACAAACATACAATTCCCTGATCTTCATGGAGTTTATATTCTAATAAGGATAAACACCCTTATTTGTGAAATTTGTGGAATCATTATCAAATTATTCTATTTTATAGGACAATATAAAATGCTAATCTTTTATTAATATTAAAATACTTTACCTGTGACTAAGACATTTAATTTCAATCAGTAGTACATAATAGTTGATCAGCATCCTCTACAAATTTTGGAAATGCCAGGCTGTAAATATCTTTCATCTAAGGGTGAAAAATAGTAGTAAATTTCAGTTTTCATCTTTTAATTATGGGTGAGGTTGAAAACCTTTTCATGCTTACTTATTACTCATATATATTTTTTTGAAAATTGTGCTTGTGTCTTAAACCTATTTTCCTATTGTCTTCTTAATGTTGATTTGTGAGAGTCCCTTATGCATTTCTAGGTAATAATTCTTTTTTGAAATATATTCTAATTTTTTCATGAAGTCTTTTGGTGAACAGAAGTTTTTAATTTTTAAGTAGACTAATTGGTCAAAATTTTAGGATAGGTTTCTTTGTAAGTTGTTAAGGAGATCATTCCCAATTCAAAAATTATAAGGATATTCTTTTATTTATTTGTTTAAACATGTTGAAGTTTTTTTTTTTTTTAATTTATTTTTTTTTATTATTGTTTTTGCCATACATTGTCATGATATCTCCATGGGTTTACATATGCTTCCCCTCCGGGTCCCCCCTCCCTCCTCCCTCCCCCCCGGGAAATCTCGCTGCACCAGTCCCGAGCATCAATCCTGGGCTGGCGATTGATTAGACACATGACAATTAACATGCTTCAATGCCCTTCTCCCATCT
>ML664161.1:12667525-12740771 GCA_007570785.1 Antilocapra americana | reverse complement strand
GTGGACTTTGTGGATGAGGGTAAGGGTGGGATGATATGGGAGAAGGGCATTGAAGCATGTTAATTGTCATGTGTCTAATCAATCGCCAGCCCAGGATTGATCCTCGGGACTGGTGCAGCGAGATTTCCTGGGGGGGAGGGAGGAGGGAGGGGGGACCTGGAGGGGAAGCATATGTAAACCCATGGTGATATCATGACAATGTATGGCAAAAACAATAATAAAAAGAAAAAAAAAAAAGAATCATCTAAGTTTGAAATGATCATATTTTCTTGAATTTGTCAAAGTGTAATGATGATTTTTATCCCTAATAATGCTTTTTTCCTTATGTAATTTAATGCATATGTATTAAGTGTTCAGTAAGTACTAGGAATTTGAGATGCAAAATAAGGTAATAAAACATCACACATTTGGCCCATTTCAAGTTTCTTTGGGTATAATTCCTTTGTTTGCTGGGCATGTAGCAAAGGAATTCTGAACACATCACTTCAAGATATACAGCTCTGGCAGATTAACTGTTTTGATTTAAAGGCAACTGAGAAAAAAATATATATATAAGAAAAACATTTTGATCATTTTCCTTTTTTGAAAAGCACAAGATGGAATTCCCATGTGAATAATGTCCTCCCTGCATTAGAAAAGTAACATTTTTATCATTAAGAAGGAGAAGTTGAGACTAAGAGACTTCTATACAAACCATACTTTGTTAAAATAATTTCTTTCTTATCTTCCTTTAGCCTCCCCACACATTTTACTTGGGCTTCCCTGGTGGCTCAGAGGAAAAGAGTCCTCCTGCCAATGCAGGAGACACAGATTCAATTCCTGGGTTGGGAAGATCCTGTGGAGAAAGAAATGGCAACCCACTCTAGTATTCTTGACTGGGAAATCTCAAGGACAGAGGACCCTGGCAGGCTACACTGTCCATGGGGTCACAAAGAGTCAGACCTGACTGTGACTAAACAACAAAAAGCATGATTTACTTACTTTTCCACAATTTCCTCTGTTCAACTTAATATAGAAGCATCCAGGTTTCACCATTTTTGGGGGTCTTCATTCCTTGTGAAGGATCCCATATTACATAAACTTACATTAAATAAATATGCATGCCTTTCTTCTGCCAATGGCTTATATCAGTTTAATTCTCAGACTCCATCAAAGGAAAAAAAAAACTCAAAGAGATTAAGGGTAACACATTGCCTCTCCTGCACTAGTGAAAAATATTTGCAGGAATCAAAATCATAAGAGGCCCTAATAGCCTTGCTAGGAAGACCAATCTTGCATGAAAACTGTTCTTGTCTGGTTTGGCTATGCCTACATCTGCCACTGCAGATGTGATCAGAGCTCATTTCACTGAGTCTTCTCTGTTTATCCCCAAAATCAGTTCAATATTATTAGATGAGCTTTCTGCATTGTATCATTTCCACTTTCATAATAGAAATTTTCTTAACAAAAACAGATTTCCTTTAAGATTCATAATATTCAATAGAGGTAATGTACTGTTCTCACTTCCATTTCTGAAAGTCATTCTTCAGTTCAGTTCAGTTTCTCAGTAACGTCCGAATCTTTGTGACCCAATGAACTACAACATGCCAGACTTCCCTATCCATCACCAACTCCCAGAGCTTACTCAAACTCAAGTCCAGAGAGTGGTGATGCCATCCAACCATTTCATCCTCTGTCATCCCCTTCTCCTCCCACCTTCAATCTTTCCCAGCATCTTTACCAAACAGTCGGTTCTTTGCATCACGTTGCCAAAATACTGGAGGTTCAGCTTCAGCGTCAGTGCTTCCAATGAATATTCAGGAGTAATTTCCTTTAGGATGGATTGATTGGATCTCCACGCAGTTCAAGGGACTCTCAAGAGTCTTCTCCAACACCCTAGTTCAAAAGCATCAATTCTTTGCATTCAGCTTTCTTTATAGTCCAACTCTCACATCCATACATGACTACCAGAAAAACCACGGCATTGACTAGATGGACATTTGTTGGCAAAGTAATGTATCTGTATTTTCATATGGTATCTAGGTTGGTCATAACTTTTCTTCCAAGGGGCAAGCATCTTTTAATTTCATGGCTGCAGTCACTAACTGCAGTGATTTTAGAGCCCCCCAAAATAAAGTCCATCATTTTTTCCATTGTTTCCCCATCTATTTGCCATGAAGTGATGGAACCAGATACCATGATCTTAGTTTTCTGAATGTTGAGCTTTAAGCCAGCTTTTTCACTCTCCTCTTTCACTTTCATCAAGAGGCTCTTTAGTTCTTCTTTACTTTATGCCATAAAGGTGGTGTCATCTGCATATCTGAGGTTATTGATATTTTTCCCAGCAATCTTGACATCAGTTTGTGCTTCACTCAGCCCAACATTTCTCATGATCTCCTCTGCATAGGTTAAATAGCCAGGGTGACAATAGATAGCCTGGATGTACTCCTTTGCTCATCTGGAACCAGTCTGTTGTTCCATATCCAGTTCCAACTGTTGCTTCTTGACCTGCATACAGATTTCTCAGGAGGCAGGGCAGGTGGTCAGGTATTTCCATCACTTAAAGAATTTTTCACAGTTTGCTGTGATCTGAATAGTCAAAGGCTTTGGTGTATCTAATAAAGCAGATGTTTCTCTGGAACTCTCTTGCCTTTTTGATGATCCAATGAATGTTTGCAATTTGACCTCTGGTTCCTCTGCCTTTTCTAAATCCAGCTTGAACATCTGGAAGTTCATGGTCCACATACTGTTGAAACCTGGCTTGGAGAATTTTCAGCATTACCCTCCTAGCATGTGAACTGAGTGCAATTGTGCAGTGGTTTAAACATTCTTTGGCATTCCCCTTCTTTGGAATTGTAATGAACTGACCTTTTCCAATCCTGTGGCCATTGCTGAGTTTTCCAGATTTCCTGGCATATTGAGTGCAGCACTTTTACAGAATCATCTTTTAGGATTTGAAATAGCTCAACTGGATTTCCATCACCTCCACTAGCCTTGTTCATAGTGATGCTTCTTAAGGCCCACTTGACTTCTGTTTCCAGGATGTCTGGCTCTAGGTGAGTGATCCCTCCATCATGATTATCTGGGTCATGAAGATATTTTTTATATAATTATTTTGTGTATTCTTGCTACTTCTTCTTAATATCTTCTGTTTCTGTTAGGTGTGTACCATTTTGGTCCTTTATTGTGCCCAACTTTGCATGAAATGTTCTCTTGATATCTCTAATTTTTTGAAGAGATCTCTAGTCTTTCTCATTCTTTATTTTTTTTTTCCTGCTGTTTCATTGCATTGATCACTGAGGAAGGCTTTCTTATCTCTCCTTGCTATTCTTTGGAACTCTGCATTTAAATGAGTATATCTTTCCTTTTCTCCTTTGCCTTTCACATCTCTTTTCTCAGCTATTTGTAAGGCCTCCTCAGACAAACATTTTGCCTTTTTTCATTTCTTTTTCTTGGGGATGGTCTTGATCACTGCCTTTTGTACAATGTCACGAACCTCTGTCCATAATTTTTTAGGCACTCTATCAGATCTAATCAGATCTAAAATAAGATAATTCTTATAGGCTAAAGTCAGTTGTCTCTTTAGACAGTAACTGGTTAAAAAAAATGAACATTTATTCAATTTAGGTCAACGCAACTGAAGAGGTTACCTTCTAGAAGGGAATTTTCTGTTCTGGAATTACCTAGTTTATGGATGGTAGAGAACTTTGTTCTTCTTCTGAATTTTGTTTTAACCAAATTTAAGATCTGGAGTTACTATAATAGCTGTAACTGACTTGAGATGAAAGGATATGAAGAGGAGCAGAGAGAGGAGAACCATACAGAAATGGGACAGGGATCATTAAAGCCAAACTTTTGAGCCAAACCAATCTTTGAATTTCTGGTTTTTAAGTGCAGCCCAGTGATACAATGAAACATAACTAAGGACTGGAGCTCATGTGCCTTCTTGTCTCTCATCACTCTAGTGGGGTGAGTTTGGGACCACCTGCTCCCTGCTTCTGCCCAGCATCCATGGCCATACTCCATACTGGCCAGGGCTGGGCCCAGAGATAGGAATGCTTAAAGTCTGGCTCAACAAGTTTTAGGACAACACCTTAAACACCTGTAAGAGTCTACACTCTTATGGATTTCTCTGTCCCCAGTAGGAAGTGGTGTGTGATATGAAATAGAAAAATTGGAAAGCATATGACATGAATAGAGAAACCATATAAGAAAGGCAAAACTATCTGTTCTGGTTTTTTTTGTTTGTTTGTTTGCTTGCTTTAAACAATGAGCATAACATTTTTATTATTAATGGGCCCTAGAAATTATGTATCTGGCCTCAGTAATCATTTGAATAGCACCTAAAGTCATCCAATGGGAAACAGCAGGTTCTGTGTCCACCTACCTCATAATAACTTAATGAGATCCAGGTGTAGACAGCAGGTCCTACCTTCAGGTTCAGCCATGAGGTTGCCATTCACACAGTACATTAAATTAACAGCACTTGAATGGCACCCCTTGTAGTTATATAACATTTACAAATCTGTTTACAGATAAGAATCCTTACTAAAAAAAAAAAAACAAGAACAACAATTCTAAAACTAGAAAAACTGCTTTCATATACTTTCTTTTCAAGTTTCCTTTGAAAAGTGACACATTTAATTTTATTTAATTGAGAAATTTCTTTGTGGCCTTTACGTTGAAAGTAAAATTGTTCTAGTATTCTTTACATCTTGAAGTTATTATGATTTATTAAGTCATTTATTGCTAATACTGAAGTACATTAAATACTTTTTGTGAGTATAGCAGAGAAACCTTAACAAGAGTTACTTTTCATCGTGATCATTTAACAACTGAGGAATTCAATGCTATGAGAATTAAATTATTGTCTCTATTTTTATCTATTTATTTTGACTAGTTAATTCATTGATTTATAATATTTTATATTTGAGGATATTTAAAGTTCAGTATTTTTACCTACAAATGAAATACATTTCCTCATTCTAATGATTAAGATTTTTATGATAAGATTAAGGAGAAAAGTTTGTTAAATTCTTCTAAAATCTATATATTCTCCCCAAATCAGGAAGACCAGATAGTAACCAAAAAACCCCTTTGTTTCTTTATACAAAAGCAGATTTTGTAAAGTAAATATACTATAGTTTTATAGTTTAAGTAGGCAAGTGAAAAAATTGTAGCATCTTTAATTTTAAAAAGAAAGAAAAAGATAGATCTCAGGAGAGTAGTCCTTAAGCCTTACTGACTTCTCTGCTATGAATCAACATGGAACTGGAGCATGTTAGCAGTATTTGAAATATATAAAGTGCTCTCCACATGATACATGTTCATTGAGCTAGAATCTCATCTCACATAACTAATTGGAGAATGATAAAGGTCATTAAATTTCAGGATGGCTATGTGAGTAACATATAGAATGATAGAAAAACAGGACCACAAGAAAATGTGAAACCTGGGACAAGGAAAGCAGAATGTATTCTGTTTGGAGGTTTCACCATGTCTGTCTCTCTAGGCATCTTTGTATTCAGTCAGGTACTTCACATAAAAGGAAATCAGATTAAGAGATTAAAAACCCTAATGTTCTGATCCAAAAATTAAAAAATAAATAAACATGAAGAAATAAGTCCCAACCATACTTTCCTATTAAACGCTTCAAAGTGATTTAGAAGAATTTCTGTTAAAGCCTTTCAAAATACACCATTTGCAACATATTCACTCTTTTTAGGTCACTAACTTTTAAAATTATTTTTGTTAAAAGAACACTTCATGGTCAATTGGAAACTTCATTTGGGAAGGGATTATAGCTGTCTTTTTCAGCTTTTTGGACTAGAGATCAATCAATTTCTGAGTGGATGAATCCATCTTTATTGAAAATAAAGATTGGCTTGTTAAATAACAGAATGATAGTATTATAACATCCTTTGAAAACTTAAATTTAAATGCAATAATAGGAGTAAAGAACAAATAGATATGTTCATTTAAACTTGAAAAACAGAGGACTGTTGATATTTTAGTTTGATGTTTGTGAAAACTAATCCAGCAGGAATATGAGCATTGTTAGTTTTGACATTTCAGTTTTATGTGATTATTTTATTTTATTTTATTTTTGGTTATTTTAATTTAGCAGAAGTTTGCTAATATAGAATAAGATCTACTCTGAAAATATGATTGAGTACACTTTTTTATGTTTATAAAATAAAAGACTTCTATCATACCAACAGAGGCAAAATTCCTTTTTCTTCTTTAAAAAGAAAATTGAAATATAGTTGATTTATGATGTGTTAGTTTCAGTTGTACAGTAAAGTGAATTGGTTATACATGTATCCACTCTTTGTCAGATTTCCTTCTCATTTAGGTCACCACAGAAAATGTCTCCTTTTTTTTTTTTTCTTATGCGTGTGTATGGTGTTACAGAGTGTTTTAACTTCATTCTTTTACATGTAGCTGTTCAGTTTTCCCAGCACCATTTACTGAAGAAACTGTGTTTTCTCCATTGTATGTTCTTGCTTCCTTTGTCATAGATTAATTGATCACAATTGCATGGATTTATCTCTGGGCTTTCTGTCTTGGTTCATTGATCTATATTTGTGTTTTTGTGCCATTACCAAACTGTTTTGATTACTGTAGCTTTGAGACCCAGAATAATCAAAGCAATCTTGAGAAAGAACAGAGCTACAGAACAGGCTACCTGTCATCAGACTATACTACAGAAGTACTTTCAAAATGACTGCACTTTTAATCTGGTTACCAAATACTAATTTACATTTTTCCATTAAGCAGACTTGGTCTTTGAGAAACTTTTTAAACAAGATATATCTTTCAAATTATTAATGTAGCATATAAAGGGCATAAAGGGATGTAAATCTCTGTCTGTTCAGGATGTTTCTTACATGAAAGTCAGCAGAATTTCCACAGCTCAACTGCCATTTAGTCAGCTTTTTTAAGAATAGTGTTGATGTTTAAACTCTTTTATGGGTGTCAAGATTCACTGTTCAAATATTCAGCTTTAAAACGATTGCCAGAAAATGACACAGTGCTATTTCCCTTCTCTTGTGAGCGTGTTTGATTTATAAAATTAAACTGAGTTAAAAGTGAGGCATATTTTTGCCAGAATTTCATTAGACAAGCAGATACTTCACATCAAACTTGTATAATATTTTTTGCACTTATCAATGCTTCAGGTAAAATTCTTACATTTTTCAGTCATGGTATCCATGTAGAAAATGTCTTTTAAAATGCATTGAAAGAGGGAAATATTTTAATGTCATTTCTATTAAAGTATAGAAAGCTGCTTATCAGTTTCCTGACCTGATTCTTTACACATTCTCAGAACTCTAAGAGAAGACTATATTTTCTGTATTACTAGGTCTGCCAAAGATTAAACTTTATGTAATTACCTAAACAAAAAACTGGTTAATTACTGCAATATAATTTCAGGCCTCCTATATAAATCCCATTCCTTCTTATTTAAATAACATTTCTATATGCAAATTCATAGGATTTAATAAGTGTATCCCCTGGAGAAGGAAATAACTATTCCAGTATTCTTGCCTGGAAAATCCCATGGAAAGAGGAAACTGGTGGGCAATATCTCATGGTATTGCAAAGAGTCACACACAACTGAGCAACTGAACACAATAAGCACATAGTCAAAGTTATTCTAGCCACTGCTCTAATTAATATCCACTTCCTCTCTGATTCAGATATAAGTCATATTCAGATTCTATTTCCTTGATGGCCTTTATTGTCTTCCCTACTTGGAATGACATGGCATTTTCATTCATCAAGTTATCTTTATAAGAACTTTATCACTTTATGCTTCTGCTCTGGCCCTGGTTTGATTTCAGTTTGTCAGTTCCCATACAGCTTCCACTGTGCACCACCTGTAACTTTGGGCAAGTTACTTGAGTTTCTATCCTTCAACTTTTTATCTATAAAACAGAAATGAACAAAGTATATACTCATAAGATTATTATAAGGATTATATGAGCTAAATACATAAAGCATTGATGCATAGCAAGCTTCAAGCCTTTATTACCCTTAGCACAGGCTTTCATTGTTCTTTTCTCCAAAGTCTACCCCTTTTCACACTGCCCTTTCCTTCCAATGAATACTTACTGGACTTCTGTGTGGTGGCATACAATCTGTTACTTAATCATGAATTCATTTCTTTTAATGAGTCTTGTTTTATCAAGGCAATTGCAACACCCTTGAAGATAACTCATCTGTGTTAGCTCGTTGGCATTATGCAATGTTTGGCCACACAACATCCTTGATAATTTAAAATAATACCCTACAAACAACAGAAGCAGTAAGTAATTATTATCATAACAAAAATAGCTAGCATTCATTAAATTCTTATTATTGCAACTATAAAGCTTTTACATTCATTGTCTTTTTAAATCCATATAATATTCTGAAATTGATCCTATTTTCCCATCTATCTTACAATGAAGGATGGGGAGGGTGGAGTGACTTTCTCAAGAATACATAACTACCGGTAAATGTGGTTATCATCATTGTCTTTGGTGGGTCGATAGGGGCTGCCTAGCCCCACAGCACAAAGCACTTCTATCTTCCTCACAGCCCCAGAACTTCACATTCTTATTGCAGGAACTCTTCATTCTTATTTCTGTACTGTCCAATCATTCCACATAGTACCACATGTTCATGTTCCGTTTCCTATAGCACAAGGGAGAAGGGTGATGGTTAGTAATATCTGAAGCCTGTCTCCCTGTGGAATCTCTATAGAGTTCTTTTTCTTTTTCTTTTTCTGTTTAGTTAAAGAAATGTCAATAGACTGGAGTCTGTCAACACCATACAAATCTTAATCGAAATTGGATTTCTAAAATTGTAATTGCTTTTCATTATATTTGTATAGCAATTGCTTCATTAATATGAATGTCTTTCAGGCTTTATTTCCTAACTTCTCAATAAGAACTTGTCATAGAATAAAATAGTTTTACAGAATACTGTATTTGGATAAGAGTTTAGAGACTCTCAGTTTCAAACATTTTGTCAATGATGAAACCAGAGCTTATAGAGGGGTCTTTCCCATATACCTTAAGCTGATAGATAAGCTATTGCAATAGAGATTCAAAAATACAGGAACTACAAAAACATCACTTTTTCTTCTCTCTTTTATGTGGAAACCCTTATGTGAAACGCCGAGATCATCAGGGAATCTCTGCTCTGCTTTGTCAGAGAGCCAGATGTTTTTTCATTGTTGCTCTCAACTCTCCTATAGTGTTTTTTTTTTTTTTGGTTTCTCCTTTATTTTTTTTTTCCCTTTTATTGTTTTTGCCATACAACGCCATGATATCACCATGGGTTTACATATGCTCCCCCTCCAGAACCCCCCTCCCTTCTCCCTCCCTCCTCCCTCCCCCCGGGAAATCTCGATGCACCAGCCCCGAGCATCAATCCTGGGCTGGCAATTGATTAGACATATGATAATTAACATGTTTCAATGCCATTTTCCCATATCATCCCACCCTTACCCTCGTCCAAGAGTCTATTCTATACATCTGCGTTCCTTTTGCTGTCTCGCATGATGGGTTCTCGTTACCGTCTTTCTAAATTCCATATATATGTGTTAATATACTGTATTGTTGTTTTTGCTTCTGGCTTACTTCACTCTGGATAATGGGCTCCAGTTTCGTCCATCTGAGTAGAACTGCTTCAAATGAATTTTCTTTTTTTTAATGCTGAGTAAAATTCCATTGTGTATATGTACCACAGCTTTCTTATCCATTCGTCAGTTGATGGACATCTAGGTTGTTTCCATGTCCTGGTTATTGTAAACAATGCAGTGTTTTTATATTGTGCATGATAGAGGCTGAGACACTGCCTTGGCTCATCTACCAACAGGGAAAAGGGAAGAAGTGGCAGAAGTATTCTACATCTAAAAGCCAAGATCCAAAGGGACACATGACACATCAACTCGTAGTCTGTGGGTAGGTTTAATCAGAGAGCCATACCTGACTACAGATATGACTACAGAGTGCATTCTATGTGAGCAGCCTTAGGGACAGTTTGGGCACTGTGGTAACAGGGAAGCTGGGCTTTGGTGAACACCTGGAGGTCCCACCAGGTCATATAGAAAATGTAGATGGAAGACTTATACTGCCAAAGTCATTTGCACTATTTTATGTTGAATAAACATATATTGCTAATGTTCTACAGGGTATTTGTCTAATGTTATTTTCTTACTTACATACAGTTGTTGTGCTAGTGCTATTTGTTTCCTATTGCAACTTATGAGAATAAAAAATATCGTGTTTGTCAAAACTGTTCTATAACTTCCGGTCAGTTGATGTGGTAGGGAGACATGATGTGGTAGGGAGACATAATATGATTTACTTTTTTAATTGTAGTAAAAATGCACAAATACAAAGAACATATGCTTATTATATAGTCAGAGCCTTTTGATAGGTAGATAATAAAGGTATTTAAATGTTTGTACCTTTAGTAACATCATAGTTTTTGAGTTACAGACTACAAGATGAGGAATCCGTTCATGAAGGGTGCAAGAAAATATTCAGTGGTAACCATGGTGAGGTAGGTTATCCACACTTGAATTAAGATCCATCAGGAATCAAAATCAGAAGACAGCTTTATTCATACCTTTATTATTTTGTAACAGCGATCCTATATGATGCCTTGATTTTACAATAAAATCTAATTAGAATTAAATTAAGAAGTTCAAAGTTAGATAATTATTTGCATTTGACTTCTATAACTGTAACTAATTGATCTACTGTGTTATATACAGTTACACAATGGCAGAAGATAAAATGCAATTAGATCTATTTGGCTCATTCCTTCATATATATTTATTAGCTGGAACAAATATTTTTTAATTAGCTCAAATAGGAGACTCCAGAATTTGTCATTTGACCCATTAGCCCTACTTTAAATTCTCTAAAATTTACTTATCAAAAATAACTGATTTCAATTTTTACATTGTTCAGTATCCATATGGTACATAAGAGAAATGGGAACATCAAAGTGTATATCATAATCAAGGAATTCTATATAATTCTGGGATTATGCATTACTTCTACAGAAAATGTATCTTTGAAATATGAAGAGTAGCAACAATACTGTCATAAAATGGTTGATTATTGTCCACATTGCTCATAGACTTTATAAATTAGAAGATCTGAGATGATGAATTCTAAATAAATATTTGTCTAAAGAATGTTGATTCTTAAAGATGCATTCACTTATGACTGACTTGTTCATCTATGGATATTAACTGTTCAAAGTTCTGGAATCTGAGTGATTTGAATTTTAATCCAAGCTTAGTCACATATATGTTATGTGAATTTCTTAGTTAAGTTCAGTTCAGTCATGTCCAACTCTTTGCAACCCCCATGGGCTGCAGCACATCAGGCTTCCCTGTCCATCACCAACAACTGGAGCTTGCTTGAACTCATGTTCATTGAGTCAGTGATGCCACCCAACCATCTCATCCTCTGCCGCTCCCTTCTCCTACCTTCAGTGCTTCCCAGCATCAGGGTCTTTTCAAATGAGTCAGATCTTTGCATTAGGTAGTCAAAGTATTGGAGCTTCAGATTCGGCAATAGGCCTTCCAATGAATATTTAGGACTGATTTCCTTTAGGATTAACTGGTTTGATCTCCTTACTGTCCAAGGGACTCTCAAGAGTCTTCTCCAACACCACAGTTCAAAAGCATCAATTCTTTGGCACTCAGCCTCTTTATAGTCCAGCTCTCATATCCATACATGACTACTGGAAAAACCATAGCTTTAACTGGACAAAACTTTGTCAGCAAAGTAATGTTTCTGCTCTTTAATATGCTGTCTAGGTTTGTCATAACTTTTCTTTCAAGGAGCAAGCATCTTTTAATTTCATGGCTGCAATCACCATCTGCAATGATTTTGGAGCCTTAGAAAATAAAGTCTCTCACTGTTTTCCATTGTTTCCATATCTATTGCTATGAAGTGAAGCAATAAACCTCAGTTTTTTGAATGCTGAGTTTTAAGCCTACTTTTTCTCTCTCTTCTTTCACTTTCATCAGGAGGATCCTTAGTTCCTCTTCACTTTCTACTACAGGGTGGTTTCATCTGCATATCTGAGGCTATTGATATTTCTCCTGGAAATCTTGATTTCAGCTTTTGCTTCATCCAGCCTGGCATTTTGCATGATGTACTCTGAGTATAAGTTAAATAAGCAGGGTGACAATATATAGCCTTGATGTACTCCTTTCCCACTTTTGAACCAGTCTGTTGTTCCATGTCTGGTTCTAACTGTTGCTTCTTGACCTGCATAGAGATTTCCCAGGAGGAAGATAAGGCAGTCTGGCATTCCCATCTCCTTAAGAATATTCCACATAGTCAAATATTCCACACCATAATACCCAGAGTCAAAGGCTTTAGTGGAGTCAGTGAAGCAGAAGTAGATTTTTTTCCTGGAATTATCTCTTCCTTTTTCTATGATTCAACAGGTGTTGGTAATTCGATTTTTGGTTCCTCTGTCTCTTTTAAATCTAGATTGAACATCTGGAAGTTCTCAGTTCACATACTATTGAAGCTTAGCTTGGTGAGAATTTTGATCATTACTTTGTTAGTATGTGAGATGAGTATAATTTATGCAATAGTTTGAACATTCTTTGACATTGCCTTTCTTTGGGATTGGAATGAAAACTGACATTTTCCAGTCCTGTTAAGTTACCTTAATTCTCAGGTTCTCAGATTTCTGCTGTTGATAATGGAAAATAAATGCTTGTGGACTTTTAGCCAGCAGTAGAAATTGGTTAACAGGCTAAAAAATGACTAATATGTCAACAAATGTGTAGTGTGTGCCCAAGAAATGGTAGCCATTTCCATTCTAACTCTGCCCCTATATTTTCCTGTGCAAAGACTTAATATCATTTATTTCCACATCACAGCAATATCTAGTTAAATGCTTTGTACAATAGATAGATTTGTTGAATTGACCTGCATCTGAAATAAATTATTAAAAATACCAATATATTTCAAGAGAAAACACATCTTTTGATTTATACTATTTGGATATCACAGATGAAAATTATAATTTATTTTGCCTCTGGTCTGAAATATCAGATAATGACTTAAATCCTCCAATTTAGTTTATGTGCAAAGAGTCAGTCTAAAGATAAATATTTATGGTTTTTCTTTGGAACTAGTGTGTCTTGGCAGTTGTTCAATTCACTAGATATGCTATTAAAACAGCACAACTGATTCAGCAGTTTCACTCAGGTGCAGGTTTGCCTAATGATGCAGATCTCCTGCAATAACTTGGAAAAAATAAATAAGAGAATCCAGAGGTTACAAAAGTTATATAGTCATTAAGAACAGACTCCATAGTGACTTGAAGTGATTTTCTTAATTGTAATTTCTCCACTTTTCATTATGCTTGAGTCTTAAATTATAACTGACTACATTTCTTAAATTTTTCAAGATAGGTCTCATGCTGACCTTGAAGTAAATATAAAAAAGAAAGCAGATGTTAAATCTCTTCCTCACCTAAAATACAAATAAGGACAATACATAAAAAGATAAAATCAGCTGTGCTCCCTAAAGCCCTGTTTTTTCCTAAAGCCCTGTTTTTCCTCATACTGTTTTTTGTAAATTTTTATTTCTTTATTGAAAAAACATTTTTCACATTTTAAAATAGTACTCATCCTAGATTTTACACATCACATAATCTGATGAAACTGTTAAAATATAATTATATAGCTATCTACTACATAAATTTAGACTATATGTATATTCACATTTTTTATTCTTAAAAGAGTCCACTGGCATTATTTGAAAAGTGACCATTGTTGTTGTTACCCACCCCTCCCATGACTGTTTAAGCATCTGAGACTTAAATAAAAAACAAGAAGGCAGAATCCTGCTTCTAAAACCCAGCCAGAAAGTTCACTGCTTATGTTTTTTCTCATCATCTCATAGTGAGACAGTATTAGTTTGAAGCAGCCTACTTCTTTGGTCATTTTCATAATCTGTGATGAGCCCTTGATGATTGACTTCAGTGCCTAAGCTCAAGGGTGCCCCAGATTTGGGGTTGTATTCACAATTCTCTTATTTTATGATTTACGGACACAGTGCTAGGTAGGTTGAATTCTGAAGACCTAATCCTTTTTCAACAGAACAGTAGGGTAATACATTAGCCTAATCACTGGTTTACACTCTCCCTTCCTCATGGGATTGTTTTTAATGGTTTTGATCAGGCTATGCTAGTTACCTTCAATGAATTCCTATCTTTGAAAGTCAAGAGTAACAAATTGGGAAATTTAGGTAAATTGAATCAATTCCACTTTAGATTTGCACTCCAGAGACTTCTTAGAGTAATAGCACCCTTTGAATCAAAATAAATGTTGTTATACATTTTACCTTGCTAAATGGTACCTTTTGTCACATTTTATTTGAATTCGATGTAGGAAATATTTATATAATAAATATTATTAAGTCTTTGAAGGGATATAAATTCCTCAAATCTGAAAGTAATTAAGAATTAGACTATTTCAAAACTGGTAGATAATTAGGTTTAAACTACATTTCTTCTATTAAATCAGGGTATTTTCATAGGAACTGTAAATATATAAATATTGTAATTTTTATCAGAATTAAAAAAGAATCTCTTTTCCTCTAGAATGAGCTGGATTTTGTGCCCCAGTTCCAATAAATCTAATCTATCATAAGTGACAATATGTGATTTCTGAGACTAAGTCCTAAAAAGTACTATGGCTACCCCATTGCTCTTCTCTTAGATTGTTACTTCTGGGTGGATCCGTGTACATTGTCATAAGGATACTCAATCAGGCCTAAGGAGAGAGCCATACAGTACAGAACTGACACTTCCTGCCAGTAGCCAGTAGAGAAATGAAGCTTCTCACTAACAGCTACATGAGTGTACCATTCTACAAGAGGATGGTCCGGCCTCAGTCAAACCTACAGATGATGGCAACCTCGGGGCATCTTAACTTCAATTTCACAAGAGATCTCTAGCTAAGAACCAGTTCACTAAGCTACTCTTATGCACTATGAGATCATAAATGTTAACTGTTTTAAACTGATAAATTCATGGGCAACTTTTCATGTAGTAATAGATGATATCATCTTCAAGAAGTCATTCCTTCCACTGATATCTACCACTTTTTAATTACTTATTCTGAATTTTGATAAATAAATTAGCTGACTGAATGCTTGTCCAGAATTTTTTTTCAGAATTATTTTCTACATTCTGTGTATTAAGAAAATCTCTAGCAGGAGATTTAGCTTGCATATACATATGGCAATAGGACTTTTTCCTTGTCCTGCCTAAAACACATCTGCACTGCTGATAAACTGGAGAGAATTCAAGAAGTTGTCATAGACTTATAGCATCAGAATAACCTTAAAGGGCAAATTAATCCAATCTACCAATTAAGTAACCAACGCATAAGCTAGAACATCCATTTCATCATTCATCAATTGTATTTGAACTCACAGTATCCAAAGAACAGGCTTCTGTCTGCAGATAGCTATAAATTTCAGAAAATCTTCTTTTATTTTAAGTGATTGACCCTTTCAATTGAGCTTATGGTTTTAAGGGTAGCCATATAGAACAAGTCTACTCTTTAAAAAAAAAAATCAACTCTTCCTTTTAAAACTCAAAAATGCAAACCTATCTTAACACTATTACTCAGTTCATTTTCTTATTTATTTATTCACTTACTCAACAAAATCTTATTGGATCTCTACCAAATATAAGTCACTATGATAGAAGTTGTTTACAACTCAACAATGCATTCAAACACATTGTATTCAAAAAAGGAAGGTAATATATGGAATTCACTTCATTGAATTAATTGTGATCATTGTAATAAGGTAATACAAGCACATATTATTTTTTACTATGAAGGAAAGAGTTAACATGGTAGAGTTGAGATTGCTGATTTCAGGAAACCCTGTTTGTGTGGCTGGCATCTGGGAAGTTGGATTTTGGGAGGGATCCCACCATTCCCAGAACTATATAGTAGTTCACTGTGCTTACACTGTTTGTGTAAAAATATGATTTACACTGACCACCTGCTTTCCTTCCGGGAAATTCAGTACATGCTAGGCCAAGGGTGCTTATGTGGCCAATCCCCAATAAAAACCCTAGGCAATTAGTCTTTAATGAGCTTCTCTGGTAACAGTAACAGTAGTTCACACATGTTCTTATATTCTTTGCTGGAGGAATTAAATATGTCTCATGTGAGTCACTGGGACAGCACTTTTAGAAGCCTCAGTCCGATTTCATGTGAAATTTGTCCCTTGTGCCTTTTAGCTTTACTGATTTTGCTTTGTATCTTTGAACCAAGCTGACACTTCATCTTTATTTTTATACTGTCATATGAGAGCAACAAAGTTGGGATGAAGACATAAGAAGGAACAGTCACCAAGCAGAAACACTGGGAGTCTCTATGTGTTCTCTTTTAGGTACTAAAAAGGAAAACTAGAGATACACCTTCAGGGCAAATGATAGTTGATGAAAGAATGTTTGAGTCACTGTGCCTAAATCAAAGCTCTGACCTATGCTTACTCTATTCTTTTCTTTCCTTAATGTCCTTAAGCTAGTGCTTCATTCAGTAGAAATGGCTTTATAACTATAACTATGAAATATTTCTGTTTACTTCTCTGTAAAAATAGTTATTAATAGCATCTACTCTCAGATGTTTATTCTGAATATTAACTACAAAATGAATATGAAGTGATTTGACCATCACTGTTTCTGGATCATGAGAGTTTAATAAATGTGAATTATTTATTACCGTAGAAAATAGGAGAGGCTTCCCTGGTGGCTTCGATGGTAAAGAATCTGCTTGCAACACAGGTTCAATCCCTGTGTCGGGAAGATTGCCTGGAGAAGAGAAAGGCAGCCCACTCCAATATTCTTGCCTTTGACTTTGTGGATTACAACAAACTGTGGAATATTCTTAAAGGGATGGAAATACCAGACCATGTTATCTGCCTCCTAAGAAACATGTATATACAGGATAAGAAGCAACAGGTAAAACTGGACATGAAACAACAGACTAGTTCAAAATTGGGAAAAGAGAATGTCAAGGCTGTATATTGTCACCCTGCTTGTTTAACTTATATGCAGACTACATCACATGAAGTGCTAGGCTGGATGACTCACAAACTGGAATCAAGATTGCCAGGAGAAATATTAACAGCCTTAGATGTGCAGATGATACCACTTCAACGTCAGAAAGTGAAGAGGAACTAAAGAGCCTCTTGATAAAGATGAAAGAGAAGAGTAAAAAAAGCTAGCTTAAAACTCAACATTCAAAAATGAAGGTCATGGCATCCAGTCCTATCACTTCATGGCAAATAAATGGAGGAAAAGTGAAAACAGTGTCAGATTTCATATTCTTGGGCTCCAAAATCAATGCAGTGACTGTAGCTACAAAATTAAAAGATGCTTACTCCTTGGAAGAAAAGTTATGACAAACCTAGACAGCATACTAAAAAGCAGAGACATCACTTTACAGACAAAGGTCTGTCTAGTCAAAGCTATGGTTTTTCCAGTAGTCATGTATGGATGTGAGAGTTGGAGATAAAGAAGGCTGAGCATCAAAGAATTGATTCCTTTGAACTGTGGTACTAGAAAAGACTCTTGTGAGTCCCTTGGACAGCAAGGAGATCAAACAAGTCAATCCTAAAGGAAATCAGCCCTGAA
Organism: Antilocapra americana; assembly: GCA_007570785.1. Lineage (NCBI taxonomy): Eukaryota > Metazoa > Chordata > Mammalia > Artiodactyla > Antilocapridae > Antilocapra > Antilocapra americana. Next base: position 12,723,089 of record ML664161.1, on the reverse strand, counting down.
TATACATTGAAAGGACTGATGATGCTGAAGCTGAAGCTCAAATACTTTGGCTACCTGATACAAAGACCTTACTCATTGGAAAAGACCCCAATGTTGGGAAAGATCAAAGGCAGAAGGAGAAGGGGGTGACAGAGGATGAGATGTTTAGATGACATCACTGACTCAATGGACATAAGTTTGAGCAAACGCAGAGAGATGAAGGATAGGGAAGCTTGGTGTATTGCAGTTTATACAGTCACAAAGAGTGAATATGACTTAGTGAATGAACGACAGCGTAAAAAGTAGAAAAGAAATACAAAAATTTCTTCAAGATATCAGAGAAACTAAAACAGCTGAATAAGACATAAAAGATAAAAAAGGGTTGAAAATAAACTGGTAGGAATCAGTAGTTCAAAACAGGAATGAAAAAATAGTTATAGCAATTCCCTGGTGGTCCAGTGGTTAAGACTCAGCACTCAGTGCTGAGGCCCAGGTTCAGTCTCTGTTTGGGAAACTATGATCCTCCAAGATGAGAGATGCAGCCCCCCAAAATTATAGTAACAACAACAATAATAATAAAAGCAACAGCAACTACCCAAAACAATGCAAATATTAGAGAAATAAAGAATCAGCCTGAGGAAATCATCAAAGTATTAAAAGACAAAGAACACAGATTTTTAAAGAAAGCAATGATAACAGAAAGATAGGATTCTAACACATGCACAATTATGTTCCTGAAAAATAAAATAGAAACATTAAACATTAAAATTTATACTCAAATGGAATAAATGAAAATTTTCCTGAAATAAAAACTTAAATTTGAGGGCAAAAGATTTACATAGTAACCAAATATAAGATGTATCTTAATGAAATTAAACTGAACTTCAGGAATAAAGAATCCTGTCATTAGTCAAGTGAGAAGCAGAAAAGAACAAGAAATATAAATTGTTGTTGAACAACTGTTTAAGAAATTTTAAGGCAAAATAGAAAATACTGAAGAAAATTACACCTTTCTAAGTTCCCCTGATTAAAAGGCAACAATCAAGCGTTCTCAAGTTTGCCAGAATTTGGTGGCACTAATGGTAAAGAACCTTCCCTCTGATGCAGGAGACATAAAAGACACGAGTTCAGTGCCTGGCTTGGGTAGCTTTGACTAGATGGACCTTTTTCAGAAAAGTAATGCCTCTACTTTTTAATATGCTGTCTAGGTTTGTCATAGCTTTTCTTCCAAGGTGCAAGCGTCTTTTGATTTCATGGCTGCAGTCACCATCTGCAATGATTTTGGAGCCCAAGAAAATAAAGTCTCTCACTGTTTCCATTGCTTCCCCATCTATTTGCCATGAAGTTATGGGACCAGGTGCCATGATCTTAGGTTTTTGAATGTTGAGTTTTAAGACAACTTTTTTACTCTCCTCTTTCACTTTCATCAAGAGGCTTTTTAGTTCCTCTTCACTTTCTGCCATAAGGGTGGTGCCATCTGCATATCTGAGGTTATTGATATTTCTCCGAGCAATCTTTATCCCAGCCTGGCATTTTACATGATGTACTTCACATAAAAGTTAAATAACCTCTGAATATATCCTCTATGTCTCTGAATCTTTAATTCTTTTATTTTTAGTTTATTTTCTTTTTAATCTGTCTTCTGGAGACTGTCTCAATTTCATTTTCACACCTTCCTTTTGGTCTTTCAATTCATCAATAGTTTTAATTTCTAAAAGAATTATCTTACTGACAACATTAATTTAAATATTTTATTTTAAATTTTCTTTCATCCATGGCTTTACTCTTTCCTATGGTGGTTCTTTTGGTCATGACAGTCATTCTCATTTGTTCTATGGGCTTTCCTCAAATAAAAATGCTTTGTCAATTAATTTTTTAAAACTGAATCTCTAGATCGGTTGATATTGATATCTGCAATGAATTTTCTTTCTCATTGTGTGGGTAAGTTTATTTGTTTTCCCCAATGCCACCTCTTTTTTAAATGAAAGTCCTCATCTGGAGCTCTGCTTCAATGGGAAGATTTATGCATTGACTTTGGACATTACTTTGAGTAAGGGAGCAGGCCAACTGGATGGGCCGTACTCCTTGAATGCAAATATCTATTGGTCTTCAAAAGCTTAGACAGTGGTGCTTCAGCTCTTCTGTTCAGTTCAGTCACTCAGTCAGCTCTTGCTTGAGGTTAAACACAGGATGATAGTTGAATTGGGACTGAAAGCTGTTCCAGAACTAATCAAAATTGGGCCCTGTAGGACTAGTTTTGATCTTCACATACTCTTCAATATTTTGAGTATGACATCACCCTTTGAATCTTACCTACCTCTTTGCTGAACTTTTTTAATGTCCACTTTCTTAAAATTTAGAACAATATTTGGTTTCTTTTCTCTGTAGCTGTTTTTATAGAGGCATAATTAACATTTATATTAGATTTAGGCATACAACATTCAATGTTTGTATACACTGAGAAATGATCACCACAATAAGTCTAGATACCATCTGTCACCATATAAACTTTAAAAATTTTTTCTTGTGATGAGAACTTTTAATATCTACTCTTTTAGCAACTTTCCAGTATACAATACAAAGTTATTGACTATATTCATGATGGTATATATTACATCTTTTTGATTTATTTATTCAATAACTTGGAAGTCTGTACCTTTTGACCATCCCCATCCAATTTTGTCCATCCACCAGCCTCCCTCTTCTCTGGCAACCATCAATTTGTTCTCTTAATCTCAGTTTATTTTGTTTTGTTTTACTTTTTATTTTGCTTTAATTTTTAGATTCCACAAATCAGTGATATCATATGGTCTTTTTCTTTGAATGATATTCTCAAGATCTATTTATGTTATCAAAATGGCAAGATTTCGAAATTAAACCGCAATAAGAAATCACTTCATAGATTTAGAATGGCTATCTTGTTTTACTAAAAGAGACAAGAAATAACAAGTGCTGGCAAGAATGTATATAAAAAGGTACCCTCGTGAACTGCTGGTAGGATGTAAATTGGTACAGCCACTACAGAAAGCAGTATGGATGTCCCTAACAAATGTAAAAATAGAACTATCATATGATCCAGCAATTTTACTTCTAAGAATTTATTATAATAAAATAAAACCAGTAATTTGAAAAGATATGTATACACTTGTATGTTCATTAGAGCATTTTTTTACAGTATTAAAGTTATGGAAAAACTTCAGCATCTATCAATGGATGAATGGATAAAGAAGATGTGGCACATGTCTGTAATGAAGTACTACTCAGCCATAAAAATGAATAAAATCTCAGTAGCTATTCTTCATAAACAAAAATGTAAACAAAAACATGATTTCAGTACATATGAATAGAAATCATTTCTCTTATTTTTCTCAAGGAAACAAGGAAAATTAGTGAGTCTTTTCTATATCTGCACATACTTGACATTTGTTTTTATTCATATTTATACAACATTCTTTTTTTGAATTTGTATTTTCTTTTTAGATACCATATGTTCACTTTAAAAAGTGTTAACAGAATACTTTCTTAGATTTAAGAATAGTCAGTTCAGATAAATTAGACATATAGCCAATAAATTTTTCAAGAGGATTAGTAGGTGCATTGAAGAATAAAATATTAGCAATTGGTTCATATAATAAGCTTTTTTGAAATTCTTATGATTTATTACTATAGCCTGTATTTTAGATTAGTATTACAGATTTGAAATAAAATTGCAAAGAAATTCCTCAATCATACCAGTTCTATATCTGATGCCAATAATAATGCTAATACTTTTCAAAATATTAATCTTTTTCTCAGGACATTTTTATAGGTTCCAGTCATTTACTTTATCCTTAGATTTTCTAATTTTTTCTCCTTGAGAGTTTATAGATTTCTCCTTTAACAGAGAAGTTATTTAATAGGCCCATTTTTCAACTCTACTTTTGTTTTCCTTGCGTCAGTAATGGAGTTCATTATTCTCATCACCAAAATCTAGTTCATTATCTGATAAGAACAAATATTCTTCACATTCAATTTTGTATATTTAATTTTTCTTGCTTGTGTTCTCAGTAGGCATATCCTCTTTGCTGGAAATGAAAATTCATTCTTTCCCATACATGAATTATTATTTATCTCATTAATATAGCTTGGTTATCATTTTTTCGTTCATCATTGCAAGTAAGATACTTTCTTCTCTGTTATTTTTATGGTTTTAATTAATGATTGTGCATCCTAAGTATTTCTGGTATTTCCTGGTATTAAATATACAGGTAGCACAAAGAAACATACTACCTAATAAAGTGGCATGTAAATAAACTTCACCCCTAAGAGATCCTGAATTTGCAGAGGATAATAACTTTATTGAATTTATTCTGTTTTATTGAGGTGAAACCAAAATCATACCAAACATAGAACATTTACTTAAGCTTTATCCATTCCTCACAACATAACAATTTCTCTAGCACATCAGAGATTTTATGAACAATGCACTTTCTTGAACTCTGTTAAAGAAAAAAAAAGTTCATTCACTTTGATGAAATTGAAATAGCATCAAGATCTAAAATGAGAATGAGTAGTGAAACAATAATTTTATGGATGTCTAAAATAGCAGTTTTAAAAGCAGAGCATTCAACCAGGCAAATTGATTCCACCATCTACTGCTTTGGCATAGGCTAACATGTTTATAACCTAGTCTGTTGGTTGCTCATACCAACTAAAAGATGCAATTAACTACCCTAGAAGAGATACCTGATAACGTAAAAAACATGATGTGAACTTGCTGCATTTAACTGTGGCACATTGCTTCTGGTGATCCTCTGCAAAATATTATCCATGTGCTCTAGAGTAACAGACAGGTTTAAAAAGAAATGCTTCTATGATTCCAAGGATAAGAGTCCGAAAGAGTATGAGGTTGAGTGCTTAAGAAACCCTGCAATTTCACTATACAAAATTGGGAAGAGGCGAGAACTGGAGAGCCATGAAACACACACACATACACTTCTGTCAGTTGAGTTCTCCAATGGAGAAATAATTTTATAATGTGGCAGAGTAAAAAAGATTACTCAGACTAATCTTAAAAGTGTAAAGAAAGTAGTTTTGTGTGCAGGTCAGTCACCCCAAAACAGCTCCTTTTATTGGAAATAAAAGGAATATATGAGACAAAATGTTTGGTGAATAAAATATGTGAGGTACTATGCAGATATAAATAGAAAAAATATATATTACAGAAGTTTTAGGTAGGAGAAGAGAGCTAATTCTTTAACAATATATACTATATCATTGTTACTGATCTGAACTTTTCATACAAGATGATATTCTTCACACCATTGTCTGCAATGGTTTTTCAAGTTAATAATATAAATTTTCCCAACAATATAATCATGCTATACTCTTCTACTTAATTTTAGTAACTAGTCTTTAAGGTTCTGAATGTGGGATCTAGAAATATAATTACCTGCTTTCATACTTGTGAATAACATGGGTAAATGTGGTAGAATGAGCATGTTATTAGGTAAATTTGTAATTCCTAATGCTTGAATTCAAGTAGTGCTAAATAGTGGACAGATGGCTGACTAGAAAGTGACTTTCACTGCACACTATACAATATGTCCTCAGTTCTGACCTATCAATATGTATATCCAACTTGGATAATAACCTTGCTAGTAGATATTTCAGATATCACAAAGCTGAGAAAGATAGTTTATGTTTTAGCTGACAGTACTGAGTTTCAAATGAATCAAATCCAAGAATGTTAAAAATATTAGAATAAAACAACAATTTTGAGAAAGTATATTAGGATCGAGGGAGAGAAGTATGACAATAGTTAATAAGAAGAAAAATTAGATACTGTTTTTGGCTGACTGAAAGCTCAAGTTAAGATATATTACCTCTGTATTAAATATTTATCAGCACTATTATATTGAGCACTGGGAATAAAAATTCTAAAGGAGTATTGACAGATTAAAGACCTTACCAGAAGATGGAAAATAATATTGATTAATTTATTCAACAGAGATTTTATGAGTCCCTATTGTGTAATACATAAATCTTATGGTAAAAACAGTATGGGTAGGGAAAGATATTAGATAGTTACTTAATTAAATTTAGTATGGAAACTGTCAAAATAATTATAGTCTATTTTAACAGTCTATTGGGCTTCCCAGGTGGCGCAGTGGTAAAGAATCCTCCTGCCAATGCAGGAGATGAGTTCGATCTCCTGAGAGACATGAGTTCGATCCCTGGGTTGGGAAGATTTCTGAAGTAGGAAATGACAACCTACTCCAGTATTCTTACCCAGAAAGTTCCATTGACAGAGTAGCTTGGTGGGCTATAGTCCATGAGGTCGCAAAGAGTTGGGCATGACTGAGCTTGCATGCACAAAAGCACACATAACTGTATATTATAGAAATTCCTAAATTATTTTAGTTTATGAGATTATGTGGCATTCCCTCCAGGAATTCTGGTTTCCATGTTGAGTCTGTCTTCATGAAATGTAAATCTTTCACCATTCACTTTTATGGTGTTTTAGTGGTAAATGATGCTGTTCATTCAATTTATGGCAATGTTGACATGCAGAGAAGCCAGGGGTTTGACACTTGCATCTAACAAATGTAATCCAAGGCAAGACCGCACTTCAGAGCAAATGAGAAAAGGGAGAAGGAAATGTGGAATAGTGAGTGACATTGGAGGTAGAAGTGGTGCCATGAACACAGAGGGCTTTCTTTTCAGGGGTCCAAAGTATTGAAGAATGAATCATTTGAGGCAAGGGCTTCATGAAGAAGGTGCCTTATAGAAAGTATCTGACAGCCTGGCACAGGCTTCACTCCTTAAGTTTGATGAATAATAGCACATCTTTTACGACATCAGGAGGTCTCACAGTTTAAATACATAATTGTTATATTTACTTTTTTACTACTTTCCCCCCAGCTTATCAAACTATCTTTTAAAATCTTTTTTGGAAGTTCTGTGTTAGATTATGCTATATAATATTTTCCTCTATTGTTTAGAATGAGTGCAGTACAAAATTCAGTGAGAAATAATTAACAGGTTTTAATTAAACTTACATAATATAACTTATAAATTCATGTAAACAGTCATCACCCATGTAAAGATGTGCTATTTCACTATTTGCTTAGAATGGCTAAGATACAAGTACACTACCATAGGTTCTGTTTATGTAGAGCACCATACACTCTTCCCTCAGAATATCTTCACATGGGCTTCCCTGGTGGCCCAGTGGTAAAGAATTCTCCTGCAATGTTGGAGACCTGGGTTCAATCCCTCGGTTGGGAAGATCCCCTTGGAGGAGGGAATGGCAACCCACTCCAGCATTCTTGCTTGGAGAATCCCCATGGATAGAGGAGCCTGGTGGGCTATAGTCCATGGGGCTGTAAAGAGTCTGACATGACTGAGTGACTAAGCATATATATATATATATATATATATATATATATATATATATATAACCACATAAAATATGATTGAGCTTCCCTTGTGGTTCAACTGGTAAAGAATTGGCCTGTAATGAGGCAGACCTGGGTTCGATCCCTGGGTTGGGAAGATTCCCCGAAGAAGGGAACAGCTACCCACTCCAGTATTCTTGTCTGGAGAATTCCATGGACTGTGTAGTCTATGGGGTCTCAAAGAGTCGGACATGACTGAGCAACTTTCACACTCACACTCTCAAAATATGATTAGTGTGAGGGAGTCACTGTTAAATTTAGAATTTTTAGATTTCCACATAAATAATACTGTCCTCCTAAATTTTATCCACCATCACACTGTGTGGACCAATGACCTGCAGAGCACTTGGAAAGAAGGTGGACTGTGCTCTCTTCCTATATCGCAGCCTTAAGTACTCGAGGATATCACTCTTAGAAATAGCCATGATTTTATGAGAGCCACTCTTATAGCATACCCTCTGCAGAAAAGCACAAACATAGTTGATTAGCTGTCACATTAGACTGAGCTGTGAATATAATTTGCTATATTTTGAGCATATCATAATAGAATTAGTAGATTTTTTTTTTATCCATTCCTAAAATCAGGGGAAACCTGTGCTTTCCCAGAGCGGATTTGTTTCTATCTTATGAACACTGGTTTCCTCTGTTTGCTTTTGCAACATGTAAGCAAAGAAAAGACAGGAATTTGTGATAAAACTCTGGCATTCTACAGTTAAACATTACGAAAACATTTTCACACATTGTTTGCCCATGGCTTATCTATGTTCCATCCGTTACTCAAATCCTTTTTTTATTTAGTTTATCTTTTAGTATTACACTTATTTTTTTATAAATAATGACATAACTTTTATGGAAGATAGGAAACAGGGAGTGAAAGAGAGATGATAACCATGATTGTAGATCACCAATGAAAACATAATTACTACTATAATAATTGAGGTGAGAAGAAGTTCTAAGGAATTACAAATATACCTTACTTATTAATGACATATAATAGCTCTTACTGGGCTTCCCAGGTGGCTCAGTGGTAAAGAATTTGCCTGCCAAGCAGGAGACACAGGTTCAATCCTTGGGTCAGGAAGATCCCCCATTGAAGGAAACAGCAATCCACTCCAGCATTCTTGCCTGGGAAATCTCATAGACAGAGGAGCCTGGTACATGGCAGTCTATGGGGTTGCAAAAAAGTCAGATAAGACTTAGTGACTAAAACAAATAAACAAAAGTAATTATTATTATTAAAATGTTGTTTGTTTGAAAATTCTCAAAAAAATATATGATACATGATGTATATATATGATGTAAAATATAGAAAATGCAACATACATATATAACTGCACATATACACATGTATACAATGTATAGTTATGTGTAATATATTATACAATTAATAATATATGGTCGTAATACATGATAATATACAATTGTCATTTGGTTAGTTCTACTTTCAATATTTCCCATTTATGTCTATTTCTTACACATTTTTTTACCCCTGTGAATTAGATATCACTTTTACAAACAGAATATAGCACTATTTTAAATCCTTTTTGACAATTTTCATCTCTACTTGTAGTCTTTATCTCTTTATATTTATTGTGATTTCAAGTATATATGGTTTATTCCCATCATCAGTTTGGGGCTTTCTATTAGCTTAGCATTTTTATGAGTTTTTGTTCCACTTGCCTTCCTTCTTTTAAAAAAAAAATTTAGTATAGTTGATTTACAGTTGTGCTCATTATTTTTAACTCAGATTGCATCCTGAACAAAAGTGTGAACCAACCCTGATGAAAAACTCAGATCCTTTTTGCATCCATAATACAAAAATATGATTAATATCAAAAAATGCTCTACACAGGTAATTTTAGAATTCTCAAAGTAATTATTTGATACTAAAAATGATTTTTTCAAGTAGCATCACAGTCCTAATAATCACTACCATGATTAAATTAACTTTAATATGAGAATATGAATGGATATTACAAATTATTCATTTATATTTATATCCATTTATATGAATTATCCATTATAATAGATAATATGAATTATCCATTTCTTGATTCTTAAAGCAAATGAGTTGTAAACCTACCTTCTTGTGTGACAAATTAACAGTTTTTCTATTGAAATGGTTCATTAATATTAAGGAATCTGAATTTCTGCTTCCTAAATGAGACTCCAAAAAATAAAAAAAGTTACAAAACTTATCTTCATCCAACTGGTACAGTACAACATCTTACCAGACATCTTATAAAGTATAACTCATTTTGTCTGTTCTTTACTTAGTTTTTATCATTTTCGTGAAGACTATGCCTTTAACGAATAATTTCCATTATTCTGAAGGTACACATTCTTTGAAAATTAACTCAATGGACTCTTTATAAACCTATTTGTTTTTTATTGCCCTTATTGGGACTTCCTTCAGTTTGTTTGGATGTTTTTAATTTTTATTTTATATTGGAGCATTGTTGATTGACAAAGTTATATTAGTTTCAGATGTATAGGAAATTCATTCAGTTATATAATATATATTTATCTATTTTTTTTCAAATTCTTTTCCCATTTGTGTTATTACATAACATTGAACAGAGTTCCATGTGCTATACAGTAGACTTTTGTTGGTTATCTATTTTAAATATAGCAATGTGTACATGTCAGCTCAAAACTCCCAATCTATTCCTCACCTCCACTCTTTTCCACTGATAACCACAAGTTCATTTTCAAAGTCTGTGAATCTGTTTTGTAAATAAGTTCATTTATATCATTTTTTTTAGATTCTGCATAAAAGCTATATCATTTTTGTCTTTGTCTGATTTACATCACTTAGTATAATAATCTCCAGGTCCTTTCATGTTGCTGCAGGTGATATTATTTCTTTCTTTTTAGTGGTTGAGAAATATTCCATAGTATATATGTATCACATCTTTATCCATTCCTTTGTCGATGGACATTTAGGTTGCTTCCATGTCTTTGCTATTGTAAAAGCACTGCAATGAACATTAGGTTGCATATGTCCTTTAAACCATGGTCTTTTCTAGGTATATGCCCAGGAGTGGGATTTCTGGATCATATGATAGTTCTGTTTTTAGTTTTTTTAAGGACACTTCATACTATTCTCCAAGGTGGCTGTAACAATTCACATTCCCACCAACACTGTAGGAAGATTCCCTTTTTACCACACCATCTACAGCATTTATTCTTTGCAGACGTTTTGATGATGGCCACACTGACTGGCATGAAAGGATATCTCATTTTAGTTTTTATTTGCAATAGGAAGCATCTTCTCATGTGCTTTTTGGCCATCTTAGTGGAGAAATGTCACTTTAGGTCTTCTGCCCATTTTTTGATTGGGTTGTTAGTGTTTTGTTTTTTTTCAATATTGAGTTTCATGAGTTGTTTGTAAATTTTGGAGATTAATCTCTTGTTGGTTGCATCATTTGCAAATATTTTCTTCCACTCTGTGGGTTGTCTTTTCATTTTGTTCATGATTTTCTTTGCTGTGAAAAGAATTTTAGTTTAATTAGGTCCCGTTTGTTTAATTTTATTTTTATTTCCGTTACTCTAGAAGACAGGTTGAAAGAGATCTTGCTGTGATTTATGTCAAAGAATATTCAGCCTATATTCTTATCTAAGAGTTTTATAGTAGCCGATCTCATATTTGGGTCTTTACTCTTCAGCTTGTTGATGTGGTATATCACATTGATTGATCTGTGAATACTGAAAAATCTTTGCATCTCTGGGATTAATCCAACTTGATCATGGCTTGCTAGTATTTTGTTGAGGGTTTTTGTGTCTACGTTCATCAGTGACATTGACTTGTAACTGTTTTTTTTTTCCCAGTATCTTTGTCTGGTTTTGGTATCAGGGCGATGGTGACATCATAGCATGAGTTTGAGAGTGTTTCTTCCTCTGAAATTTTCTGGAAGAGTTTCAGAAGGATAGGTGTTCACTCTTCTCTAAATGTTTGATAGAATTTGCCTACGAAGCCATCTGGTCCTGGACTTTTGTTTGTTGGGAGTTTTTAATCAGTTTCAATTTTCATACTTCTGATAGTATTTCCTATTTCTTCCTAATGGAGTCTTGGGAGATTGTACCTTTCAAAGCATTTGACCATTTCTTCTAGGCTGTCCATTTTGTTGGCATAGAGTTGCTTGTTGTAGTTTTTCACGATCCTTTGTATTTCTGCAATGTCCATTGCAACTTCTCATTTTTAATTTTATTGATTTGAGTCCTGTCCCTCTTTTTCTTGATGAATCTGGCTAAAGGTTTATCAATTTTGTTTATATTACATTTATAATCATCATATCTTCTTCTTGGATTGATCCCTTGATCATTATATAGTGTCCTTCTTTTTCTCTTCTAACAGTTTATTTCAAAGTCTATTTTGTCTGATATGAGTATTGCTACTACAGCTTTCTTTTGATTTTCATTTGTATGAATTTTTTTTTCCAATCCCCTCACTTCCGGTCTGTATGTGTTCCTAGATCTGTACATGTTCCTAAATCTGTCTTGTTCTTTGGTTGGAGCACTTAATCCATTTGTATTTAAGGTAATTATTGATATGCATGTTTCTATTATCATTTTCTTATTTGTTTTAGATTTGTTTTTGTAGGGGCTTGTTTAGGGGGCTGCTGTTTGCTAGGTAAGACTTCAAGCATCCTATCTGCTGATGGGTGGGGCTGTGTTCCCACTCTGTTGGTTGTTTGGCCTCAGGCATCCCACCACTGAACTCCACAGGCTGTTGGATAGGGCCAGGTCTTTGGTGAAAAATGGAGGCCTCATAGGACGGCTCATGCCAATGAGTACTCTCTAGAATTACTACCACCAGTGTCTTTGTCCCTGCAGTGAGCCATAGCTTTCCCTCTACCTCTACAAGAGGGCCTCCAGGACTAGCAGGTCAGTCTGGCACAGGTTTTTTATGAGGTCACAACTTTTTTCCCTGGGACCTGGTTATCACAAGGCTGTGGTGCCCGCCAAGAGTGGAGTTCCTGTTTCCCCCAGTCCTGTGGAATTCCTGCAGGTTCAAAGACCTGCAAAGCCAGATTCTCCGGAGGTTCTTCCTCATGTTGCCAGAACACCCCCCCCCCAAACTGGACAGCCTAATGTGGGGCTCAAAATTTTCACTCCTGTAGGAGAATTTCCATTGTGTAGTTGTTTTCCAGTTTGTGGATCACCTATTTGGCATATATAGGTTTTGATTATGCTCCTCCTACCATCTCACTGTGGCATTTTCTTTGCTTTCGTATGTAGGGTATCTTTTCTGGTAGGTTCCACAGTGGTTTGGGTTTTGTTGTTGTTGTTGTCCAATGTTTGTTCTGCAGTTAGTTGTAATTTTATTGTTTCCATAAGAAGAGGTGAGTTCATGTTTTTCTACTCTGCCATTTTGTCTCCAAGCCTACTTGTTTTCTTTTAGATTGGAGTTTTATTTGTATCACTCATTTCGAAATTAAACAGTAAACTTACTTCTTTCTGCAATTTCCTGGCTTTTCCTCTTCTTCAGAGTGGTTTTCATTCTAGCTTAATCTTCTACTGAGATTATAGCCTTCTGAGGTTCCAATTTTGGAAAGAGATTGCTTATTTGTTTTTATCTTTGTATTGAGCATAGGCTTGTTTGCTTCTTCCTAACATCCTTGCCTATCCATCAAAACTGAATTTCAAGGTTATCAAATTTCAGAGATCCATAGGCCCAACTCCATATATACAGAAAAAAAGGCATATCATTTTTACTTTATAGCTCCAGAGGATTCATTTCTAAAGATTTAATTTTTAAAAAATTGTGTTATTTTTTAAAATCCATCCTTGATTATTTTCAGTGGGTCAGTTGTCATGTTTCCCATAATTCTAGAAAGTAAGTTACCTAGAGGAGTTTGAGAAAATTAAAGAATAATTTCCAGTACAGACTGTGAAGGATAATGTTACAATGATCTGTAGAATGTACCTTCCTGTTCTTCTAGAGTTCCAGGAGTGAATATTTATACTTTGAAACTTTTTAGTATTGTACTTCTTTTAATAGGACTTGTATAGATTCTAATTAACTATGTTTCAAAATCTTTTTCTTTCTTCTTTAAAAGAAATCTTTTATATTTAAATCTTGAAAGCTTTAAATCTGTAAGATTTGTATTGCTGTATCTAATCCTGATTTCTTTTCTAGCTCAGATGTTTCCTGTTTATTTGATATGAAAAATACCTGATCTGAGCCTAGCAAGTGGTCTTTAAAAATTCAATTAGCTTCCTTTACTGTATTTCATGCATTTATCGCATCAAAGAGCCACATTACTGCAAATTAATTTTGAGAATGGTCTGTGCTACTGTTCTTATATCTAGGAGAGGATAAAAAGTCAATTTCAATTCAATTTGCTTTTTGTATATTCCAGATAATGTGTTATTTTTAAATTTAAAAGTGAAATCCTTTATAGCATGTTTATATTTGAGTGAAGACAAGCAGGTGAAATGGGTTTAAGACTATTTGCAAATATTTTGCTGTGATTTAACACTGTAAACATATTTTCATTCTACTTAGCCTTTTACAATTGAAAATGTTATAACATCTGTGAATGGCAATGACAATAATGGCATACACTGTCTATTAATATTTTATAAAATTTGATCCTAAATATTTACATTAGCACTGAAAATATAGGAACAAACAAGTCCAAATTACACCTATCACAACATGGGGTTGCATTATCCAGGCCCAAGTAAAATTGAATGCTTACAGTAATCTGTGAATTCAATTTGGAGATGAATGAGGGGAGGGGAGGTCTCATGCACAATATTGTTGTAAAGAAGTCACATTGAGTTTGCTGTAAGAAGATATTAGAATGATTGAATATGGACTCTAGAAACCTCAATTATCTAAAAACTAGCAAATACATATGAATATATATAAAGTACCATTCTATGATAATCAGTATAGGAAAGACTCATATTCTTGTGTCCCATGACCTGAATTTCAAAAATGCATAATTTGGTTTCTGTCAGAGTCCTGTGTAATAGTAACCTTATCCCTATAGGAATGAAAAATATTTCCTAGGGCAGTCAGAGAATAAAAGATTTCTTTGTTCTGTGGGCTCCCAAAGTATTTTGCTAACAAACAGAGTTGAGAGGAAAACAAGGGCTGTAGGCCACTTCAAAACTAGTATTGGGCTCAATTTGATACAGTGAGTCCTGAGAGCATGGTGGGTTTACTATGTGGGAAGCCAGGAATGCCTACAATAAGGGCAGTGACCTAGGAGGTAGTAAAAGATTTTGTGGAATTTTGCTACATTAATTTAAAAAGGAAAATTCAGATAAAAAATAGAAAAATCAGACTGCTATTAATATAACAAGGAAATTTGCATGACTTTTGTAAATCTCACTTCAGTTCAGTCACTCAGTAATGTCTGACTCTCCACAACCCAATGGACTTCAGCATGCCAGGCTTCTCTGTCCATCGCCAACTCCTGGAGCTTGCTCAAACTCATGTTCACTGAGTCAGTGATGCCATGCAACCATCTCTTCCTCTGTTGGCCCCTTCTCCTCCAGCCTTCAATCTTTCCCAGCATCAGGGTCTTCTAATGAGTCAGTTTTTCCCATCAGGTAGCCAAAGTATTGGAGCTTCAGCTTCAGCATCAGTCCTTTCAATGAATATTCAGGACTGATTTCCTTTAGGCCTGGCTGGTTTGATCTCCTTACAATCCAAGGGACTCTCAAAAATCTTTTCCAACACCACAGTTCAAAAGCATCAATTCATCAGTGCTCAGCTTTCTTTATAGTCCAACTCTCACATCCATAAATGACTACTGGAAAAACCATCGCTTGACTATATGAACCTTTGTAAGTCTAAACAAACATAAATGTATTTTTGCAACTTTAGTAGGCATCATAGAATTATTTTAACAAAATCTAATTTATAGAATATTTGATTTATTTTAATTATAATATAAATTGTATTTATCTATGCTCTCTTCTTCTGCTTCCCCTCCTACCCAGTTATCCTGGTTAAAACAAAGTTGACTTTAATCAATTAACCTGTGTTAGAACAGCAATTCCCAAACTTTTTGGTATCAGGGACCAGTTTCCTGGAAGACAAGTTTTCCATCGATAGGGGAGTGGGGTGGTTTAGGGATGGTTCAAGTGCATTATATTTATTGTGCACTTTGTTTCCATTATTATTAAATTGTCATATATAATGAAATAATTATATAACTCATCATAATGTAAATCAGTAGGAATCCTGAGCTTGTTTTCCTGCAAGTAGAGGGCCCCATCTGATGGTGATGGAAGAGTGATAGGAAGCGGCTATAAATATAGAAAGAGCTTCACTTGTTCACCTGCCACTCACCTCCTGCTGTGCAGAGTGTTTCCTACAGGCCATGGACCAGTACTGGTCTATGTCCTGAGTGCGGAAACCCCTGCCTTAGAAAATGTTTTACAGATGTTTCTATGTGTGCACTTATGTCCATGCCCAACTCTTCTCACATTAGCAGTGTTTTCCATGATTTCTTAAGCTCCTGCTCAAAAAAAGAATAGAAAATAAATGTGCAAAACAAAACACTAAAGAAGCAGAAGGAAGGCAAGAAAGACAGTGGTAAAGAAACAGGTTAGTAAATGAGTGACAAAAAGGAATCATAGGGTGACAGTCAAGGAATAATAGATCCCTGTGAAATAAGGCATGACTTCAGTCTAAAAGCAGCCATACTACATATAAACTTAACTCATGTTTTAAAAAGAAGATAATATAAATACTTGTCTTTTCCCTCCATCAAAAAACTAATAAAGACTAAAGCAAACATACAGTATTTTTTTTTTTAATATTAGCTGTTTTGTAATTACCTACATTCCTTCCCTCCTTGCTTAGGGCAAATTAAAAGGTAATTATGTATTTCATGGATGAATACATAATAGAAAAAATGTCTTTATCTGTAGATAAAAATGTGTGACATCATTAGTATTTACTTATCTGGCTGAATTTGTTCTAATATAATTAAGCAGAATAAATTTATTTATTCTAAATGCATCATATTTGTGGCTCTGTACGGTATTCTCCAGGGCCTTGATTAAAAAAAGCATGTCTACATTTTTAAAAACTGCTTAGCAGTTGAGTACATTCCAAAGGGATGCATACTGCCAGCAGCTGAAACAATGAATTAGGCTTTCAACCATTCACATTGTTGCATTGCTGCTGCCAGGAACATGCCCACTGCTGAAGACCCTTTCCCAATTCTGCCTCTTGGCACATGGAGAGTCATCTTTGAATTAGAATCTCTTGTAAGGTAAAAGGACAGATAAAAATAACATCCATATATGGGGGGGGGAAGTTTCTTTACACTCCTTTGATTTAATTTGATATATTTTCATATATTCAGTAAAACATTTGGTTAAATGTTCTCATCTTTCACACCTGAGTCTCATAACCATGTATCAAACTAATGAAATCTAGTCAATCAGACCTGTTCTCCTTAAATCTTCTCCTTATTGCCTATAATACCCACAGTAATTCTCCTTTTACCTCACTATGTTTAACTCTCTTCTATAAGGTTCTGGGATTCACTGATGAGTCCTCAAAGAGATGAGAAGACACAATTCAGGAAGAAAATTAAGAAGTAAAACCCCAGACTTCCTATACTAGTTTCAAACATGCTTGGCTTATTTTTTGTGTGTTGAGGTTCCATACAATATTCTGTTATAGCTTTATATATATATATATATGTATATATATAATGAGCTGAAAATTAAATAACCTGAGAAACATTTTAAAATAAACACACTCAAGATTTCTATTGAAATGCAAATGTTAGGTAGAAAGGATATGGTATCCTGTTGAACATCAATTAAGAACCCCTTAGAAGGAATAATTTGATCACGTTGGATACCATCAACCAGCAAAGAGTTGACACAGACTGTCATTTTTTATTTCAGGCAAAGAAAGATTTAAAGTTTTTCATCCACCCCATTTTCAGGAGTGTGACTTTTGCTTAGGAATCATAAGCAGTCAGGAGATAAAATAGAGAAAGAGAAAAGAAGCAGGAAAAAAATGTATAAAATTTACAGACTAGTAGATTACTTTCCTAGGGCTGTCAAAACAGAGTGCCATAAACTGGGTGGATTAAAACAACAGAAACTTGTTTCTCATACTCTATTTTTTTAAATTTTCTTTACTTTATTGTGTTGGTTCTGCCATACAGTTACATGAAACCACCATGGATCTACACATGCTCCCATGCTCCCCCTCCAGAACCGCCCTCCCTCCCCCCTCCCGACTCCCTCCCCCTGGGACATCTCAGTGCACCAGCCCCGAGCATCAACCCTGGGCTGGCGATTGATTTCACATATGGTAACTAACATGTTTCAATGTCATTCTCCCATATCATCCCACCCTTGCCCTCTTCCACAGAGTCCACGTGTCCATTCTATACATTTGCGTTCCTTTTGCTGTCTCGCATGCAGGGTTCTCATTACCATCTTTCTAAATTCCATATATATGCGTTAGTATACTGTATTGTTTTTCCTTCTGGCTTACTTCACTCTGGATAATAGGCTCCAGTTCCGTCCACCTGAGTAGAACTGCTTCAAATGAATTTTTTTTTTAATGCTGAGTAATAGTCCATTGTGTATATGTACCACAGCTTTCTTATCCATTTGTCAGTTGATGGGCATCTAGGTTGCTTCCATGTCCTGGCTATTGTAAACAATGCGGCAATGAACATTGGGGTACACGTGGCTCTTTCAATTCTGGTTTGCTCGGTGTGTATGCCCAGCAGTGGGATTTCTGGGTCATATGGCAGGTCTATTTGCAGTTTTTTAAGGAATCTCCACACTGTTTTCCACAGTGGCTGTACTAGTTTGCATTCCCACCAACAGTGTAAGAGGGTTCCCTTTTCTCCACATCCTCTCCAGCATTTATTGCTTGTAGACTTTTGGATGGCAGCCATTCTGACTGGTGTAAAGTGGTACCTCATTGTAGTTTTGATTTGCATTTCTCTGATAATGAGTGATGTTGAGCATCTTTTCATGTGTTTGTTAGCCATTTTTATGTCTTCTTTGGAGAAACGTCTGTTAAGTTCTTTGGCCCACTTTTTGATTGGCTCTTTTATTTTTCTAGAATGGAACTGCAGGAGTTGCTTGTACATTTTTGAGATTAACTGTTTGTCCGTTGCTTCATTGGTTATTATTTTCTCCCATTCTGAAGGCTGTCTTTTCACCTTGCTTACAGTTTCCTTTGTTGTGCAGAAGCTTTTAATTTTAATTAGGTCCCATTTGTTTATTCGTGCTTTTATTTCTGATAATCTGGGAGGTGGGTTTTCTCATACTCTTAACTACAAATCTGAATCAGGGTCTGAGCAAGGCCATGGTTCCTCTGACATCTGTTTGGGGATTCAGATGTCCTTGACTCTTCCTAACTTTTAGAGGTTTCCTAGAAGCCTTTGGCATTCCTTGGTTAGCAGTGGCATGACTCCAATTTATGACTTCAGCATCACATAACGATTTTCCATGTCTGTATCTTTACAAGGCTACCAGTCATGCTGAATTAGATAACCCGCCCTATTTCAGTCTGAACTCATCATTACTCTATTTCTAAATGTCACATTCTGAGGTATTGGGTAATTCGGATTTCTTCTGGGATGGGGGAAAGAATAGAATTCAATCCATAGCATCTGAGTTCAGCAAACTATCCATGGCCAAACACAGCCACTGTTTTTATAAATAAAATTATATTGTAACACAGCTTACCAATTATTTTACAGTTGCCTATGACTGCTTTCATGCTGCATTGGTAGAGTTGAATAATTGTGATAAAGAACTTAAGCCTCCTGAAAGCCTATATATTTGCTATCTCATCTTTTGTACAAAAAGTTTGCTGACTCCTGCATTAGACTGAAATCATCCTTCATTTAGTTAATATGCAAATTACATTGAAAAAGAGAGACAGACAGATGGACAGACCATGGGTTGAACTAAAACACATTGCCATATATTTTGTAACTCCTTGTATCAAAAGATGAGGTTACTTTCCACCCTTTGAACCTGGACCAAAATCGAAATCTGTTTTGACTAGAAGAATGTGGCAGGTGATACTGTCTGAGATGTTCATTCTAGGCCTCAATGGATTCTCCAGCTTCCTCCTAATTTAAGGATGTCTCCTTTGCAAAGCCTTGACTAGATTTCTGGATGATGAGGACTAAATTTAATAATGAAGAAAGAGAGACAGGTCGGTCAACCAATAGCCAGCAACAGAGATCTGGATATTGGATGGGAGTGTCTTAAATCCCCCAGCCCTGGCCAGCCCTCTGGATGTCTACAGGTGAAGGGCTACATGAAGAGAAATCATCAGAGGAAAAACCCAGCTGAGCACTTATCCAACTCAAAGGCTTTTGAAAACAATAAATCATCATTGTTTTAAAGATCAGTTTTGGATGGATTTGTTACACAGTAATAGGTAACAGGATATTTTCCAATGAGTCAGCTCTTTGCATCAGATGACCAAAGTATTGTAACTTCAGCATCCATCCTTCCAATGAATACTCAAGGTTGATCTCACTTTGGATTGACTGGTTTGGAAAAGACCCAGATTCTGGGAAGGATTGAAAGCAAAGGAAAAGAGGGTAGCAGAGGATGAGATGGTTAGAAAGCATCACCGACTCTAAGGACATGAACTTGAGCAAACTCCAAGAGATAGTGGAGGACAAGGAAGCCTGATTCATGGGGTCACAAAGAGTCAGACATGACTTAGTGAGTGAACAGCAACATACTAGGTAACAGAAGAGAAACACTAAAACTGTGAATAAGTTTTTTTCTTTTTGAACTTGTCTGAGTGTGAATTATATTAGCTACCTCCTTGGCAGTATTGAGATAAACAGAAATATCTTGCTATTACTCCCCCAGAGTTTGCTGTCCCTTTGGGAAATGTATGCTTCAGTTTCCCTCTCTCCTCAGTTTTAAATCTGACATTTTCTTCTTTTGTGTGGCCCACTAAATTCTTTAATATAGCATGCCACAAACAGTGATACTTCTGGTATATAAAGTAAAACCGAAAGTTGTTTATTTAAGTTAATTTTTGTGTAGTGTAATTTATTGGAATAAGATAATAAAGTAATTTCATTTTACACTGACTTGTGCTATGACCCAGCACTTAATTTTGTTTTAATATAATTTTAGCAAAAAGCAGAAGGGCCATGGTACTGCATGCATTTTTCTGTACAGAATTGAAAAAATCCACTTATATGCTTTCATATGCTTTACTCAATGTGAAGTGTATTAGCTGTAGATAATGTCCCATTTCAAAAAATATTTCATTAAAAAGAGATGAAGCTGTAGTAATTTTTCAATAGAAGAAAGAATGTCACCTACATACTATCCCCCAAGACACATATTTAACTATGAGTATTTACAGAGATTTCAACTATTTAATTTGTTATTCTTTCTGCCTCCATATGAAAGATTATTATAGAAGAAATTTATACAAATGGATGGTCTTTTGTTTGTATGTGTTTTCTTTTCTCTTTTTCTTTTTAAGTAGTTGGACGCTTGGCTAGTTTTATTGAATATACAATAGGGAACACTAACAGCAAACATAAAATACATGTTCTTAAATTAGACATAGAAGACTTCCCCTGCTTTTATTGAAGCTACAATATATCATGGCAAAAGCCTTGTTTGAGACAACTTGAAAGTTACTGTGACCTAATGAAGACAAAGGATATGGGGGATGCAAAACGTAATAAAACAGAAATAAGTCAGTGCTGCCCATTTTAGATGCAAGGAAGTATCTTGGTTAAGTGTTCACAGAGAGCAGGAAGGGGGTGAAGTGACTAATACTTATTCTATCCCAGTCCTGAAAGCCCTTGTAAAGCCCACACTTGCTAAGACTCACAAATCTTGGATGTTAATGCTGAGAATAAAGAGAGCTGTAACGACAGTTTGCAAGTGCTCATCTCTGTAACAGACTCAGCAACATTCTCTTAACTGCTTTCATGCCTGGCTTTGTATTTTTATTTCTCATTTCCCAATACATGCTATATTTTTCCACTTGCTGGTAAACTTTGTTTTATTAGATAACAATAAAAAGAAAATGGAGGAAAGGGCCAATCTTTTATTGGAATAAAACTATCGAAGTTAATTCTACTCTAAATCCAAGCAGTACTCAACTATAGGAAATTGGAAAGAACATACACTATCTAACAAAATGCTAACTGATTACTAACAAATCAAGAAGGAATAAAGTACTAATAGAAAACTACAGAGCTCTTCTATGTACAAATCCGCTCTACAGACCTTCAGTTAACATAAGTTTTTAACCAGCAAGTGGGTAACCACTGCATAACACAGCTAGATTAAGGGTGTTTATCTTAGCCATATACTTGGTTTGTTTGTTTACATTAATTTTGCATGTGACTGAATTCATCCTTTGAATATGAAGACATATATTTTATCTGCACTGAAATTTTCTCTTCAAATCATTGTACCACTTTTCCTACACTCTCAGCCAATCTGTGCAGGGTATCATTCACACAGACAATACAGAGTTATCTGCACATGCATTCTGGTAGTCCTGATGTTTGGACAGGATTGACTTCATTGCCAACTCCAGCGGTGGCACTGATTGTCTTAGACCAAGCAGAACTTATCAGTTTACTAGACAGAGTGATTTATTCAAAGACAGACTTTCAAGCCAATCAGAGGCAAGAAGATGTGATATTTTCTTGAGGATTTTTTTAGGTGAGATCAATTCTCTCTTGTCCTGTATAAGTGTAAGATAGCAGCTTGAAGTTGCTCAAAGTCTCCAAAAAGTCAGCAAAAGAGAACACCTAGAAGAAGTGAAGAAAAATACCATAAATGCATTGATTTCTGGAGGAGGAAATGTAAACCCACTCCAGGATTCTTGCTTGGAGAATTCCATGGACCAAAAAGCCTGGTGGGCTACCGTCCATGGGGTCACAAAGAGTTGGACATGACTGAGGCAACTTAGCAACATCATCATTGCTTTAGTCCTAAATTGATTATGCTGTGTTGACTTTAATAAGCCAAGCACATTTTTCAAAATATTCTTCCTTTATGGTTCTGAGTTAGAGCTGTTGAAAAAGGAACTTTCACAGCATTTTTGAAGGCATAAACGAAGAAGCAACTGTCAGAAGGTCATTGTGGTCAAACATGATGCTATATAGCCTCAAAGGTGTCTAGTCAGTCCCAGCTTGTCCTTCTTCTCCACTCAGTATACAGGTAGTCTTCCTGAATTGTAGCTCTGATGATTAATAGGAGCCAGATCCTTGGACCCAAATCCGCAGAGGTGGTAGCTACCCAGGGGCAACAGGTTCTCCTAGACCTCTTAACTGTTCTCCCTTTATGGTTCCATTGTGATTACTGAACACACTTGGATTATCAGCTTTTCCCTGAAAGGTCTCACTTGTTCAACTATGCAGTGCTTCAAGCCTAAACTCCATTTCAGACCATCATCTCCCCAGCTTCTCTCATACTTCTGTTAAGTTTAATTCTATAATATCTTATTTGTATGGTATTCATACTGGCTCTGCTTCCTTCACTGATACAGATATTGGTAGTGAAACTTGACTTAATTGGTTCCTTTAGGACAATTTGAAGGAAGAAAATGATAAATTATGATTCCAGAGCTTTAAATGCCAAAAAAATGCATAAGTAATCAAAAAAAGTTTAAGACCTTCCTTAAAGCAATACACTTAGACCCAAGCAACTGAGCCCCTTCCTTTGGGCCCTGCATTTCAGAGGTTCCACAGATTTATATACCTTACTTAAAAATTACTGGTTTTCCCCAGGATACAGTTATCTTATATGGGTTCCTCATGCTAGATGTACAATTTTTTTCTAAGTATTCCTTCAGTTTCTAAAACTGTCTTGCGCTATTGAGGACTGGGAGGGCTATCTAGGCAGCACCCCGAACCTAATCTAGGATCTTCATGGGTCCTAGTTCTGGATTTTACCACTTAGGATGATGACCAAACTTTTACTTCATGTAGGGATCAACCTAGAACTCTGTATCTGGGCTTCTATTCCATATATCTGATCACTTTCCCTGGCTAGAACAGTAATTAATTTATAGTCCACTGTTTTGTGTAAAGTTTCACCAGCTGAATAGTATTGACATCCTAATTTTGTACTATACTCACTCATGTTGGACACAGGACAGATTTACGGCTCTGGGCATTCCTTCACTGACCCTTGCACAGCAGCAGTATTTTTAGTATTGATGATAATAGTCGTAATTTCCAAGATCCTGACTTATTTTTATAATGGCCATTCTACTTATTTCCATAAAAGCCATTTTCAAAATGAAAAACATATTATTTCTTATAATTAAGGAGAAGAAAACAAATATCTTTAATAGATATCAAAATTTTAAATCAAATTATTTAATTATAGCAGAAATATACACTTTTTAGTGAAATTTATTCAATATTAATTATTTTTATAAGTATAAAACTTCAACATTTTGGCACTCAATGTCTATCAAACTGCCAATATAAAGAATTAATATTGGCCTTACAATATTAAAGTCATACCAAAATATATACAAATATATAAGTAACATAAGAAAACATTTCACAGCCACAAATATTTTAAATATCTCTAGAACCGCATGTTAAAACAGAAAGATAAGCAAGAAAAAGGGCACTTGTCAGTATACTTTTTTATGTAAGATTCTATTACATTCGGAGAAGGCAATGGCAACCCACTCCAGTACTCTTGCCTGGAAAATCCCATGGACAGAGGAGCCTGATAGGCTGCAGTCCATGGGGTCCCTAAGAGTTGGACATGACTGATTGACTTAGCAGCAGCAGCAGCTATTATTATCTTCATAATATCTGAGAGCTAGATATTGACATAATATTGTTTTGTTGTTGTTGTTGTTCTTTTCTGTTACCTCAATGATTTTATAGCTTAAATCCTTACCTCACTTCAAAAAAGAGTCTGTCACTGGCACACACAAATTTCACTGTGCCTAGGCATTCAGACATGACTTTTGAGAGCAAAGAGCACAAGATATATTCAGGTTTCTATGACCTAATACTTAATACTCAGCAGGATTCGTGGGTACTCTAATGTGGAGCATCCCTTAAAGTATGGAATCATGGGTCCAGTTCTAACAGCTGGCTTTTAAATGCTAGCTTTCCTGAATTATTTGGTATCAGAAAGATGTCTTGTCACACTTGCAGTTGACACAGTGTGGACCTAATTGTGTTGTTCAATAACACAGATCCCAGATGCAATCTCCTTGCATTCATAGAGAACAGAAACACTAGGAGTATTTTTCCTATAAATTCTTATTTGATATTTTAAGTTACCAAGGGCAAAGTCCTCTATCTATAGTGCTGACGGTCTGAGTATATTGTGAGTCTGTGTTTTTCCAATCCATAATCCATCTCCATTTTAGCACTTCAGAATTTGTCGGGGGAGAGGAAGAAAGAGTGGGCCCAACCAACTCCATTACTCTGTCATCTGTTAGTCCATTGCTGATCCTGATCATAGATCATAGAGATAGATAGGCAGATAAATATATATGTGTGTGTGTACATACATATATGTATATAAGTCTACACACGTATTTCTGTTCCTATATGACATTTGATTTGAAATGCATTAAATATGACGATTGCAGCTTGTCACTTAATATATTTATAATTCCCATAATCTATTTTAATAACTATCCTACTGTATGTGAGATTTCATTTGAAGTAAAAGTTTTGAAGTTGTAAAAAGTGCCAGAAAGCAAGATATCTACTTTATGGATGTGTTATTTACTCTGCTGGGAAAGTTTTGATTATTTTATGGAGAGCCTTCCCTAGTAGAGCTTACACTTTGAAAATTTATGATGGAGTTTCATACTCTACAAACCTTCCCAGATTCTGGTTAAATTAAGAGGCCTTCTGGACAGCTTTATCATAAAAGCTGTATACAAGGCTATTTTACAGCCTTGCCAGGTACAGTAAAGATACACAAAGTTTTGGTGATATGGAAGCAGGAATGATTTCACCAAGCTATAGATCCCATAAGTGAAGTTTAGGTCTATGAATAAGTTCCTCAGTGTCTTAATTTTAGATGATATAGGATCTGTGAAAACACTTTGAACCTTTTATGAGCACTCTTGAACACAGTGTACTTCTATTAAGACCAGATTTCTTTACAACTTCAAGACTGAATGTCATTTTTTAATAACTGAAGCCAAAAGATCAATATGAAGCTTTTCAAAATGCCTAGAAGTAGCTGATCTAAGCAGAATATGCTCACTTTTTAAGATGGATTCTGCATTTAATCGTTTGGTCTTATTTAACCTGCATCCTGCCTCTGTTGTTTTAATCTTTGTTAGTTTCAATTTCCTAATCTCTATATATTTTTTTTAATTAGAGGATAATTGCTTTACACTGTTGTGTTCATTTCTGCAGTATAACGAAGAGAATCAGCTATATATATATATATATGTATATATATATATACATATATATTACATATATCCCTTCTTTCTTATACATCCCTCCCCCTCCCATCCCACCCCTCTAGGTCACCCCTCTAGAGCACCAAGTTTAACTCATTGTGCTATACACCAGGTTTCAATTAGTTATCCATTTTATATGTGGTAATGTATTTATGTCAAACCTAATCTCTCAATTCACCCCACCCTCCCATTAACCCCCGGTGTCCACACATCCATTCCCTATGTCTGCATTTCTGTTCCTGTCCTGCATATATGTGAAATATATATAATGAAATATTACATACATGCTCAGTTGTTCAGTATTGTCCATATCTTTGTGACTCCATGGACTGAAGCTTTCTAGGCTCTTCTATCTATGTAGTTTTTCCAGTCAAGAATACTGGAGTGGGTCACTATTTCCTACTCCAGGAGATCTTCCCAACCCAAGGATCGAACCAACGTCACGTATGTCTCTGCACTGGCAGGCAGATTCGTTATCACTCTCATTGCCTAGGAAGCCCATAATGAAATATTACTGTCATAAAATGAAATGAAGCTTGGGCATCTGTAGAGGCATGGATGAATTTAGAGTTTATCATATAGAGTAAAGTAAGAGAAAGATAAAAACAAATATCATATGTAACCACATATATATGTGGAATCTAGAAAAATGGCACAGATGTAATTTTTTTTTCTTTACATTATTGTGTTAGTTTTGCCATACATTTACATGAATCTGCCATGGGCATACATGTGTTCCCCTTCCAGACCCCCCCTCCCACTTCCTTCCTGATTCCATCTCTCTGGGTCATCCCAGTTCACCAGCCCTGAGCACCCTGTATCAAGCACGAAACCTGGGCTGGCACTTGATTTCACATATGATAATTTACATGTGTCAATGCCGTTCTACCATATCATCCCACTCTTGCCCTCTCCCATAGAGTCCAAAAGACTGTTCTATACATCTTCGTCTCTTTTGCTATCTCACATACAGGGTTATAATTACCATCTTTCTAAACTCCATTTATATGCATTAGTATACTGTATTATTGTTTTTCCTTCTGGCTTACTTCACTCTGTATAATAGGCTCCAGTTTTGTCCACCTCAGTAGAACTGATTCAAATGTATTCTTTTTAATGGCTGAGTAATATTCCATTGTGTATACATACAACAGCTTTCTTATCCATTCGTCTGTTGATGGACATCTAAGTTGCTTCCATGTCCTGGCTATTGTAAACAATGCAGCGATGATCAACCTGTCTGACTTTAGGCTATACTACAAAAGTCACAGACATCAAGACAGTATGGTACTGGCACAAAGACAGAAATATAGATCAATGAAACAAAATAGAAAGCCCAGAGATAAATCCACACACCTATGGACACCTTATCTTTGACAAAGAAGACAAGAATATACAATGGAGAAAAGACAACCTCTTTAACAAGTGGTGCTGGGAAAACTGGACAGCCACTTGTAAAAGAATGAAACTAGAACACTTTCTAACACCATACACAAAAATAAACTCAAAATGGATCAAAGATCTAAATGTAAGACCAGAAACTATAAAACTCCTAGAGGAAAACAGGCAAAACACTCTCCGACATAAACCAAAGCAGGATCCTCTATGACCCACCTCCCAGATTATCAGAAATAAAAGCACAAATAAACAAATGGGACCTAATTAAAATTAAAAGCTTCTGCACAACAAAGGAAACTGTAAGCAAGGTGAAAAGACAGCCTTCAGAATGGGAGAAAATAATAGCAAATGAAGCAACGGACAAAGAATTAATCTCAAAAATATACAAGCAACTCCTGTAGCTCAATTCCAGAAAAATAAACGACCCGATCAAAGAGTGGGCCAAAGAACTAAACAGACATTTCTCCAAAGAAGGCATACAAATGGCTAACAAACACATGAAAAGATGCTCAACATCACTCATTATCAGAGAAATGCAAATCAAAACCACAATGAGGTACCACTTTACACCAATCAGAATGGCTGCCATCCAAAAGTCTACAAGCAATAAATGCTGGAGAGGATGCGGAAAAAAGGAAGCCCTCTTACACTGTTGGTGGGAATGCAAACTAGTACAACCACTACGAAGAACATTGTGGAGATTTCTTAAAAAACTGGAAATAGAATTGCCATATGACCCAGCAATCCCACTGCTGGGCATACACACTGAGGGAACCAGAATTGAAAGAGACACATGTAATGGATTTTTAAATAAGATCTCATACAGTTGTAATGAATGATATAATATATGTAAGCTGATTAATAAGATAATGCATATAAAGCCAAAAATATATTACCTGGTACATGGTAAGCACTTAATATAGTTTTTCAGTTATTGACAGCTTTTAAAGATAGTATGTGCAAAACACTGGTTGAATAGCTGTGTAGTTTACCCATACTATTTCATTGTCTCATTGTTTAAACATCTGCCTTAATAAATACAAATTTGATACATGAAAAATGTCGTGGAATTCACATGCTACAGACACAATGGTGAAAGTGACCTCTAATTTTTCTTATGACCTCAAGATTCCATTAAAATTTAATCTATAATTTGGAAACATTAGTTGCTGCATTGAGTTCACCAAAAAAAGAATTTGTATTTAGGAAAGGTCAAGGTAAGAAATACAGATATTACCAATATATAAGACTAAAATATGACAAACTAGAAGGATGTCATCAAATATAGACTGTGTATCTGTAACACATAAAAGATGTGTCTAAATATGAAAGGGAAAGATTTTAAAAGATAATCTCCTAGTTATATATATATATATATGTATATACTCTTCTTTAAAAACTATTAACCCTACAAAGTGTTATTATTCCCATCATACTGTAAAATACAAAGGCTCAAGAAAGATATTATCTAGTGATACATGGATTATATATGGAGAAACCCGGATTTAAACTGATATCTGTTTGAAAATCCATGCTCTTTCTACAGCATTATGCTGCCTTTCTTGGAAAGTGAGTACCAGCTGGACAAATATCACACCTAGATTTCTGTTTTTCTTTGTTTTACTGGCATCTAAGACAGTGCTTTAACAAATTACACGTACTCATTTGGAATTCTGTCAAAAGAATAAAATGAAACAATGAAGAGTTTCAGTGACAAAAATCTCGCTGCCTAAAAGAAGTTTATTCCCACATTCATATAATTTTAAATGTTCAAAATTTTATGATATTGGATAATGGACTAAAGTAAATTAGTAAGATGAAATTTCTTTTTTTCTCCCTTAGGGTAGGAAAATTTCTTATCTTGCTTTGTTTCTCCAACCATAGTGACTAGAATTTCAATGAATGCTTCTTAAGTCAATGAAAAGATTTATATGTGGGATAGAGAGCCAAGTAAGCATAGTGATGAATTTCACATTTGGGACATTGTATAGATATTTTTGGATGAAAATGTGCAGCATATGTTTCTACTTACACTGCAGAAAGTCTTCAATATAATTGTATATTAACAACTACTAATATAAATAAGCAAAAATTATGTACTGCTTAATGTTCATTAGTAAAAATAAAATTTCTTATCTCTATTTTTAGTTCTCTTCACCATATTGTAATTTATTTGGATCATAAGATCTTCACCTAAAGTAGCTGTCATAAATAAGTAGTGTTTAAATGGTCAAAGAATTAAGCTAAAGAAGAAATATAGAAAAACAGGGACAGTTTTCTTTTTATTAAGATCATTATAATCACTATTTTGATGTGATATGTGGTCTTAATAAGAATAGTAGCCTGCAGTTAAATAACGATACATTTAGGCTATAAGCAAAAATATAGATATCGGGGAAACACAATTTGTTGAACCACACGTAATTTAAATTAAACTATATGAGATTATGATACTTTGTAACATTTACCTACAGAAACAACAATTTCATATGGTTGAACAGAAAAATGAAGAACACTTTGTTGTTTTAGTTGCTACTTAATCTCCTAGGGTTAGAGCTGTAAAAATGGAGCCTGAGTTTTGTTGTAGAGATTAAAGGACTGTTGGAGCATAGTGAAAATTCAATAAATAGTAGCTATTATTTTTATTAGTAATAAATTAGAACTTTAGCTATCATGTTGTCAAAAGCATACTTTTATTGTGTTAAGGAGCTAGCTTCCTACTATTGATCTTCTCCTAAAATATATTGTACATTATGCTCACGCTGTTCTTCAGATGTTCTGAATATGAACTAATCCAGATAGAGAAGAGTGTAGACCTGACCGAAGGTTTAGTGTTTGACTTTCTTTTCTAAATATCACAAACACACACGGAAAAAAATTTCCTTCAGGAAAACTCTTGAGAAGAAGCCCAAGAGACTTCTTGCTCAATTCTTTGCCAAATAAAACCGCTAGACCTT
The DNA here is from genome assembly GCA_007570785.1 of Antilocapra americana. Lineage (NCBI taxonomy): Eukaryota > Metazoa > Chordata > Mammalia > Artiodactyla > Antilocapridae > Antilocapra > Antilocapra americana. The sequence continues at coordinate 12,692,883 of ML664161.1, read as the reverse complement.
TCAAAATTCGTTTCAGATGTACTCCCAAGGAGCACAATCGTCTGAACTGCACCTTGAATGGGTTATAAGCTGTGCTGACCTATATTGTGTATGCCGAGCATGAATCTTTCCAGGATGTCAACAAGAGTTTTATAGATAACACTGGTTCAGAATGTACATGAGAAATCTGCATAGCAGAGAAGTAAATGGAGTTTTTTTTTTAGTTTAAATGATGCCAGTACCTCTAATTTTTCAAGAAACAAATGTTAATTATCATATGTCTAATCAATCGCCAGCCCAGGATTAATGCTCGGGGCTGGTGCATCGAGATTTCCCGGGGGGAGGAAGGAGGGAGGGAGGAGGGAGGGGGGTTCTGGAGGGGGAGCATATGTAAACCCATGGTGATATCATGGCATTTTATGGCAAAAACAATAAAAGGGGGGGGGAAGAAAATAAAATAATAATGGCAATATGAAGTATAATTTTGCGACTGCATTAAACTGAAAATCAGTTATGAAGTCCAGTCATATAAGAAAAATTTTCAGAGTGGAAAAGTAAGAATGCCCTTGACCTAATTAAGCCATCATCAGCACAGTAATTTAGAGTTAGTTTGCTATTTGTCCCTCTGTTTTTCTCTCTACATTTGCCAAGAATATTTCCCAGTGGTATGTTCTTTTTTATTTGCCAAGCATTGATTTATATGTCATCCTCTATCCATATAAGCACCCCAGGTTGTGCTAGTGGTAAAGAATCTGCCTGCTGATGCAGGAGACACTAGTGACTTGGGTTCTATCCTTGGGTTGGGAATAACTCCTGGAGGAGGAAATCCACTCCAGTATTCTTGCCTGGAGAATCCCATGGACAGAGGAGACTGCAGGATACATATATGGGGGTCACAAAAGAATTGGACATGACTGAGCATGCATGTACTACTTTACCCTATACATTTTTTCATTTTTCTTACATAGTATCTTTCTCCCCTGCCCCAACCCCCACGCCCCAGTACAGGGTTCTGTATAAAACATGGAAGATACTAAACACAAGCTCTTTTCTTGGCATCTGGCTCTATTCTGCCAAAGTAAGTTGTCCTGGGAATTACTTTGAAGTTCTTTCTTTTACTCTTCAATCGATTTTTCCCCAAAATGTCAGCTTTTCCCTCTAAACCACATGCTTAGTGGCTGTCAGCTTCTGAAAAAATATGGGAAGTGGCACTTAATACCACAGTTACCTGCAAGATCCCTGAAGCCAGACAGGATCAGGCTGTAGTGCCTCAAACCTGTAGTATGGAATGGCAGCTCTGTTGCCTGGGTCACTTGTTAAGGACAGAAAAGAAAAAAGAAAAAAATTCAAAGCTGTCAAGTACAAACAGAACTGAAAACAGCATTTTGCAGAACTAGAAATCACTGCTTGAAAATAAGACACATGGCTGTAGACAGGTCTCATAGTTGGGTAGTGAGCTGTCTTCAACTACAGAATGGAATTACAGAATGCACATCAGATGCACCAAGGCCATTTTATGCTTAGTCAAGGAAACTGGGTCCTGAAGGAATACTCAAGGAAAAAAAAAATTTAGAAGACTTAAGAGTCATAAAATACGTTAAGCGTGAATGCAATTTTAGTTTTTCCAGAGATATCTACATTTTAACCACAATTACATGTTTTATGTTTCCAGAGTTATCTACAGTTTAACCACAATTACATATTTTATGTAAACCTTAATTGAAGGAGCTTTTGAGTTAATCCATTATCATGTATTATCACTAGGGTAGGGATCCGAACAAGGAGATGGAACTGTTAAATTAACCTAATACCAGATTGTCAGTTCTGGGAGGTACAAGCTTCATTTACTTGATCTATGAGAATGATAATATGTTAGAACAGATGAGGGCCGGAGGGATTCTAGATTCCAATTGTATCACTTTTTTTGGAAGAAGGTGAAAAAATTGAGGACTAGACTTGAAATGACAGGAGAGGAAACAAACTTAAATTCCTGCCTGAGGCTAGAGTCCACAGCTCCTTTCATGCTTGTAGTCAAATGTTCAACTTCAGCCTTCTAAAACAGTTTCTCTCTGCTATCATGTTTGCTACTTTGAGACTCATATGGAGAGAGAAATGTTGCCTATAGTTAATATATCATGAGTATATATTGGTATCAGAATTATATATGTAAAGCTAGATATGTGGTTATATATCATATATGACTATTTTTTTTTAATTTTTTTCTGTTGTTGTTGTTATTTTATTTATTTTATTTACATTATCGTGTTGGTTTTGCCATACATTGACATGAATCTGCCATGGGTATACATGTGTTCCCCTTCCAGAACTCCCCTCCCAACTCCCTCCCAATTCCATCTCTCTGGGTCATCCTGGTACACCAGCCCTGAGCACCGTGTATCAAGCATCAAACCTGGGCTGGTGATTCATTTCACATATGATAATTTACATGTTTCAATGCCGTTCTCCCACATCATCCCACCCTTGCCCTCTCCCATAGAGTCCAAAAGACTGTTCTATGCATCTGCGTTTCTTTTGCTGTCTCGCATACAGGGTTATCATTACCATCTTTCTAAATTCCATAGGGGCTGTACTAGTTTGCATTCCCACCAACAGTGTAAGAGGGTTCCCTTTTCTCCACATCCTCTCCAGCATTTATTGCTTGTAGACTTTTGGATGGCAGCCATTCTGATTGGTGTAAAGTGGTACCTCATTGTGGTTTTGATTTGCATTTCTCTGATAATGAGTGATGTTGAGCATCTTTTCATGTGTTTGTTAGCCATTTTTATGTCTTCTTTGGAGAAATGTCTGTGTAGTTCTTTGAGCTGCAGGAGTTGCTTGTGTATTTTTGAGATTAATTATTTATCCATTGTATCGTTTGCTATTATTTTCTCCCATTCTGAAGGCTGTCTTTTCACCTTGCTTTTAGTTTCCTTTGTTGTGCAGAAGCTTTTCATTTTAATTAGGTCCCACTTGTTTATTTGTGCTTTTATTTCCAATATTCTGGGAGGTGGGTCATAGAGGATCCCGCTTTGGTTTATGTCGGAGAGTGTTTTGCCTATGTTTCCCTCTAGGAGTTTTATAGTTTCTGGTCTTACATTTAGATCTTTGATCCATTTTGAGTTTATTTTTGTGTATGGTGTTAGAAAGTGTTCTAGTTTCATTCTTTTACAAGTGGCTGTCCAGTTTTCCCAGCACCACTTGTTAAAGAGGTTGTCTTTTCTCCATTGTATATTCTTGCCTCCTTTGTCAAAGATAAGGTGTCCATAGGTGCCTGGATTTATCTCTGGGCTTTCTATTTTGTTCCATTGGTCTATATCTCTGTCTGAGTGCCAGTACCATAATGTCTTGATTATTGTAGCTTTGTAGTATAGAATAAAGTCAGGTAGGTTGATTCCTCCAGTTCCATTCCTCTTTCTCAAGATTGCCATGGCTATTCAAGGTTTTTTGTATTTCCATACAAATTGTGAAATTATTTGTTCTAATTCTCTGAAAAAGACCTCTGGTAGCTTGATAGGAATTGCATTGAATCTATAGTTTGCCCTGGGTAGTATACTCATTTTCACTACATTGATTATTCCAATCCATGAACACGGTATATTTCTCCATCTAGTTGTGTCCTCTTTGATTTCTTTCATCAGTGTTTTATAATTTTCTATATATAGGTCTTTTGCTTCTTTAGGTAGAAATACTCCTAAGTATTTTATTCTTTTTGTTTCAATGGTGAATGAAATTGTTTCCTTAATTTCTCTTTCTGTTTTCTCATTGTTAGTGTATAGGAATGCAAGGGATTTCTGTGTGTTCATTTAATATCCTGCAACTTTACTATATTCACTGATTAGCTCTAGTAATTTTCTGGTAGAGTCTTTAGGGTTTTCTATGTAGAGGATCATGTCGTCTGCAAACAGAGAGAGTTTGACTTTTTCTTTTCCAATCTGGATTCCTTTTATTTCTTTTTCTGTTCTGATTGCTGTGGCCAAGACTTCCAAAACTATGTTGAATAGTAGTGGTGAGAGTGGGCATCCTTGTCTTGTTCCTAACTTCAGGGGAAATGCTTTCAGTTTTTCACCATTGAGGATAATGTTTGCTGTGGGTTTGTCACATATATGACTAATATTTTAATACAATGTACTTTGGGGTTTTTTAAATCTATCTACTCATACATATACATAGCTATACATGTGTGTGCCTATATATATATGTCTATATGTGCATATATAGGACATAAGATAGTTTCAGAGGTTCCATGAGGTCTTTCTGTTTCCAACCTTATATCTGTGTAAGACTAGGTTTTCTTCATGTACATCAATTAAAAACAACATACATAACAGGTTGAATTCAGAAGCAGGTTTGAGAATCTAAAGAGATTTGCAAAACTATAAGACCACTACCTTTATTAAATATGTTATTTTGGAAAGTTTAGTGGGTTGTGTTTTTTTTTGCAGCAATATATTAGCTATATGAACATGAAATACATTTTATTTAGTTTAAAATGAATAAGTAAATATTTAAACTGTTTTAGTATCTAATATACTAACCACCAGCAGATATAAACCATATTAACAAAACATCTTTGGGATCCTCAATAATTTGTAACAGTGTAAAGAGTTCCTGAGAAAAAAAAACATTTTGGGACCCTATCGACTAAACAATTACCATTAAGTGACTTAGAGTAAGAGTGTGGGTTATGAGAAGGTCTTATACTGAATAGTGACTGGTTTCCCTGAAGTTCCTGGTTTTGAAGGGTTTGAGAGAGAAAGAGAGAAGTTGCTCAGTCGTGTCTGACTGTTTGTGATCCCATGGACTATAGCCTACCAGGCTCCTCCATCTGAGAGAGGCCAACTAACATAACAATGAAGAACAAGAAGACTGAGATGTACACAGAGAAGAAATAAATGAGGACCAGGCAGGCAATAAGTCTCCCCAGGTAGTGCTAGTGGTAAAGAACCTGCCTGGCAATGCAGGAGACTAAGAGTTGCAAATTCAATCCCTGAGTTGGGAAGATCCCTTGGAGAAGGGCACAGCTACCCACTCCAGCATTCTTTCCTGGAGAATCCCATGGACAGAGGAGCCTGGTGACAGTCTATAGGGTGACAAAAAAAGTTAGACACGAAGCGACTTAGCACACATTGGGCAATAATAAACCATAAATGTGTCAAGGGCATGAGTAGAAAATAGACTAGAAGGACAGCAGGCCCGGAAGCAACACCAGAACAGACAGGGTCCCTGGCTCAGTGAGCAGTGGCCGCACCTTTCCCATTATGGAGTATCTGGAGTGAAAATGAGCTTCTATGTTCCCTTGAGACAATCCCATCTACAGGGATGTCTGAAGGTATGCCCACTGCACTGACACTGTCTCCAACTTTCTTATTTTCTTATGTATCTGCAAACTGAAGGAGGATTTGAAGAAAGTCATTACAAACAGGCAGTCCTATAACTTTTCTGATCACTCTTAAGAGAAGAGAAAGTCTTGAAATCACTTTGAACAGCAAACATGGCTGACATGTCAATGACATGGCTGACAAATATAAAACCTAGTAAAACCAAGTTACATATAACGACCAGAACTCCAACTAGATTTGAAGGTAAATCACCTCTTCCCTCCCTTGCTTGCCAATTGGAGATCTTGGAGCAGCTTCCTGGGACAGGCATTGGGCTCTTTCTCTCCTTACCCACCCATTATGGTGCCCTCTTGCTTTGCAGGCAAATGCCTGCATTTTCTCTCTCCATTGCTGCTACAAAGATTCTAGTGTTAAGGGATTTTATCTTCTCTGAGCCTGGCAAATATTGACAGCTGATTCATATGGAGGCATTTTTATGGATTTGCTGGAGATTTTCTGGCTGAGTCTCTCTAATTCTGACTTTCTTCATGTACACTGTGCTGTGTTTAGTCACTCATTCATACCTGACTCTTTGGAACCCCAGAGACTGTAGCCTACCAGACTCATCTGACCATGAAGATTCTCCAGGCAAGAATACTGGAGCATGTTGCCATGTCCTCCTCCAAGGGGTCTTCCCAACTCAGGAATTGAACCCAGGTATCTTCCACTGCACGTGGATTCTTTACCATCTGAGCCACCAGGGAAGCCCCTTCATGTACACAGAACATCTTAAATTGACCATACAATTACTTTCTCCACCTCTGCTCCCAAGAGTCTATCCAAAAGCTGACCAGGGTCCCTGATGTTACTTCAGATTGAAATTTCTGCCACAGTTTTCATGTCTGGACTCCTGTCATCAAAGTACAACTACAAGCTGCTGTGATGAATGGCTTCAAATATGTTATGTTTATGTATATGGGTGAGGAGACCAAAATTGCAATGACTACTTTCAAAGAAATCCTCTTTACACTTTTGATCTTTATTTGTTGTTGTTCAGTCACTCAGTTGTGTCCAATTCTTTGTGACTCCATGGACTGCAGTATGCCAGGTTTTCCTGTCCTTCACTAACTCACTATCTTGCTCACACACATGTCCATTGAGTCAATGATGCCATCCAACTATCTGATCCTCTTTCACCCCCTTCTCCTCCTGCTCAGTCTTCCCCAGCATCAGGGTCTTTTCAAATGAGTCTGTTGTTTTCATCAGGTGGTCAAAGGATTGGACTTTATTTACTACTGCTAAAAGTAAAAGGGTACAAAGTCATATAACTAGCTTCTGGCAATTTAATTTAAAAATTTTGCAAAATAAGAAAAAACATGCACCTCTTTTGTAGTGAAGCATCTATTATAGACTGATGACTTAGTTGAAACTTTCCAATTTAAGGCCCTGTTGCACATCTTGGTAGTGAGCTCCCTTTAATTGAAGAAATCTGCTTTCCTTTGCAACATATCAGTTCAGTCACTCAGTTGCATCTGACTCTTTGCAACCTCATGAACTGCAGCATGCCAGGCCTCCCTGTCAATCACCAACTCTCGGAGTCCACCCAAACCAATGTCTATTGAGTCAGTGATGCCATCCAACCATCTTATCCACTGTCATCCCCTTCTCCTACAGCCTTCAATCTTTCCCAGCATCAGAGTCTTTTCAAATGAATCAGCTCTTTGCAACAGGTGGCCAAAGTATTGGAGTTTCAGCTTCAACATCAGTCCTACCAATGAACATCCAGGACTGATCTCCTTTAGGATGGACTGGTTGAATCTCCTTGCAGTCCAAGGACTCTCAAGAGTATTCTCCAACACCACAGTTCAAAAGCATCAATTCTTTGTCACTCAGCTTTCTTTATACTCCAACTCTCACATCCATACATGACCACTGGAAAAACCATAGCCTTGACTAGACAGACCTTTGTTGACAAAGTGATGTCTCTGCTTTTTAATATGCTGTCTAGGTTGGTTGTAACTTTCCTTCCCTTCCAAAGAATAAGTATCTTAATTTCCTTGGTTGCATTCATCATCTGCAGTGATTTTGGAGCCCAGAAAAATAAAGTCAGCCACTGTTTCCATTGTTTCCCCATCTATTTGCCATGAAGTAATGAGACCAAAAGCCATGATCTTAGTTTTCTGAATGTTGAGCTTTAAGCAAACTTTTACACTCTCCTCTTTCACTTTCATCAAGAGGCTCTTTAGTTCTTCTTCACTTTCTGCCATAAGGATGGTGTCATCTGTATATCTCAGGTTATTGATATTTCTCCCAGAAATCTTGCTATCTCCTGCTTGACCACTTTCAATTTACCTTGATTCATGGACCTAACCTTCCAGATTCCTATGAAGTATTGCTCTTTACAGCATCGAACCCTGCTTCTATCTACAGTCACATCCACAACTGGGTATTGTTTTTGCTTTGGCTCCATCCCTTCATTCTTTCTGGAGTTATTTTTCTACTGATCTCCAGTAGCATATTGGGCACCTACCAACTTGGGAAGTTCCTCTTTCAGTATCCTATCATTTTACCTTTTCATACTGTTCATGGTGTTCTCAAGGCAAAATACTGAAGTGGTTTGCCATTCCCTTCTCCAGTGGACCACATTCTGTCAGACCTCTCCACCATGACCCGTCCATCTTGGGTGGCCCCACATGGTGTGGCTTAGTTTCATTGAGTTAGACAAGGCTGTGGTCCATGAGATCAGATTGGCTAGTTGTCTGTGATTGTGATTTCAGTCTTTCTGCTCTCTCATGCCCTCTCTCAGTGCGTACCGTCTTACTTGGGTTTCTCTTACGTTGGATGTAGGGCATCTCTTCATGGCTGCTCCAGCAAAGCACAGCTGCCGCTTCTTACATTGGACGTGGGGTGGCTCCTCTCCGCAGCACTTCTGCACTGTCACAGCCACCGTGCTTCTGCCCTGGGCTTTGCAACATGAAAGAGCCTTTTAACATCAAATGTCTTATGCTGCTACATATAAGAAGTACATTTAGCATTATGATCTAATACATGCATAAACACAAATATTTATGAATTTACACACACCTCCAGAAGTGTCTCAAAATCTTATAATTCTCTCAAACTTTATTCTTATCACAACGTTTCTTAGCTCTTATTGTGATTTTTTATTTCTCAACTCTAATTTTCCTCTTAATAAAAATATTTCTCTTGTATCCCTCTACAGTGAGCCATTGTTTCAGCTTCAAGCCACAGTACAAATAAATAAATAAATTAGAAAAATTTCCCCAACTTTGACCAATTCATATTTATCAATATAATAGAGGATTTTGGGGGGAAATTAATCTTTCCTTTAAGAATTATGTGAGATCTTATAGTCCAGGAGGCAGCCTGAAAACAGTATTTAAAAGAGTGGATTTTGGGAGAAAGTGAAAAGGAAAGTCACTCAGTCGTGTCTGACTCTTTGCCAACCCATGGACTATACACTCCATAGAATTCTACAGGTCAGAATAGTGGAGTGAGTAGCTGTTCCCTTCTCCAGGGGATCTTCCCAACCCAGGGAGCTACCCTGAAATGATAGCTGTTGTACATCTTAAACATCTACCTTCGGAAGAATTATTCTTTTATCCCCAACCATGTAAAGTCTGCTTAAATATTTTACTAAGATATTATGGTACATTTTTCTAGGGAGAAGGGAAAAATCTAAGTCCAATAGTGCAATAAAATGAGTGACCTGTTAAGGATTGTATAAAGAAACATCTTACTAGTAACGGACAAATTCAGAAGAAATTGAAACCCATGAGAGCCACTATTTTTACTTTATGATTATTCCTACCATCAATTCTGCTTATGTGGAAGTGTGGGCAAAATAAGAACTGATGTATTTACCCACAACCGACTCAGGGTCAAAGGTTATATTAGAATATGTTGGCACATCAACAGGTATCTTTTACTCCATCTAATAATTTTAATAGTTTTCAAAGGCTTTTGTAATAAGTACCCAGACTTGGTGGCTTAAATCATAGAAATTTATATTCTCACGTTTTTGAAGATCAGAAGTTTGAGACTGAGATGCCAACAGATTGGCTTATTCTGAGGTTTCTTTCCTTGTTTTGATGGATAAGTCTTCTCCTTGTGTCTTTGTTTGGTTTTCCCTCTGTATCTATCTTTTGTCCTAACCTCTTATAACAACACTGGTCATATTGGGTTAGCACCCACCCTTTAGATCTTGTTTTAACCTAATTACCTCTTTACATACCTTACTGCCAAATACATTCACATCCAAAGGTTACTGGGGGTTAGGGCTTCAATATACAAATTGGGCTGGGGGTGGGGGAGATACAGTTTAGCTCACAACGCTGCTTTAGTTACAGACTTCTACTAACCTGACTGAGTGACTTTCACTATCCTGCTACCTGCTAAAGATGGTGGCATCTGGATCATAATATTTATTTTTTCCTCCTTTCTGCCATCATCATGAATATCTTCAAGATTCAGGTAGACAATGGCTCTATCTCAACCATCATCTACATGCCTCACATAAGTAGTTCACTTTTATTATCAACCTCTAATTGTCGAGTCCAGCTCGGCAGCACAGGTTCCTGAAAGTGTGGTGCAGCGAAAGAATGAGAATCACTCAAGAAAGTTACAGGGGACCAACACCCCTATGAGGTGAAGGTGCCCAAATTGATCTCAAGTCTACTTTATTATACTTTTTGATACTTACTTGTACATGTTTACATGAACATAGCAGGCCAAGTGGCCTTCAGTGATAATCCTGTGCAGTTAACATTTAACATTTTTGTATCCCTGTTTTTCTGCCTCCAGTACAAAGACCCAGTTAATCTTTATGTGCCTCCCAGGCACCAAAGATAGGAAGAGTCTGGTTTTTTGTTGTTGTTGTTTGTTTACATTATCATGTTGATTTTGTCATACATTGACATGAATCTGCCATGGGTATACATGTGTTCCCCTTCCAGAAACCCCTTCCCACCTCCCTCCTGATTCCATCCCTCAACAGTCTGTTGATGATTTTCCATCCCCAGGCATACATTCTGCTTTCAAGATGTTTTTTGTTCCTTCTTGGATTCCTTCAGGAGTCACATCCTGGAATCCTGTCCTCTCAGCAAGATTATTTAATTCTTTCTCCAGGCCTTTTGTAGGCCTGTTTCCTACACCTAATGGTAGCATTTATATCTGTTTCACCACTGCACTCATATTTCAGTGCCTACTGTGTAACCAAGGCTTCCTACTCTTTTAATTCTCTCAAACTTTGTACTTATTACACCTATTATCAACCTTCATTGTGATTCTTTTTAACTCTTTTTAAGAGCTCTCTTTTTAACACTTTTTCTTGAAAAATAAATTCCCTTCTTTTAATTTCCTCTCTACTGAGCCATTAATTTGTCTTCAGACCAGAGGAAAACATAAATCAGACAAAAATTTCCTATCTCTTCTTCCATATGTAACTGTTGAGTAGGTGTATTTTCTATTACTGAATAATAGGTTACCACAAATTTAGTACATAAATCAAAAATTATGAGTTTAGAGCTTTCGTGGGTCTGTAGCCCACATGAAAGTTAACTGGATCCTCTTCTGGGATCTCACAAGGTTGAAATTAAGATTGGTGCCTGAGTGTGTGCTAAGTCACTTCAATTGTGTCTGATTGTTTCTGACCCTATCGACTGGATCCCACCAACTGCCTCTGTCCATGACATTCTCCAGACAAGAGTACTGTAATGTGCTGCCATGCCCTCCTCCAGGGAATCTTCCCCACCCAGGGATCGAACTCGTGTCTCTTACATCTCCTGAATTGGCAAGCAGGTTCTTTACCACTAGCGCCATCTGGGAAGCCCAGACCTGCAATCTCTTCTGAGGCTTAGTATTCTCTTGCAAACTCATTCAGGGAGGGAAAAATGAATTTCCTTACTGTTCTGACTGAAGTATTGCTTGTTTTTGCTAGCTATAAACTAGGAACTGCTCTCAGCCCCTGAAGGCCTTCCTTCAGTTCTTTGCCTTGTGTCCCCTTTCTCTTTATCGTATCAGTTTACTTCATCTTTGATGCCAAGAGAAGAATGTCTCTCTGTCACTTCATCTTCTTTTAGAGGGCTGACCTGTTTAGATTAAGCCAACCAAAGATATGATTTAAATCAAGGTTGTAAATCAAAGTCAACTGATCAGTCACCTAATAAGGGGAATGATATCTCATCATATTCACTCTTCTAGGATTTTAAAGGGCATATAGATCAGAGGATAGAAATCTCAGAGTCTAGCTTAGAATTCTGGCTACCCTAAGACAGCTGGAGAGCATCATACAACTGTGTGACCCCAGGAACTTCAAATGCATGATATCCAAAAATTGATTATATCCTCAACAGAGTCATACATGACTGAGGTGACTTAGCATGCATGCATGCAGCATGCATCTTATTCAAATTAAATTTTTTGTGACTAAGGACTGAATAAGTATGTGTTTAATGTATTAACAAAAGGAATAAGTGTTGTATTGTGATTCAGAAATAAAATCTCTTATTCATACTCTAAGCTTTTGTTTTCCTTTGAACTCTCTCCAATTCTAATATTAAATGACAATGTAATTGTACATCTTTAATAAGAGAAAAACTGCCTCTTGAAATAAGAATAGTCATACCCTTTAAAATTACTTATATAGCTTGTTAGGTTAGTTTGTATTTCCAGTAGAGAACATAAACATGAAAAACAGATCTCATTGTAAAATAATCATTGGAGAAGAAGAGTTATAAAATTATTATGTTATAAATTATTTATGGACTTGTTACATTATAGTGAGAGAGAAGCAGTATGTAGTCATCAACTAATCTGCAAGAATTCATTAACACCCTCACATTGTTTTATAACTTATATTTTGATTAACCTTCTTACACAGTTTTGGAATTTATACTTTGTGTATATAGTATATAATATAATCTAGGAGTGAGTGTATATATATATGTATATATAATAGCTTATATTATTATTTGGGGCAAGGTCTTATTCATCTTAATCATCAATGTCTTATTCATCTTTGTCTTCTTAGCACCAAATAAAATACCTAGAACAAGGAAATTATTATTTACTGAATAAAATAAGAGATTGACTAATGAGTAATCTGATGTACAGAACACTGAAACAAAGCTTGCAAAGGTAAGATACCTTCTTGGGTCATAATTTTCAAAATCATTCGGAAATATAGAAAGAATAGTCCAGAAAATGTTAGTGCTAAAAACACAGACTTGATATATATCCGAGAAGGTAGGTTTGCTTGTACATATAAATTATGGCTAATACTACAATTAACTTTGATCCTTTTTACCCCAAGTCCTTTGCAGAGTCCTTTTTCATCCCATATCCTATATGCTTCTGTATTGAATTTTTTGTGTTAATTTAGCACGCTGTTTCCATTTTCTTACCATTCTAATATGTAGTACAGACACATTTAGCTGAAGTGTCGCAAATCATCAAGATATCACCTAGCTTCAAAGGAAATAAACTATTACTCCTAACTACCAAATTAAGGTGAAATAACCTGGTCCCATTTTACCTTTATAGATCAGCATGCCAATTCATGTTACTGGTATTCTAATCTATTCAATGCAAATTTGTTTCCTAAAAATATTTGTATACATAACTTCTCATCTGTTTTCTCTCTTGGGAAAAGCTTCCTTCATCACTGTATTTTGAAATTTTAACATTTTCAAAGATCTAACTCATATGTCATATTTTTTCTGAAGTCTCCTTAAACTTAACAGCAAGAAAGTGTTTATATTCTCTTGTCTTTTAAAGCATGTTTTTTCTTGTTTTCTTATAGTATTTATTGTTTGATATCATGTGCAATAGTTCTTTATATGCTTTATGACTTTCATATTGAATGGAAATCTTTTTTTTAAGATAAGTCTTTTTGTATTTCAGAACCCACTTTTCTGTGAGGTGGCACAAAATAGACTCAGTGGAGTATTCCTTCATTGACAGCATACAATAGTCATTGATTGAATCTTATGATATGCCTCATATTTTATATATCTCTCCAACCAACAACACAGAAATTAGCATCTCTCATTTAAAGAAAAGGCACAGTCATATGTTAGTAATGGATAGAGATTTTATATTAACCTGTCAAATTTCAAAACCCATACACTACTGTATAACTCAGCTCCCACTCTAAATAGTGATAAAAAACCTTGATGAAATTTTAAAAATTATTGAGCTTTCACTCTTTGAAAATTAAAATTTTGGTTTAGACACACTTACATTTGTGTCTCTGTTTTTTAAGCATTTAAAAAATTTAAGTCTAGTTAATTTTCAGCATCATGTTAGTTTTAGGAGTATGGCAAAATAAGTTGGATGTGTGTGTGTGTATTCTTGTCCAGATTGTTTTCTGCTATAGCATATTACATGGTAATGAATATAGTTCCATGTGCTATATAGTAGTTTCTTGTTGTTTATCTATTTTATATACAGTTACATGTATATGCTAATCCCAAACTCGTAATTTCTCCCTTCTCTCTCCACTATCTTTTTTGATAACATAAGTTTGTTTTCTATATCTGTGAATCTATTTCTGTTTTATAAGTACAGTTCAATTCACTTCAGTCACTCAGTCATGTGCAACTCTGTAACTCCATGGATGGCAGCACACCAGGCCTCCCTGTCCATCACCAACTCCCAGAGTTTATTCAAACTCACGTCCATTGAGTTGGTAATGCAATCCAACCATCTCATCCTCTGTCATTCCCTTATCCTCCTGCCTTCAAATTTCCCAGCATCAGGGTCTTTTCAGAAGTATCAGTTCTTCCTATCAGGTGGCCAAAGTATTGGAGTTTCAACTTTAACATCAACACGCGGGCCTGATCTCCTTTAGGATAGACTGGTTGGATCTCCTTGCAGGCCAAAAGATTTTCAAGAGTCTTCTCCAACACCACAGTTCAAAAGCATCAATTCTTTGGCACTCAGCTTTCTTTATACTCCAACTCTCACATCCATACATGACTACTGGAAACACCGTAGCATTGAATAGACAAACCTCTGTTGGCAAAGTAATGTCTCTGCTTTTTAATATGCTGCCTAGGTTGGCCATAACTTTCTTTCCAAGGTGTAAGTGTCTTTTTATTTCATGGCCGCAGTCACCATCTGGAATGATTTTAGAGTCCCCTCCGCAAAAAGTTTGCCACTGTTTCCACTGTTTCTCCATCTATTTGCCATGAAGTGATGGGACCAGATGCCATGATCTTAGTTTTCTGAATGTTGAGTTTTAAGCCAACTTTTTCACTCTCCTCTTTCACTTTCATCAAGAAGCTCTTTAGTTCTTCTTCACTTTCTGCCATAAGGGTGGTATCATCTGCATATCTGAGGTTATTGATATTTCTCCCATCAATCTTGATTCCAGCTGTGCTTCATTCAGCCCAGCGTTTCTCATGATGTACACTGCATATAAGTTAAATAAGCAGGGTGACAATATACAGCCTTGACGTACTCCTTTTTCTATTTGGAACCAGTCTGTTGTTCTGTGTCCAGTTCTAACTGTTGCTTCCTGACCTGCACATAGATTTCTCAAGAGGCAGGTCAGATGGTCTGGTATTCCCATCTCTTTCAGAATTTTCCACAGTTTATTGTGATCCACAGAGTCAAAGGCTTTGGCATAGTCAATAAAGCAGAAATAGATATTTTTCTGGAACTCTCTTGCTTTTCTACAATCCAGTGGATGTTGGCAATTTGATCTCTGATTCCTCTCCCTTTCTAAAACCAGCCTGAACATCTGGAAGTTCATGGTTCACTTATTGCTGAAGCCTGGCTTATAGAATTTTGAGCATTACTTTGCTAGTGTGTGGGATGAGGGCAACTGTGCTATAGTCTGAGCATTCTTTGGCGTTGCCTTTCTTTGGGATTGGAATGAAAACTGACCTTTTCCAGTCCTATGGCCACTGCTGAGTTTTTTGGCATAAAATAAACATGTGAAAGTGAAAGTCGCTCAGTCATGCCTGACTCTTTGCAACCACATATACTATACAATCCTAACAGACCTGCTATACAGACTTAACAGAAGCAGAAATGACAGAAGATATTAAGAAGAGATGGCAAGAATACACAGAGAAACTATACAAAAAAGATCTTCACGACCCAGATAATCATGATGGTGTGATCACTTACCTAGAACCAGACATCCTGGAATGTGAGGTCAAGTGGGCCATAGGAAGCATCACTATGAACAAAGCTAGTGGAGGTGATGGAATTCCAGTTGAGCTATTTCAAATCCTAAAAGATGATGCTGTGAAAGTGTTGCACTCAATATGTCAGCAAATTTGGAAAACTCAGCAGTGGCCACAGGACTGGAAAAGGTCAGTTTTCATTCTAATCCCATAGAAAGGCAATGCCAAAGAATGCTTAAACTATCACACAATTGCACTCCTCTCTCATGCTAGCAAAGTAATGCTGAAAATTCTCCAAGCTAGGCTTCAACTATACATGAACCATGAACTTCCAGATGTTCAGGCTGGTTTTAGAAAAGGCAGAGGAACCAGAGATCAAATTACCAACATCCACTGGATTGTAGAAAAGTAAGAGAGTTCCAGAAAAATATCTATTTCTGCTTTTTGACTATGCCAAAGCCTTTGACTCTGTGGATCACAATAAACTGTGGAAAATTCTGAAAGAGACGGGAATACCAGACCATCTGACCTGCCTCTTGAGAAATCTGTATGCAGGTCAGGGGTGCTGACAGAGAGATTTACAGCACTAAATGCATGTATTAAAGAGGACGAAGAGTCTAAAATTGATAATTAAGTTCCTCCTTGAAAACCTATAAAAAGAAGGGCAAAATGAACCCAAAGTATGGATACCGAGAAACTAGATCACTCATACATTTTTGGTGGGAGTGAAAAATGTTACAGCCCCTCTGGAAAACAATTCAGCAGTTTCTTAATAAATTAAACACTCGACTACTATCCAACCCAGCAATTTTACTTCTGTGCCTTTACTCCAGAGATATGAAAACTTATGTTCACACAAAATCTGTACATGAAAGTTTACAGCAGCTGTATTTGTACAAGCCAACATTAGTAAACACAGATGTACTTCAACTAGTGAATGGTTAAACAAACTCTAGCACATTCAACCCACATAATCTAGCTCAGCAATAAAAAGCAATGAACTATTAGTACATATAACAACTTGGACAAGTCTCCACACTGAGTAATACACTGCGTAAAAAAAAAAAAGTCCTGTATATATGTTATATACGATATGAGGCAATTTATATAACACTTCTAAAATGATTAAAATTATAGAGATAATAAACAGATTTCTGGTTAACAAGATTTAAGACCTGAAGAAACTGTAAATGGCAATATGCAAGATCCTTGTGATGATGGAAAATTCTGTACCTTGACAGTTCAGTGTCAGTATCTTGATTGTGGTATTAAACTACATGGCTCCACTTGTATGTAGATTTATTCAATAAATGTTTGGTATATATATCCATGGTTGGTTGAATCCTGGGGTACAGAACCTCAGATAGGGAGGGCCACCTCTAAATTCATACATGAATTTTTGACTCTGCAGGTGATGGGCAGCTCTAGTCCTCTTGAGTTGTTCAAGTGTAAACTGTAGTTTTAAAATGTTATTATTGGTGCTCGTTTTGGCAGCACATATACTGAAATTAGAATGATACAGGGAAGATTAACACGGCCCTTGTGCAAGGATGACATGCAAATTTGTGAAGTGTTCCATATTTTTAGGTTCAAAAGGGAGGGGACATATGTATACCTATGGCTAATTCATGTTGAGGTTTGACAGAAAACAACAAAATTCTGTAAAGCAATTATCCTTCAATAAAAAAATAAATTAAAAAAATGTTATTATTGGGGAAACTGGATAAAACGTGCATGGAAATTCTTTGTATTATTTCTTAAAATTGCAGGTGAGTCTGTAACTATCTCAAAATATCATTTTGCTTAAGACTATACTGTTAGTTCTTTCAGCCACTGACAAACTGTAAAGGAATCAAAAATATTTGATTTTCTTAAAGTAAGACTCCCTCTGCATTATGCCAGAATTCCAGATGGAAGTCATTGATTAGTAAAGCAAGTTTTCAGTGGCTGAGTGATGATTTGATGATATTATTTGGTGAGAGGATGGAGACATTCCCAAATTCTGTTTATACAGTCACTCCATATCCTCATTGAATTGCCAAAGGAACTACCTACACATAGAAAACACAGGGCAAAGATACCATTTTACCCAGGGGCAAAGTAGCTTAATACCTCCCAATCCTGAGCTCAGGTAAATTTAAGAAGGAGAATATAGATTAGGAGGAGGCTTACTAAATGGGGCCTCTCTCTTAATCCTTAAATTAGATTTTGAGATCATTATCATTTTAGTTAAACCCTAAAGCAATGATGAGCATACACAGCTGTGAACTCCTGAAGATAGGAGACAGGGAGAAGAAGGCATGACCATGATCTTTAAATGAACAGTGATCCTGCTTCCAGTAAACATGACTCATGGCTGGTTCAAGACTTGAATAGCCACCTAACATGTACACACTGCTTTATTTAAAATAGATAACCAACAGTTATCTATTTTATATAAAATATATTTATATTGAATGGCATAAGGAATTCTGCTCCATGTTTTTTGATAACCGTAATGGGAAAATAATTTGAAAAAGAAAATATACATGTGTGTGTATAATTGCATCACTTTGCCATACACCAGAAACTAACATAACAGTGTTATTCAACTATGCTCCAATATAGAATAAAAAATAAATAAATAAATAGCTACCTGACAATGGGGAGAAAACTAGGGCATAGGTCAGGTGAGAGTTCCTGTAAAGTTGTTTGGTTCCTGACAATCACATTTGGAATAATTTGATCTGAATTTTCATTTTCGATCAGAGCATTTTGCATCAGTTGGACAAAATGATATAAGAAGGATTAAAACATCTAAGGCCTAATTACTCTTTCATTACTCAATTACTGTAGTGCATACTTGTAATTCAGCACTTCTCCTCCTCCAAATGTCTTATCATCTGGGAGTATTGCATCATACAAAGAGTAATCAGAATACTTCAAGCATCTGCAGGGAAGGGCAGGGTACAGCCATATCATTGTTGAGCAGAGTTGAGTGGAGTGGTTTGGGAACTCCTGACAACATCTAGTGGTAGTGATGCCAAAAACAGGTCAGACAGGCCCGGCAGGCCTAATGAGACAGGCCTAAGAGTTTAGGCTGTGCATGTCTCCTGTTTTCTCTGCCCATTCTGAAAGCTGGTTCTCCAGACCACTTGTTGATATCTTTCCCACCCCATAGTTGCTAGATGAATTTATTCTCTGAGCAGGTTAACCTGAGATGGTTCTGTTGTTTAGAATCAAGGACACTGAATAGCACTATTAAGTACAGGAGAGGTAATGAATGTTCAAAGAATTTGAAATTAGTTATCTTCCCTATTTGGGCCTGAAGATAAACATAATCCTGCTGGGTTTCAGGAATATAATTCTGGCAGACTATAACTTGAAAGAATGGATTTTCTAATTAAATTATCAACTGTGTTCTCCCAAAATAAATTATCCTTTGAAAGCAAAGCTGTATAACACTGAGTTGCTTCTGCTTTGGAACAGCAAAAACAGAATTCAAGAACAATGGAGTCCGTTGACTATTTTTTAGGACAAAAGACAGCTTAAAAAAGAGAATGGCAAGCTCAAAAATCCTAAATTATTAAGGCACATTCTAAATCCCTATATTTTCTATGGTTGTATTACAGCTATAGTTGCAGGCCTGCAGGAGCCAAGAATCAAATGCAAAATTTGAATCTATAGTTTGCCAAATTGTAACATCCATTGATTTCAGTTAATCATCAGATCTCTTCTGGGAAAATTAGAGCTTTGATTAGAGTAAAGCAGAAACCTAAGAACTGGTGTTGGGCCAAAATAGGAAAGATTCAGAGTACGCTGTTCATCCTGACCCCCAAGCCCACAGGACCCCCCTTGCTATTTGAAGTCCTTTTGCCCTTGGTTGTGGCTTTTCTTCCTTGCTTATAGATGCTGCAAGCACTTAACTAAAGAAGTTATTTCATCAAAAAAATATCTTCATTGCTTATCTCTTACATTTTATTATTTCTAGATTTTTAACTTTTACCTATTTATAGGCATGATAAGACATTCAATGTTCAGAAATAATTATTGCTAGTTCTAACAGCTGGAAATATTTAATCAAATATTTTGCTGATCAAAATCTGAACTCAATGAAAATATACACCAAATGAAGTTGAAATAAGCTATCTTTCTTGAATTAAGATATTTTCTTGGTATAATGGAATTCAAAGATTCCATAATTAGAAATGCTAGAAAATATTTATTATTTGTGACCTACTCTTTTTTTTTTTTACTATATTCTCTGTGAAAATACATAAAAGGTGATGAAGTGCAATGCCAAAGCTTTGAAAAGTGTTTTGATAGCCATTTTTCATTTGTTTTTCACTTTAGTTTTCTATAAACACTATATATTCATGGGAGAATATAAAGTTGAAATGAGTTTCCTGGTAGGAATCTGAGGCAAAGTGGATATGTTATGATAAGATGATGAAAGTATTTGTGATAATTAAAATGGTCATAGATTTTTGATAGTTGTTAACTGGTTATAGAGTTTTATAGAATCACAATATATGTACAGTACACTAAAGCTTGTATTACTTAGGGTAGGACAGACTGTGAAAATATGTACCAAGTACAAACACACACTCACACCAAATATATACACAAATATATAATCCTCAACACTCAAAAATTGTATTTCTTTCCCAAATAACAATTATAAATGGTTCCAGGATAGAGGTTGAAGAAGGAAGACATGGATACTACAGAGCTGTTCAGTAATCCAGGATGATGGTGCCTCTGCCAACCTCAACTTGCACTTCCATGGGGGATCCTCGGATACTCTGGAAGGAAAAACAATATGAAGGAGTGTTTTTATGAGCTAGATCTCAAAGTGGTAGACGGCATTTAAAGTAATATTCATTTGACTAGAATTCTGTCATATGGCCACATGCAGTTGCAGGGAGCTAAACTTTAAACTTGCTGTGGTCCAGAGGAGAAAATGATGCCTATTTTGGTGAACAGCTAGCAGATTTTTTTTTTTTTTCATAAAAGCTATCTGAGAAGAGCTAATGGAATCATAATGTTAGACTGTTGCAGCCATTCCCAATTCTCATATCTGAAAGTGTTGCCAAACCCTGAGTCTATTACACTCTGAGGGACCTAGACTCAATGGGAAACATTCTGAAATCACATCAAATATGTGCTTGGTGAATAGTTCTCCCATCTTTTCTCAGAGATCAATAACAATTTAAAAAGGAACTATACTATACTGGGAAATATCCAAATCTTTTGGGAAATTTTTTTAAATTAATTATTTTTTTTAATTGGAGGATAACCGCTTTACAGAATTTTGTCGTTTTCTGTCAACCATCAACATGAATCAGCCATAGGTGTACAGATTATTGACTACTAACTGTGAACTAACAGAATACTTACCCCTGGGAGGTTGGTGGTTACAATTTTGTTTCTCCTTCACAGATTTCAGAATATTGAGATGAGAATCACAAAAGATTGAGAGAATAATGGATATTAATCAGAGCTGAACTATTGGGTCCCTCCTTTGGCAAGAGAGTGAGTATACATAAGACAAAATTGCCTTATGCTAAACTCTAGAATTCTTTTTTGAAATACAATATGAGAGAAAGAGAACTGTGGATATTGAACAACTAAGGGGGTAGATTTCAGTGAGCATTTGTTTTGGCCTTCCTAGCATCCAAACATCCTTTTTATTTGATTGGACCTCAATAAAGTTTAATATCAAGGCCCTTCTTTCCACAGTGTAAGACAGACGGGGCAGAGAGTCTCTTTTACAGTTTTCTAATACTTGTGGCAGGGCTATGTGACCTAGGCTCAGTCTATTAGATGTTATAGCATAGAATTTTGGATCTTGAGAGTTTGACATGAGACTCAGAGGAGACAAAAATTACTCACACTATAGAATATACAGATTACGAGGTATGATGTGTACACATGAAACTCATATAATGTTATAAATCAGTATTACCTCAATTAAAAAATATGTATTCAGTGAGGACCTTTGGTATGGTTAAGAGCCTGTGAGTTGAACTAAAGCTATTAGAGACTGTTTCTGATTTGATTTTGCTGTACATTTCTTTCCTCATTTTTTGACATTGGTTGCCTAATACTTTTGTCAATTCTGTGAATGCTAAAGTATTCCTTATAAATGTTTCCATTCAGTTTAAATTGGTCAGATATATTTTTTGTTTCTTAGAAACACAAAGCCCCATTAACAAGCACCACCATCAAACAACAAAATGTTTACTCATTAGTCAAGATGAAAGGATCATTTGGAAAATATGTTTCAGAAGAATGAATATTGCTAAAGAAGATTATTTTCTTTAGCAATAGTGTTAAAATTATAAAATTAATGTTAATAATATAAAAATCTGGTATAAATATGATACATGAAGGAAAGCGAAGAAAAAAATTGAGATTTTAGTTAATAAATTGAAGAAAGCAAATTAAAAAAAAATCATTATTTTAACTTAACTCAAAATATCTTTGTATTTACCTTTTTCCAGTCACCCTGCTAGGTGTTTATTGTTATGATATCTTATATAATAGTCATGTAGTCATGATGACTACATGAGGTTCATGCTATCACTATTTTAAAGACAAGCAAATGATTATTTGGTAGTTTTGTGACTTCTTATGGCTTTCTGCATGATGATGGAATCAGGGGCATGATTTTGATTTTAGTTCAGAATCTGCCTGTTTTTTAATTGAAATTTCATAAGACTCCCAAAATGAAATATTTTGCTGCAGTGACTAATGTGGCAGACTGATTGCATTAACTATCCCACTAGCACTTTCTGTATATGCTTTGAAATAACACTTTCCAGCACTTCCTTGAAAAGATGAAGTCTATTTCACATCCCTTAGATCAAGGATTAACATATATTTTTCTGATCCATAAAATGTAGCAAAAATTACATTATTAGCCATTTTATTCAACTCACTAGTCATTTTTTTAAAATTTTATTTATTTATTTATTTTAATTTTCTTTACATTATCATGTTGGTTTTGCCATACATTGACATGAATCTGCCATGGGTATACATATGAACTCACTAGTCATTTTAATTAAGTCATTAACCTTAACCAAACCTTGGTCAAGAGACTTTGCACCTATCTTTTCTCCCTTGGATGGGGTGACCATCATTTGAACAAATCTGAGGCAACACAAGAACAACTAGATCATCCCCTAGCACCCTTCCACCTAACCACAAATATGTAAGTGAGCCCAGGATAGATCAGGCAAGTTCAGAGCACTTAGCCAACTCACAAATTCATGAGAAATAATGAGTGGTAGTTGTTTTAAGCCACTACGTTTTGGAGTGACTTCTTACCCAGTAATAGTTAACTAATACAAGTGGTAATAGAAGGCTTTAAAATACTACTATGCTTATTGAATCAACAAAGCAAGTCTATGGCCTCTGCAATCTGAGTGTTGTGAATTAAATATGTCGACTCTATTACTCAAATACGTTGAGTTTTGGCATTCTATGAAAAATTTGTTTCTATAAGATTATAATTAATCAAAAATAATTGAAGTAGCAGAATTAGTTTAGAAGATTAAGATACTTTTATATTTCCAGTGATTACATTTAAATATTTATATATATATAGAGAGAGAAAGAGTGAGTAGAGGTCTTCTTGGGTCAGGATCAAAGGAAGAATTTATGCAGTCCATCTGACAACAGAAATATTAGGAAGTGGTAATATTTACTGAGTGCTTACCCTGAGCCAGGCTCTACGTAAGTACTTAGTCTTCATTCTCATTTTTAACCCTCAGTGACACCCAATCTGTACGTTCTACAGGGAATCCATACATCCTCAGAGTCTAGTTTAATTTAAGGTAAATCCACAGAGCATGAACCATCAAAACTCATCAGAATCAGTTTGCAGACTGCTAGTACACAAAGCTGCTCTAGGGGTAGCAGCAGCAGCTGCGGCAACACCTGTGAAACTCAGTGAGCATCTAAGAATAGAGTCAGCAGGCTGAAGTTTCTGCAGTGAATTTTGCATGGAGAAGGCAGTATGGAGATTTCTGGAGTCCATTAAAGGGGTTTTCAGTTTTCCCGAAAGCCTGAGGAATCAGCTTCAGGAAGGACATTCAACTGAGAGTCTTCTTTCTAGGTCTGAGGAAACTGGACTACTGTTTAATGAAGTCCTGAGGTAAGACAAGTGGCCACTGGAGGAAACAGTTGTTTCACAACAGAGCTTACCCTCTGTTCATGGTTGTCTTCTTCAGAATCATCTGGGGAATGTGTCTTAAAATGCAGATTGGTGAGCTCAGTCCCTTGCATCTTCTATTTAATATTCTGAGATTGAAATCAGGAATTTGTATTTATAACAATTATCCTCACTGAGCTTTACAGTTAAGCAAATTTGGGAAACACTGCTTGAGTGATGTAGGCATTAGAACATCCAGATCTCCTGCAGCAGGCAGCAAGGGAGGGTATAACTAAGAAGCAAGTTTTCAAGATTGAAACAGCAAAACCATAGGCAAAATTGAACAGATTGGAAAGAGAGGTGTGAAACAAAGGGCAAGTTTTTATAGCCCAAGGAGTCCTTGAGAAACAACTGATCTCATACTTTTCTGTGTTACCTAAGTTAATGGTTCATTCATTCATTCTTCATATACTGAGTCTTAATGTGGATCAGGTACCAATGTGGGTTTGCTGAACTAAAAGATTTGTTATAAATTACCCTATCTCCAAGTGTGTCACAGTCCAATAAGAGAAATAGATATGCAAATAAAATTAAACAACCTCATAGTTTTGATGTTGTGATAAAAGTGCAAACAAAATGAGAGGGAAGTAGAAAAGGGAATCATTAACATTTTTGGGGAAAAGCAGAGGTCATGAGACGTTAGTGAAATTTAATCTTGAAGGATAAGTAAGAGCTGACCCATGGCAAAGGAGATGAAGGTCATCTCAAGCAGAGGGAACATGTATGTGAAAAGCCATTTAAAGAATCAGACATTTTGAGTGAAGCCATTTGAGTGAAACCCATTATGGCTAAAAAGTAGAGTTCAGGGAGAAAAGGAGTGTAGAAACCAAGGAAATTAGGGTCAAGTAGTAAAAGTATCTCATAATCTTACTCTAAGAAATCTGGAAATTATCCAAACATCTATGAAGATTCAATTCCGCCATCTAGGTATCTTGTTTTTAACAGAAAAATAATTATCAGTTTTATTTTTAAAAATACTTTCTACATTTAATACAGCACATACACCATTTGGGACTTTCCCATATGATGGCCTTGGTGGTAAAGAACCCACTTGCCTATTCAAGAGACATAAGAGGGGAAAACTAAGATGGCAGAGGAATAGGACGGGGAGAACACTCTCTCGCCAATAAATATACCAAAAGAACTTTTAAAGGCCGAGCAAACTCCAAAAAACAGAAACTGAATGCTGGCAGAGGACATCGGGCATCTGGAGAGGCGACCCATTGCCGACGTGAGGAGTAACAGTGAGGAAACCTAGACTCACCCACCAGAAAACCACACAAGCCTTTCCATCCAGGAAACTTCGACAAACCACACATCCAACCCCTCCCATAGAGAGGAATCCCCACAATAAAGGGACAACACAGCAAGATAAACAAGATGAAAAGGCAGAGAAATACCCAGCAAGTAAAGAAACAGGATAAATACCCCCTAGACCAAACAAAAGACGAAGAGATAGGAAGTCTACCTGACAAAGAATTCCGAATAATGATTGTGAAAATGATCCAAAACCTGGAAAATAAGTTGGAGTTGCAGCTCAATAACCTGCAGGCAAGGATTGAGAAGATGCAGGTAAGCTTTAACAAGGACTTAGAAGAAATGAAAAAGAGTCAAAATACAATGAATAATGCAATAAATGAGATCAAAAACACCCTGGAGGGAACCAACAGTAGAATAACAGAGATAGAAGACAGAATAAGTGAG
>ML664161.1:12622617-12657525 GCA_007570785.1 Antilocapra americana | reverse complement strand
GCATATATATGGAATTTAGAAAGACAGTAACGAGAACCCAACATGGGAGACAACAAAAGGAACGCAGATGTATAGAATAGACTCGTGGACTTTGTGGATGAGGGTAAGGGTGGGATGATATGGGAGAAGGGCATTGAAGCATGTTAATTGTCATGTGTCTAATCAATTGCCAGCCCAGGATTGATGCTCGGGACTGGTGCAGCGAGATTGCCCTCGGGGGAGGGAGGAGGGAGGGGGGTTCCGGAGGGGAAGCATATGTAAACCCATGGTGATATCATGACAATGTATGGCAAAAACAATTAAAAAAAATAAAATAAAAAAAGATAAAAAAATTTAAAAAATGAGATTTAGGAAGAAAAAAAAAACAAGAGACATAAGAGATAAGGGTTCCATCCCTGGTTTGGGAAGATCCCCTGAAGGAGGGCATGGCAACCCACTCTAGTATTCTTGCCTGTAAAATCCTGTGGACAGAGGGCTACAGTCCATAGGGTCACAAAGAGTCAGACGCACCTGAAGTGACTTAGCATGCAGATATGCATGCACTATATGCTTTCAGTATATGCTACAGATTGAATGCAACAAAATGATATGTCGACACTCTAATCATCAATGTGATGGGGTTTTGAAATGAGGTCTCTGACAGATAAATGGGTTTAGATGAGGTTGTGCCCCCCAGGATAGGATGAGTGGCTTTATAAGAAGAGAGACTTGAGCTCCCACTGTTCCTCTGCAAAATGGGTACAAACGCATGAAGAAGGTGGCAATCTCTAGGCCAGTAAAAGAGCTAACACCTGCCTACCCCTTTGATCTTGGATTATCCAGAACCATGAGAAATAAATATTTATTGTTTAAGCCAATCAGTTTATGGCTTGTTATGGCAAATCAATCTAAAACAAAGTACAAATCCACTCTGTTTACATTTCTGTGTGTTGGAAATATGTGCAGATGGTAGGGTGGGGGAGAAGCCAGAGGAAGAATTCAGAAATCCAAAGACTGCCTTGACCTTAGAAGTCAGGTTTAGAAGCCTATTTTTGTAGCCTATATGATTATAGGTTGTTGCAGTATTATATTGAGAGATTTGAAATGTACTGTAATTCCACCCCTCAGCTTGTCTAATTCATAGCTAACCACTATGACTTGAATGAGATAAAGGTATATGTGAAAAATTAAGGTGCCACAGAAAGAGAATTGGGAAGTAAAACTAGGAAAATATGAATTAAAGTAGGAAAATATTGAATATAAGTACCAGTCACATTAGGTAAATGCATGTTAGGTGAACCAGATTGTCTTATGGTGAGGCCCAGGATAGCTGTGACACTCATTATGGTTTAGTTGTTGATCTTTCCACTATTTTCACTCTTCCACATACATTTGCATTTGAAGGGCCATCTATAAAGGTTTTTTTTTTTTTTTTTCCCCCATCTTACAGTACTTCCAGTGTCAAGATTCATGGGGTCAGATGTAAAGATAAATTTGTTGATTAAGCTCCTCTCTCCTAAGGGCAAGGAACTCAATCATTTTTCTTTTTTTTTTCATACTGACCTTGTCTTGTCTGGAGATGAATCAATGAATCAAGTAAGGAATAGTAAATCATGAATAAATGATTTATGCTTGGCTTGATCAAATATGATAGATTGCTTGGGTTCCTGACTATTAGTGTGTATAAAGATTTATATAATATACAAGTGACTGTGGACTGGAGAAAAAAACCGAGTTTTCTCCAAGGATATAATCCTATGAAACACTTTAAATGTTATTCCAAGTGATCAGTTCAATAAGACTTTTTTAAAAGTAATTAACATATTCTTCCTTAGTTTTGCCCTTTCTCCTTTTTTTTTCCTTTTTAGTCATAATTCAACATCAATAATTCAGCATCAATAATACAATATCAATAATTCCAAATCAGGTTGCTAATGGATTTTTCTTTTTAATTAATTTTTATTGGAGTATAGTTGCTTAACGATGTTGTGTTAGTTTATGCTGTACAGTAAAGTGAATCAGATATTTGTATACATATATCACCTCTTTCTGGGATTTTCTTCCCATTTAGGTCACTACAGAGCACTGAGTTCCCTGAGCTATACAGTAGGTTCTCATTAGTTATCTATTTTATACATCGTATCAATAGTGTATATATGTCCATCCCAATCTCCCAATTCATTCCACCCCCTATACCTGCCTTGGCATCCATACATTTCCCCTCTAAATCTATGTCTCTATTTCTATTTTGCAAATAAGGTTTTCTATTCCATTTTCCTAGATTCCACATATATACATTGACAATGTATCTTTCTTACTGATCTACTCACTCAAATTTCTGGAAAATTCTCTACAGTCTTTGACCAGCAAGAAACTAAGAATACTTTTACTTTAGTCAGTGATGAACTAAGATATAAATGATTGAGTTTCCTCTGGATAAATTCTCATATGCCAAGTATTTCTGAAATGAGGAGGGAGGGATGGAAAGGAGATAACAGGGCTGTGGAAAGGAGATCTCAAGGCATCACAAGAAAGCAAGGCTAATTCAGCTTTTTAGGCTGCTGCTGCTGCTAAGTCACTTCAGTTGTGTCTGACTCTGTGAGACCCCGTGAACTGCAGCCTACCAGGCTCCTCCATCCATGGGACTTTCCAGGCAAGAGTACTGGAGTCAGGGTGCCATCGCCTTCTCTGGCTTTTCAGGCTAACATGTCCTAAAGATGATCCATCTGATTTACCAACTTGTATTGCGTAATTTTTCATGTGAGCCTTTTAGAAGAATAAATTGGGAGTTGATTGATGAATGACTACTCTGAAATTGGGAATGTATGTCACACACAGTGTGTTAGAAGCAGAGGTTTGAGATGGGAAATATTTTGCTTTCCCTGGAAATTGAAATGACTATAATTCTTCATAAATGTTATCACATAATGAAAAGCACTATATGCCATGAAAGTTGCTGCCATCAACAAAGTGGAAATAATGGCAACGGTTTGAATTATGTGCTTGGCAATCTGAGTATCCTGTAAAATCATCTTTCTTGATCTTAAAAAAATATGTGAGCAGTAGTCAGTGTAAAATAGAAATCCACATACTATGCAAATTTTTATGCTATATTATAAAGAATCAAAGAATAAAAAGTGTACCACACCTTTATAATTTCTACTGGATGAATTAATTTGACAGGGTATGTTAAATGTATTTTGTGCTGTACACCCTAAGAGAATAAAAAATATCCAGGCAAAGGTAGATGCAGAGGGGCTTAATAATAAGTAAAGTTTGTTCTCAGGCTCTTTAAAATTTTCATATCAGCAAGGAAGATGCAAAGAATGTATCAAAAACAATCTAAAATAATTAACAAGGTTGTGCTCAGTCACTTCAGTTGTGTCTGACTATTTATGACCCTATGGAAATTGAAATGATACTTACACCAAAAAGGGCTCTATAAAAGAATCTAGCCAATGGAAGAACTCATGAAAAATTTTCAAGCCCCAGTCTCTAGTCCTTGCTCCAGTGCTTACACTCTGTTCTGTATCAGTTAAGCTCTGCACTTACCTCTGAGGAAAGGCCTTCCTGCTTTTCTTGAGTGTGAATATTTTCCAGAGATTTCTGAGTTCTTCCATTTCAAGTATCATTTCAATTTCCTGTTTGGGGTTCCTGTAACCTTTTGACTTTGTTCAATTTGGAGCTTGTAAGTTTTCTTGAGTTTGTAAGTTTGAACTCAACAGTCAAGAAATCAAGATTATGGCATCTGGTCCCATCACTTCATGGCAAATAGATGAGAAAACAATGGAAACAGTGATGGATTTTATTTTCTTGTGCTCCAAAATCACTGCAGATGGTGACTGCTGCCATGAAATTAAAAGACGTTTACTCCTTGGAAGAAAAGTTATGACCAACCTAGAACATATATTAAAAAGCAAAGACATTACTTTGCCAGCAAAGGTCTGTCTAGTCAAATCAACTAGACAGTAGTCTAGTTTTCCCAGTAGTCATGTACGGATGAGAGTTGAACCATAAAGAAAGCTGAGCACTGAAGAATTAATGCTTTTGAACTGTGGTTTTGGAGATGACTCTTGAGAGTCCCTTGGACAGCAAGGATATCCAAGCAGTCCATCGTAAAGAAAATCAGTCCTGACTATCCATTGGAAGGACTGATGCTAGACGCTGAACCTCCAGTACTTTGTCTATCTGCTGCAAAGAACCGACTCATTTGAAAAGACTCTGATGCTGGGAAAGATTGAAGGCAGGAGGAGAAGGGGACAATAGAGGATGAGATGGTTGGATGGCATCACCAACTCAATGGACATGAGTTTGAGTAACCTCTGGGAGTTGGTGATGGACAGGGAGGCCTGGCATGCCACAGTCCATGGGATGCAAAGAGTCGGACACAACTGAGCGACTAAACTGAACTGATTCTATATTCTAACCCAATATTTACACATGACTAAGCAACTGAACTGAAATGAAGTTTTCTTCAAGTTGAAATAAACCTAAGATTATGTGTGCTTTCTGTTTTTTTTTTCCCCAGAAGAATGTGAGAATATTCAAATCTAAGCTGCCACATGCTTTCTAATGGAAGCACTTGTTTTCGCTGAATTTTATGGCTGCAACATTCTCATATAGGTCTCAAATTTTTAAACATATTTAATATAACACTCCAATATGCTTACTTTTGGTAGTCGAAATCCTGTTTAAGACCTTGTTGCCTCTAATTTTTGAAGGCTTGGGTAGTGAAACTCTTGGTAACTATTAGTCAAATCCATTTCACCTGCCTTCACCAATCAAAGTTGTTTTAATTGCTCCTGTGAAGACTTACATGTCCTCTACCTGGAAGTAACCTAAACAATGAAATGTTTGCTTGAGTTGTCTTTAAGGAATTTTGAGTTGTCATCAAGTTGGAGCTGAGCTGGTTAAAACTGAATAAGGCCACCAAGCCTCAACTAGGCATGCAGAAGTGTTCACTCTGTGATATTTTGACGTAAGAGTGTCAAAAACTCCAACTTCAGATTTTCTATGTGCCTTCATTCTAGACCATGCAGAGGCCTGTAGCCTAGCTACACTTGTCAAGAACTACAATTACCACACCTTTCTCAATCGCCTTTCCCCATGCTCACCATGCCTTGGACTGCCCTGCTTCTTTATTGGCTATCTTACAAATAACCCCTTGCCTTTGAGAAGACAGTCCTGAGATTGGTCTTCTTGCCTCCTCAGTTGGCTGACTTGTGAATAAGCATTCTCTTTGTTGCAAACAATGGTGTTTTAGCATTTTGACTTGCTGCACCTTGAACAAATGAATCTGGGTTCCATCACAGTAGACTTATTGTCCAGGAACAGACAAGAAGGTGAGTTTGTAAAAATGATGAAACTCTGTGGTGTGCAGGTGTAGATCATCTTGGTCTGAGCATGGCTATTTTCCACGTGTCTCTGGAATGGGCAATCCTCTAGAATGTTTTTTGGTCTCTCTGATCTAAGTTCCTTCACTCGCTGCTTAAAGGTAGAAACAGATACCCTAGTGAGGCTGTGAAGATGTGGTGGTCCTCCATTTTCACCCATTTAGTTGCTCCTGGCTCTCCTCTAGCTCTGATTTTCCTTAATGAGGCTATAATGGCCATCTGTTTTGATAATTTATTTTTTTTCTGTGCACTCTTGGATTTCTCATGCTTGCTGGTCCATTCAGGGAATCTCTTCCAGCTTAGCTTTCTTTTATTTTTTTTCCTATTATACATTTCTGTCATTTTGGGGGGATACAAGGTGGATCATAAAGGCTATCATGTATTTTAGAACTCTGCCTTCACCTGGAAATCAATGTTTTCTTCAATTTTTGACATTTTGGTCACATTCCTCTGAATAAACTCTGGTTTATCAGTGTTCTTTTAAATTGCTGCACAGTACTGAATAAAACGTTGTGTTTGCTTTGTCATGAAAAATATGTGATCCGTTACCTCCCTTGGCCATTAAATTCCTATGAATTCAGTATAAAACTAACACATTTTGAGAGTCATCATATTTGCTCTAATAGAAATTAAATCAATTAACAGCAGAAGTTCTTTTAAAATGTTATTTTTGTAGGTAATATTGACGTTAAGATAAACATTATGTCTTATTCTCATGCAGTTGAAATTTTTATCTATTTCCCTTCTTTATCCCAGTATTTTTGAATTTGATTTGTTTCCCAATTTATTACATAGCACTTCCTGCTTTCATATAAATTATGATCAATATGACCAATGCTAAAAATAACTTTATCAAAGGACCACTGTATTTTTTGTTGAATATACAGTCCACAAACTAAATAATTTTAGGGATAAATTTTAAAATTTTATTAGTTTAGGTACTTTTCTAGAGGAGCTATTCATTCAATAAATATTTATTGAGCACCAGGTCAAACTTAAGATATTAGAGACAAAGTCAAATAGACTTTCACAGAGTTTTCTGGTGAGAGGAGAGGACTATTGATACCAACAAACATACATTTCAGAACCATATCAGTGAAAGATTATTGTTTTGCCAAGAATTAAATAAGATGATTTGAGAGACAGTACCGAAGTGGCTACTTTAGATTTGCTGTTCCTGATAAATAATTTTTTGTGTGTTAAGGGCAGTGTTGGATACTAAGAAGATGGCCTCAGGAACATGTAACTTGAAAAAAGTTCCTGAACAATTTTAGCTGCAGCCTTTCATACACCAGGGTGTCCTAAAAAGACTAAGGCTTCAAAATAAAAATTCACCAAGGATCCCTAGCCAGTTGAGCTGCTAGGTAACCTAAGGAGGTGAGAATTACAGTTCCCAAATGAGCTGATAGTGTTATGTGTATCATAAATTTTATGCTTATTTTGATTATGATCAAAATACTAACCTTTTTACCTTAAATGATCTAAAAAGTTTCATCATAGGGAAATTGAGGCAATAGTATAAATAGATAGATGTAGGTGTTTTTTTCTGCAAATAATTGCTTTAGCAAAAATTGAGTTTATAGCTTCAAATCTATATACTTCCCACTTGCCTCAAGTTCTAGTGTTGTTTCAAATTTTTACTCTAGAATTGTTCACAGATGATCTTTGCTTCAGATCCTTTACTTACAACATTATTCTTTTAAATTTATATTTTTTCCATCTTAATGTCTCTGTACTATCCCTTTCCACCCATAATTTTTATTCATTATCTGATCTTGGGAAAAATATGCATTTTTATTCACTGTCAGTTGTAGAAACTGATGTTTCTTTATAGAAGAACTTGAAAATAACTGTTGAAATTTAGGGTTCATGAAGATATTCCATTTCAAAATGGCAGATTAAACATAACTTTATTTCCCCTTATCATTTTAAAGCCCCATCAGAATGACAAAAACATACCAGAAACATAAAAACAGTGAAATTTTATAGTAATGAATATGATAGGGCTAATGCATTCCTGAACAATGGTTTTCTACACACTTCCCTAAAATAGAAAATGGAGGAGTGTTTTGTTTTGTTTTTTTCTTCCTAAGAAAAAGGTGCAGAAACATCTGCCTCTAAGAGTGGGGGCCTCTTTTGTGTTTAAAGGCATATAGACATTCCTCTCTCACCACCTCTCCCATGAGGAGCACTATAAAACTCAGTTTAACTAACAACTTAACCAGTAATGTGGGACAGAACTTTCCCTGGACTTCTTGAAATGGTAAGGCATGGAATTCTTGAAATGGTAAGGCACATAGAAGTGTGTTTCTCTTCCCTTTTCAAGACAGGAAGACCATCCAGACTGTTCTAAGCAGCTTCTTTTTTCTTCTAATCATTCAATGAAGGAATATATATTGGATACCTACTTGGTGCCAGATACATGAGGCATTTGGGATAAAATCGTGAGTAAATAAAACACTGATGCAGTCTTCATGAAATCTACACTCTAACAGGGGGAATCAATTACACACACACGCATAGAAAATATAAAATTACTAAATTCCATGACAGAAATGGGAATTTTTATGTTGCTATGGGAACAAACAATAGGAGTATTTGATATGTTCTGAAACAATTTCATAAAAAGGTGAAAACCTAACTGTAACCTGGAGGATGTACAAGAGGAGCTAACTAAGGTTAAGAGCATTCCCAGAGGTGACAACAGTCTACATAATGCACTGTGCCAGGAAGGTGCTGTGAAAGTCCAAGATTATAATAAAAAGCCGATAAGATTAGACATGTGAGTAAGGCCAACATGTATAGGGTAACGTAAGACATGTGTGTTGGTTAATTTTATATGTCACCTTGACTGGTCCACAGGATGCTCAGGTATGTTGTTAAACTTTATTTCTGGGTGTGTCTGTGACAGTGTTTCTGGAAGAAATCAGTATTTGAATTAATGGACTGAGTAAAGTAAATGGCCCTCTCCAATGTAGGTGGGCATTATCCAATTTCTGGAGAACAGAAATGTGGAGGGTGGGTGAGTTCACTTTCTACCCAACTGATTAAGCTGAAACATAAATCTTATATATAAGAAATAACAATTTCACATGACCATGTACAAAGACATTATCTCCTGCTTCTAAAGATCTGAAATAGCAAATATTCTTGTAAAGAGAGTCCTCAACAAAAACAATCACAAAATGTGATGAAATGCCATGGAGAACATTCTCCCAACACTGGATTTCTAAATAGGGCTATTTCACTTAGCCATAATGTTCTTGAAAGCCATCCATGATTATGTAACAGATCAATAATTTGCTACTGTTTAATTCCTGGATAGTAATCCATTGTAGAGTTATTCCATAGTGTGTTGTATCATTTCAACAGTTCATGGACATTTGAGTTGTACTCAGTTTATGAAAAATTATTTTATAAACAGAAGTAAATGTCTTTAT
Source organism: Antilocapra americana (assembly GCA_007570785.1). Lineage (NCBI taxonomy): Eukaryota > Metazoa > Chordata > Mammalia > Artiodactyla > Antilocapridae > Antilocapra > Antilocapra americana. Next base: position 12,648,713 of record ML664161.1, on the reverse strand, counting down.
CAAGAAATAAGGTTTTATGTCTCTTGAATAATTGCAATGTTGCAGGATTTGGGGGTCACATGGTATGTATAGTTATAAAAGATTATTGAATTGTTTCCCAAAGTGGCTGTAGCATTTTGTCTTTCCACCAGGAGTGTGTGAGAGTTTAAGTTGTTTCATATCCTTGTGAAATTTTTGTATTGTTATTCTTTGTGCAGAGGTAACACATTATGGCTTATTTGAACTAATTTTCACTCAATTCTTCTTTGGTGACATATCTGCTCAAATTTTTTGCCCACTGTTTTAATTGTTGGTTTTGTTTTATTATAAATTTTTGTTTTATTTTTGTTTTATTATATAAGTTGTTTATATATTTTGAATGAGTTTCTTTATCAGATAAAGAAATAATTATTAAATAATTTCTCCCAATATTTGGCTTACTTTTTCTCTTTCTTAAAACTGCCTTTTGAAAAGCAAAGTTTTAAATACTGGTAAATTCAATTTTTTTAAAGTTATGGTTTGTGTTTTCTGTTTTTTATCAAGTAAATCACTGCTTATTTTATGGTCACAAAGATTTTCCATGTTTACTTCTGAAAGTTTTTAGTTGCTCCTCTTATATTTGAGTCTATAATACATGTCAAGTTAATTTTTGTGTATTGTATGAGATATAAGTCAAGGTTCATTTATATCAATCTTTATATTATTTCTGCTCTGTTAATATAGTGAAATATGTTGCCTTTTAAAAATGTTAAGCCATTGTATGTTCCTAAAATAATTCCTGATTAATTTTCATATTATTTTAAAATATTACTGTATTTAATCTACTAAAGTTTTTAAAGGACTTTGAATATACATTCATCATATAGCTTTTATTCTGTGTTATATTTTTGTTTGTTTATGTTGTTGAGGAAGTGTGGGACTCATAGTATGGGTTAGTTTTCCTCTGTGGTTTCTAAAAATGTTTGTCTAAAATGTGTATTATTTCTTCCCTAAATGTTTTTCTAAAATTCATAAGTGAATTCAGGTGCTTCTGGTGTTTCTTTGTGAAATTAAAAAAAAAATTTCTTTAAGAGGATTTAGATTATTTATGTTTTTCTTGAGGGAAGAATGTTATTTCATATCTTGCAAAGAACAAATCCATTTCATTTAACTTTTGAAAATCATTAAAATAATTTTTTTTCCTATTTATAGGCATGTTTTCAAAGAATGTGACTCAGCTATTGTTGAGTGGAATATTCCATAAATGTCAGTTAGGTCAAATTGATGCATTTTAAGGAATATTATATCCTCTTGATGAGATTACCACTTTATCACTTTGAAATGCTTTTTTTATTATTTAAGTATGGTTAATTAACTATATTACATTCATTTGAGGTATAAAACATAGTGGTTCAATATTTTTATAGATTGTATTCTATTTAAAGTTATTAAAAATAATGACTACATTTTTCTATGCTGTAATCACTGGTAACCACTAGTTTGTTTTGCATATTTCAGTCTGTTTCTGATTTGTTATTCACATTAGTTTTTATTTTTTAGATTCCATGTAAAATTGATAGCACATAGTTTTAATATTAGTCTTTTCTGACTTATTTCACTAAGTATAATATTCTTTAGGACCATCCATGTTGTTGTAAATGACAGAATTTTATTCTGTTTAGGTTTGAATAATGTTACGATGTATATGTGTGTGTGTGTGTATATGTATATATATATGTGTGTGTGTGTGTGTGTGTATGTATATATAACATGTCTTCTTTATCTGTGAATGGACATGGGTTGCTAGCATATTATAGCTATTGTAAATAGTGCTGCTATGAAAATTGGGATGTGTGTATCTTTTCAAATTAGTGGTTTTCATTTTCTTTGCATATATACTCAGGAATGAAAATGCTGGATCACATGGTTATTCTTTGTCTTTAATTTTTTTAGGAACCTCTGTACTATTTGCCATACTGAGTGTGTCAATTTACAGTCCCACCAACAGTATACAGGGTTCTCTTTTCTCTGCATCCTTGCCAACATTTTTATTTTTTGTAGACTTCTTGGTGATAGACATTATGACAGATGTGAGTGATATCTCATTGTAGATTTGATTTTCATCTCTCTAATAACTTCATGGCAATTAGATGGGGAAACAGTGGAAACAGTGGCTGACTTTATTTTACTGGGCTCCAAAACCACTGCAGATGGTGATTGCAGCCATGAAATTAAAAGATGCTTACTCCTTGAAAGGAAAGTTATGACCAACCTAGACAGCATATTAAAAAGAAGAGACATTACTTTGCCAACAAAGCTCCATCTAGTCAAGGCTATGGTTTTTCCAGTGGTCATGTATGGATGTGAGAGTGGGACTATAAAGAAAGCTGAGTACCAAAGAATTGATGCTTTTTAACTGTGGTGTTGGAAAAGACTCTTGAGAGTCCCTTGGACTGCCGGGAGATCCAGTCAGTCCATCCTAAAGGAGATCAGTCCTGGGTGTTCTTTGGAGGAACTGATATTGAAGCTGAAACTCCAATACTTTGGCCACCTGATGCGAAGAGCTGACTTATTTGAAAAGACTCTAATGCTGGTAAAAATTGAGGGCAGGAGGAGAAGGGGACAATAGAGGATGAGACGGCATCACTGACTCAATGGCCCTGGGTTTGGGTGGACTCCAGGAGTTGGTGATGGACATGGAGGCCTGGTGTGCTGCGGTTAATGGAGTCACAAAGAGTCAGCCATGACTGAGCTACTGAACTGAACTGAATAATAAGCAATATTGAACATCTTTCCCTGTGCTTGTTAGCCATCTGTAATGCTTTTCTTTGGGAAAAAAATGTTTATTCAAATCTCCTCCCTTTCTAAAAATAATTGGGTTGTTTTTTGTTCTTGATATTGAGTTTTATCAGCTGTTTATGTATTTTAAATCTTAACCTGTTATCAGTCATTTTAGTTGCAAATATTTTCCCTAACTCGTAAGGTTGTCTTTTTGTTTCATTGACAGTTTCCTTTAATGGAAAAGCTTTTAAGTTTAATTAGGTCCTGTTTATTTTCACTTTGGTTTCCTTTGCTTTAGGAGATCAATCAAATTAATAAATAAAAATGTTACCAAAATTCATTTAGGGTATTCTGTCTCTGTTGTCTTTTATGGTTTTAGGTCATATATTTATGTCTTTAATCCATTTTGAGTTCATTTTTGTATAATGTGATAATGCCATCTCATTCTTTTAAATATAGCTGTTCAGTTTCCCCAGCACTACTTCTTGAAGAGACTGTCTTTTCTAAATTGTATATTTTTGCCTCCTTTGTTGTACATTATTTGACCATAGATGTATGATATCTTTTTGGGGGAGAGGGCTGTATATTCTCTTCCATTGGTCTATATGATTTTTTTATTCTTCCAGTACCATACCATTTTGAATAATATAGCTTTTTAGTATGGTCTGAAAGTCAGGGAGTGTGACACCTACACCTTCATTTATTTATTTTTTTCTGAATATTGCTTTGTCTATTTGGAATCTTTTGTGGTTCTGTATAAATTTTAGGGTTACTTGTTTTAGTCTGTGGAAGATGTCATGGGTATTTTGATTGGGAGTGCCTTAAATTTGTGGATTCCTTTTGGTAGGATGGATATTTTATCAATATTATTTATTCTACTACAAGAGCATGAGATAACTTTCCATCTCTTTCTATTGTCTTCAGCTTTATAGTTTTTAACTTACAGGCCTTTCACATACTTTGTTAGGTTTATTCCTAGGTATTTTATTCCTCTTGATGCAATTTTAAGTGATTTTCCTTGTTTGTTTTCTATAATGGTTCATTATTATTGTATAGAAAAGCAACACATTTCTGTATAGTATTCTTGTATCCATAAATTTTATTGAATTCATTTATTCTAATAGTTTTCTGGTGGAAATTTTATGTAGTAACATGCTGTCTACAAAAAGTGACAGTTTTATTTCTTCTCTTTAAATATGGATACGATTTTATTTCTTTTTCTTATCTGATTTCTGTGGCCAAGTCTTCCAATATTATGTTAAATAGAAATGACAAGAATGGGCATCCTTGTTTTATTCCTTGTTTTATAGGAAAGGCTTTTAGCTTTTCACCACTGAGTGTGATGTGAACTGTGGGTTTATCACAATGACCTTTATTATGTTGAAATATATTCCCTCTATACCAGCTGTGATGAATTTTTATCATGAATGGATGTTTAAATTTGTCAGATGGTTTTTCTGCATCTATTCAGATGATCATGAGATTTTTACTCTTTTATTAATGTGGTTTATCATATTTATTTATTTGCAAATGTGAAAACATTCTTGCATCCCTGGAATAAATCCCATTTGATTATGTTATATGATCCTTATTATGTATTTTTAGATTTGGTTTGCTAATATCTTGTTGAGAATTTTTGCACCTGCATTCATCAAAGTTATTGGCTTCTACTTTTCTTTCTTTGTACTGTCTTTGTCTGCTTTTAGTATCAGGAGGGCCTTGAATGCATTTGGAAGCTTTCTATTCTCTTCAGTTCTTTGAAATAGTTTGAGAAGGATGGGTATTAACTATTCTTGATGTATTCAGTGGGGTTTCCCTGGGTCTCAGTGGTAAAGAATCTACCTGCCACTTTCCAATCCCTGGGTTGGAAAGATCCCCTGGAGAAAGAAATGACAACCCACTCCAGTATTGTTGCCTGGGAAATACTATGGACAGAGGAGGCTGGTGGGTTATAGTCCATGGGGTCTCTAGAAAATCAGACATGGCTTAGCAACTAAACAACAGCAGTGTATTTTATAGATTCAAAAATTCCATTCCATTATTTTCCTATGAAGTCATAAGGTCCTGAGCTTTTGCTTGCCAGAATTTTTTTTTGTTTTGGCTTTATTATTATTATCGCACTTCAATTTTACCTGTAGTGATCAGTCTGTTTGTATTGTCTGTTTCTTCCTGATTTAGTCATGGCTTGTGGTATCTTCCCAGAAATTTGTTCTAGGTTGTTCAACTCATTGGCATATAACCATTCATAGTATTGTCTTATGACTTATGATATCTCTTTGGTATTTCTTGTTACTTCTGGTCCTTTGTAAGATGCCTTTATTTCTTAGTTTTTTCTCTAAGGCCTATTTCACTTAAGATAAAAGAGCTGTTAAGGTTCCTTTTAATTTTTGTCATGTTGTATCTTTTCCCCTTCTTTTTATTTTAACCAATATGTGTTTTCATGTTTAAAGTTGGTTCTTGTATTCATCATATAGTTTGGTTTTGCTTTTTAACCATTATGACAATCTTGGGTTTCCATGATAGCTCAGTTGGTAAAGAATCTGCCTGCAATGCAATGACAATCTTTGCCTTTGAACTGTTTAGAATATTTATAACCAATGAAATTATTGATATTGAATTTTAGTTGCCATTTGCTTTTTCTTTGGTCTTTGTGTCATACTCTCTGATACTATCCCTTTTGTTGCCAAATTTTGGATTGAGTATTTGTTTGTGATTCTATTTTTATCTCCAATATTTTTTTACCTATATATTTTTATTGTTGCATTTTATAATGGTTTTAATATCTATCTTTAACTTGTTATAGTCAAACTTCAAATAATATTATGGCATTTTTTATAGACTGTATGTTCCTTTTTAAAATATATTTCCATTCTCCCTAGCACCCTATGTTAGTTTTAATGTATCTTTTAATTTTGATATAAACCTCAGGATATTATCTATTACTTTAAAGGGTGAGTTATTATATAAAAATATTAAGAATAAGAAAAAAGCTTTGTATTTACCTTCTTATTTACAACTTCTGGCATTCTTTATTCCTTTGTGTAGATCCAAATTGCCATCTGTTATCACATCTTCTCCCTAAAAGTACTTTCTTTATCATTTTAGTACATATCCCCTGACAATGAATTTTGCCAGCTTTTCTATATTTGAAAATTTATTTTCATTTTTCAAATATGTCTTTATTTTAGAATCCTAGATTGACACTTTTTTAATTGGAAATTTATTTCTTTACTTCAGTGATGCTGTTCCCTTAGCTTCTGCTTGGCACAGGTTGGAATGGAAAGGATTCTGTAATATTTATTCTTGTGCTTTATGTAGCATGGCTTATTTCTCCAACTGCACTTAAAACTTTTACAATATTGTTAATTTTTGCCAATTTGATTTTCATGTGGTTTAGTGTGTGTTTTCTATGTTTATATCATTTGTGGATTGTTTACTTTTTGAAATGTAAGTCTACAGTTTTCATCATTTGATAAATGATGGTCATCATTTCATTGTTTCTACAAACATCTCCACCTGCTCCTCATGTTTCTTCTCCTTCTGTACCACAAGCTGCATGTTCTGCTATATTAGATCACTTGACATTGACTTACAGGTCACAGTTGTTCTGTTTATCTTTCTCTTTCAGTACTTGTTTCTCTCTCTATTTTGTTTTGAGTAGATCATAATGCAAGTTTTTTATTTCATTTTTCCCATAAGTATATAATTTACTATTAGTCCTTTGAGTGTGTGTGTGTACCTATACTTTTTCTCCACATTGCTAGAAGTTTAATTTGTGTATTTTTATTGGAATATAATTGCTTCAAATTGTGTTAGTTTCTGCTGTACAATGAAGTGAATCAGCCAAATGCATACATATATCCCCTCCGTCTTTGACCTCCTGTCCACCCGGCCCCCATTTCATCCATTTAGGTCATCACAGAGCACTGAACTGAGCTTCCTGTTCACTATAGGAGGTTCCCATTAGCTTTTTTACACATGGCACTGTATATATGCCAATCCTAAGCTCTCAATTTATTCCCTCTCCCCTTCATGCTATTTCCACTTATTCATTCTCTACATCTGTGTTTCTATTCCTGTCCTGCAAATTTGTTCATCAGTACTATTTTTCTAGACTCCACATATATGCATTAATAAAAAAAAAATTGTTTTTCTCTTTCTGACTTACTTCACTCTGTATGACATTCTCTAGGTCCACCCACATCTCTAAGAATGACTCTATTCCATTCCTTTTAGTTGAATGGGTATATCTTTCCTTTTCTCCTTTGCTTTTCTCTTCCCGTCTTTTCACAGCTATTTGTAAGGCTTCCTCAGACAGCCATTTTGCTTTTTTGCATTTCTTTTTCTTGGGATAGTCTTGATTCCTGTCTCCTGTACAATGTCACAAACCTCTGTCCATAGTTTATCAGGCATTCTGTCTATAAGATCTAGTCCTTTAAATCTATTTCTCAATTCCATTGTATAGCTACCCCAGGCTGGAGGTCACAGGCGCCAGCCAAAAGGAGCTACCCATTGCCCAAGGTAAGGAGCAGTGGTTGCACTTTGCTGGAGCAGCCATGAAGAGAGACCCCGTGTCCAAGATAAGAGAAACCCAGGTAAGATGGTAGGCACTGAGAGAGGGGATCAAGGGTCAGACAGGCTGAAATTACAGTCACAGGCAACTAGCCAATCTGATCACATGGACCACAGCCTTGTCTAACTCAGTGAAACTAAGCCATGCTGTGTGGGGCCACCTAAGACAGACGAGTCATAGTGGAGATGTCTGACAGAATGTGGTCTACTGGAGAAGGGAATGGCAAACCACTTCAGTATTCTTGCCTTGAGAACCCCATGAACAGTATGAAAAGGCAAAAAATAGGATACTGGAAGATGAACTCCCCCAGTCAGTAGATGCCCAATATGCTACTGGAGATCAGTAGAGAAATAACTCCAGAAAGAACGAAGGGATGGAGCCAAACAAAAACCAACACCCTGTTGTGAATGGGACTGGTGACAGAAGCAAGATTCAATGCTATAAAGAGTAATATTGCATAGGAACCTGGAATGTTAGGCCCATGACTCAAGGCAATAGGAAATGGTCAAACAGCAGATGACAAGAGTGAACATCGACTTTTTAGGAATCAGTGAATTAAGACGGACTGGAATGGGTGAATTTAACTCAGATTACCATTATATCTACTACTGTGGACAGGAATCCCTTAGAAGAAATGGAGTAGCCATCAAGAGTAGTCAACAAGAGTCTGAAATGAGGTATTTGGATGCAATCTCAAAAATGACAGAATGATCTCTGTTCATTTCCAAGGCAAACCATTCAATATCACAGTGATTCAAGTCTATGCCCCAACCTGTAATGCTGAAGAAGCTGAAGTTGAAGAGTTCTATGAAGCCCTACAAGACCTTTTAGAACTAACACCCTAAAAAGATGTCCTTTTCATTGTAGGGAACTGGAATGCAAAAGTAGGAAGTCAAGAAACACTTGGAATAACAGGCCAGTTTGGCCTTGGAGTACAGAATGAAGCGGGGCAAGTGAACTCACTGGTCATAGCAAATACCCTCTTCCAACAACACAAGAGAAGACTCTACACATGGACATCACCAGATTGTCAACACCGAAATCAGATTGATGAGATATCGTTTATAGCCAGAGATGGAGAAGTTCTATACAGTCAGCAGAAACAAGACCAGAGCTGACTGTGGCCCAATCATGAACTCCTATTTGCCAAATTGAGATTGAAATTGAAGAAAGTGGAGAAAACCACTAGACCACTCAGGTATGACCTAAATCAAACCCTTTATGATATACTACATGCTCGGTATGTACTTTATTAGTCATTTTAAGTATTTTGTAATATTAATACCAAGTAGAATCTAAACTAGTAAATAAGCAGTCTAGAAGTTGCTCTCCTCACAAAAAAAATACAGTATTAAATTGTAACTTATGCTGAAGTGAGATAAAAGATATAGACTTCAAGGCAGAAAAGTATGGGAATGTCCTGGCTTTTGTCTCTGGCAAAATTTGCATAATCTGCTCCTTTTTTTTTTTTTTAACTGGAATGCTTTTTTTTTTCCCCCCCCCCCCCCCCAGAAGGACTTCTATTCACTCTTCAGACTCCTGAGAAAACTTTTTTGGCTTCTAAAAGATTTAATCGTTTTTGCCTTCTCACTTTTCACCTTATTTGGCCTACATTATAAGACTTAGGGCTTTACCACAGCTATGTGTTTATGTCTTTTGCTTTCTTAACTCCACCTTGGAGCTAGTTATTTTTTTGGTTATGAAGTGGTGTAAGGAAATTACTCAGGTCACTTCAGATTATTTTATTACAGATTAAATGGCATCCATTGATTCGGGGGCAAAAAAAAACAAAGGTTCTTAATACCTGTGTATAAATAGGTATCTTCATTCATTCATTCAAAGAACAGAGAGCCATTTAGAAATTGCAGTAACCATGCTGTGTGTGGACGTGACCACATATCTGCCCACCTACATCCTCTGCAATAACGCTGGGACTGGAGGCCGAAACTCCTATTTCAGAGCCTCTCGTGCCAGCAGGATTCCAGTTTGATCTGCCAAGGAGAGGGACTCAGGAGAAAGTCAAGCAGGTGTGGAAGATTTTTTGTGCTTCTAGTAGGGGAGGTAGAGGAAGTACAGGCTCCCAGACTTCGGATCAATTCTGTCATAGTTCTTCAAGCCCTGTGAGACTGTAGCAATAAAGTCTCCAAGAGTCTGAGTAGAGGGTTGGCTCTTGGCTCCTGAGTCCTCACAGGTGCCTCCTTTATGTTTCTCCCACCCTAAGGTCAGTAGTAGTTTCCTGCAGTTACTGATCTCTGGAAAACTGTAGCTTCACTTTTTTTGTTATAGTAGCCTTTTCAATAATTTTGGAATAATTTTCATGTTTTAAAATTCCCTTTGCTTTAAATACTTGTCTACTGTAATGCATGGCAGAAGAAATGTTGGCATTAAATAGGATGTTGGCAGTGGAGATGGAGAAGTGTCAGTTTGCAGTAAAGCCAATTCAACTGGCTGATAGATCGGTTGTAGGAAGTAAGGGAAATAAAAGGATCCAAGAAGATTCCTATTTTTAGTAAGAGAATCCAGAGTATTTACTGACACAAGGAAGAATTTTGAAGAAGAGCAAATTGGGCAAAAAAATATAACTGTGGTGAAATTCTATCTGTAAGCACTTAGGATGTCAGAGAATTCCTTCTAATAATGCCTCTTCCTTTACAAGATTAGTACAGTTGAAGGAGGCAAGGAGCAAAGGAATTTGGTTTAAAAAATCATGTTATTTAGGAAGACATATCAGGGTAGTGGCTATAAGTGTGGGTTCCAGGATCAGATCACCTTATTAGAAACTTGTTACTTCAGAAATTGTATTTAGAAAACCAGTGAGAATTCCACAACAAACACACATGTATCCACCACCCAAACTGACAAGGGAGGATGTAAAGAAATGAGAAGAAAATGTGATATAACTCTCCTCCATTTTATTGTACATGCTTCAATTCCTTCCTTTTTCTGTTTAAAAAAAAAGCAATAAAACAAAACAGTTATAGTGTTCTCTGTACCCCTATCCTTACCACTATTGCCCTCCTACCATGAATCTAATTATTTACTTTTGAGTCTGTATTTTTATACTTTGAATGCACATGCTTGTCATAGGTATATAATTCTGTACATTTAAATATTACTTTATGGTTAGAATCATATGCATATTATTCTGCAGAATATACACATGTATACCTACATATTATTTTTTCAAAACTTTTTTGTGTGGCATAGGTATATCTGGCACACAGTTATAGGCATACCTATACCTTACAATGGTAAGCCCCTGAAAAATGTTAGCTGTCATATGGCAATGATGTTGGAGATAAGAATGAAGGAGGAAACAGACGGAACAGGCTGTTTCTTGAAAGCAGAACTCCATTTTGGGCTGGATTATGGACTTTGAACTATATGCCCAGTATCCATGGAAACTACATACCAAGTGGAAAACCAGGCCCCTGGAAGAAAGAGCCCCAGGGCTTGTACCTAGACTCTCCATTGTCTAAAAGAATACCCTAATTATCTGTGTAACCAAATAGAATCATACATGCTTATTGGGGTATGACCACAGGCCTATTGATAATTGTCCACCTTTAACTACCTAGGCTTAAGGCATATGAATCATGGGTTAACTTTGATGGTATTTTTCTTTTCCTTTGTTCAGATGAGTTTCAGGGAATTTGGGGAGGTGGGTTTGGGCATACACATTTAGGGTATTTAAGGTTTTCACAAAAACTAGTCAGGGTCCTTGGCTAAGAGAAGAATCTGCCTTGGGCCCACCGGTGTAATAAACTGCACTCCATTATCTACATTGTCCTTCTGAGTGAGTTTGTTTCCGGGAACACGTGGCTACAACAAAAACACTCTGCTAAAGCCTTAATGAGCCTGAAGGCAGGCTCAGTGAGTTACCTTTGTAGCCTGAACATATGGTGCCTTTAAGCCATCTCTGCTCTGTCAATATCCTTGTGACAAATTACACTATTGGGAGGCCCTCTGGATCTAGTATTGCCAATAGTTACTCTGAAGTATTACATTTTGTTTGGCTGTGAAATCCTAGAAGAGTGATCCCCAACCTTTTTGTTACCAGGAACTGGTCTCATGGAAGACAATTTTTCCACATACTAGGGCTGGGGTTGAGGGATGGTTCAGATGGTAATGCAAGCGATGGAGAGCTGCAGATGAAACTTCACTAGCTTGCCTGCTGCTTACCTCATGTGCTGCCAGGTTTCTGGCCATGGACCAGTACCGGGGTCTTGGGACCCCTGTTCTAGAAAGTAAAAATGTGTTAATTATCTTTATACCTCCAGCCCTTAATGCAGTATCTTGCCTAGAATAGGCTCTCTGTCAATGTTTGCTGAATGAATAAATGAGTGAAATCTGCTAATCATGCAATAGAGATCCCTTAGCAATAAAGACTGGCATTTTTCTAGTGTATATTTGAGGGAACAAAACTCCTTAGCATTAGAGTTGACACAAATGCTGTTACTTGATGTTAGAGCTCAGCACAGATTTTAAAGCTAAATGGCCTGAAATGAGGTCTGCATGTTTGAGAAAAGAATGGAAGTTAAAAAAAGAAAAAGAAGATAAAATCTAACAGTGTGTTCCTGAGCAAAGCCTTTTTTCTGTTTAGGTGTAATATACAATACAGATAAATACATAAAAATAAATTGCACAATTGCACTCATCTCACACATCTAGTAAAGTAATGCTCAAAATATTCCAAACCAGGCTTCAACAATATGTGAACTGTGAACTTCCAGATGTTCAATATGGATTTAGAAAAGGAAGAGGAACCAGAGATCAAATTGGCAACATCCTCTGAATCACTGAAAAAGCAAGAGAGTTCCAGAAAGACATCTACTACTGTTTTACTGACTATGCCAAATTCTGACTGTGTGGATCACAATAAACAGTGGAAAATTCTGAAAGAGACGGGAATACCAGACCACCTGACCTGCCTCTTCAGAAATTTGTATGCAGGTCAGGAAGCAACAGTTAGAACTGAACATGGAACAATAGACTTGTTTCAAATAGGAAAAGGAGTACATCAAGGCTGTATAGTGTCACCCTGCTTATTTAACTTACATGCAGAGTACATCATGAGAAACGCCTGGCTGGATGAAGCACAAGCTGGAATCAAGATTGCTAGGAGAAATATCTATAACTTCAGATATGCTGATGATACCACCCTTATGGCAGAAAGTGAAGAAGACTCAAAGAGCCTCTAGATAAAAGTGAAAGAGAAGAGTGAAAAGGTTGGATTAAAGCTCAACATTCAGGAAAATAAGATCATAGTCTCTGGCCCCATCACTTCATGGCAAATAGATGTGGAAACAGAGGCAGACTTTAATTTTGGGGCTCCAAAGTCACTACAGATGGTAACTGCAGCCATGAAATTAAAAGACACTTTCTTCTTGGAGGAAAAGTTATGACCAACTTGGACAGCATATTAAAAAGTAGAGACATTACTTTGCCAACAAAAGTCCATCTAGTCAAAGCTATGGTTTTTCCAGTGGTCATGTATGGATGTGAAGTGGGACTATAAGGAAAGCTGAGAGCGGAAGAATTGGTGCTTTTGAACTGTGGTATTGGAGAAGACTCTTGAGAGTCCTTTGGACTGCAAGGAGATCCAACCAGTCCATCCTAAAGGAAATCAGTCCTGAATATTCATTGGAAGCACTGATATTGAAACTGAAACTCCAGTACTTTGGCCACTTGATGCAAAGAACTGACTCATTTGAAAAGATCCTGATGCTGGGAAAGACTGAAGGCAGGAGAAGGGGACGACAGAGGATGAGCTGGTTGGATGGCACCACCAACTCAATGAACATGAGTTTGAGTCAACTCTGGGAGTTAGTTGGTGATGGACAGGGAGACCAGGAATGCTGCAGTCCATGGAGTCACAAAGAGTCAGACACCACTGAGTGACTGAACTGAACTGAAAGATAACTCATTAATAATACAGACTAACAAGTAATTCATTTTGTATATTTATAAGAAAACAGTATAACAATGATTTTCGCCAGTATTTAATATTTGTAAATGGGCCTTTTAAATATTACTGTGTCATTGTACATACACATGACATTTATGAATCAGAAAATCTTCCTCAAAAGATGCCTTCATTTCATAGTATTCAACTATGTGCAAATATTTAAACAACTAAAATATAAACTATTTACCTGTATTCTTAATGGACATAATGTACCAATCCATTTTTTTTGTCACTCCAAATCACAACATACTTTTCTAAGTAAACCATATATCAAGTCATGTGAATAGTACATACAATGTTGTAAAATAAAATCATAATTGGGTTAAATATAAAAAGCACTAGATTCTTGATGGACATCCACATTTATAGAAATTAGGCATTCAACCCTATATGGTAATTAAAAAACTAGAGACACATGCCTCTAAATCAATCATTCAAAATCGGTCACAACAAAGACACCAATAATGAATTTCTTTACAATGAAAACATTTCCAAATCACAGATGTAATCTATTTTGAACAATATTCAACACTGTAACAGTTCAGTGCAATTGGGACACCCCTTGAGAGAGATTTATTTTTTAATTAAACAAATTTAATTGAAGAAATTGTGCTCCAGTTTTACCCAAAGTTAATTTTTAAATCTTTATAAATCTGCTTATTACCATTCTTTTAAGGCTGTATTTTTTAATTTATTTTTATTATTTTTTATTATACAATCAAGAAATTTTACTCATTTTATAATTTTATATATCTAAATATTGTTATAGTGCTTACATGGCTGCAACTATTTCATGTTCCATATTAACATTCCAAACACATATGAAGCTATCATCAAAGATGTGCTGATTTTTCTAGATGTCTATAAAAGCAAATTAACCCTTCAAAGTGTCTTAAAAGCTTTTTTCTTTTCTGAATATACCTGTATTCATATTCTACAAGTAGCAAGTCTGAATATGTGGGAAATATTTGTCATTAAGCCTTCCTATGTGAAATGTAAATACAAAGTCACCTAATAGAGTCCTATATCAGCTTCTAAATGGAATTATGTATAACATCTTTGGAATATAATTATGCCAGCTACACTTAACCATCCGGGCATTCTGTTTCCTGCAGACCAACTGCAAGTAAAATATGTTGTATCTTATTAAACAGGTATGACAAAGTTGTCTTTACAGAGCAATAGCATTTTCTCTGACTTTCAGAGTAATGTGGTCCATTTTCAGCAGCTTGATATAAAGGTAGACAAGTCAGTATTAATATTAATTAACTACCACATATACTGAAAGCATGATTTAACAATGGCTAACAATTTCAAAAGATAAAACACTCCAAGGAGTGTCCACCTGTGTTATTATTTTGTTGAATAAATAGTCTGAACAAATTAGAGAGTTAAACTTACTGAGCAGGCCAGATAATTAAATAATTACACATTTTGATAGAAAAAAAGATGTAGTTCATTAAAATAGAGACTCTAACTTCACTTCTCTAGCTAAGCTTCTGTTTCAATGCCAAGTTTATACTTTAATTAGAACAAAAGACCAACATTAACTTCAATACAATATAATAATTCATAATAATGATTGTATATTAATCTCTTGAGCTTTCTAGAATATAGCACATGACATATGGCATGGTACAGGCACCTGTGTGATCCTTTCGGGACTGAGGTGATACATATTAATTAGCCCCTGGAAAATAAAATCTGCTTTCTTCTGAGCAAAGCTACTTCAGTGCTTATTGGCTTAAGATATCAAAGGGATTCGAAAGAATATTGTTAGGCTCTGCCTACACTTGTTAGAGCTTTGTCTAGATGTAGGCTCTGAATCAACTGCAATTAGCTGAGTTAATTCTTGACAGAGCCTGTTTAAGAAATTAGAGTAGTCATACATTTCCTAGGCCTTGATGATTGCATTTTGTCTAAATAAAACCAAAACTGCCATTTTGGTTACACAAAACTGCATAACTATTTTAATTCAAATACAAAATAATCTAACCAGAACATATTAAAATTCGAAGTAGCTTTTTCTTGAATTCTACCTGAAAGTGTCTCAATTTAATCCTTTGCCTTGTAAATTCAGATACCATCTGAGTATGAGATTCTACATGTCTTTAAGAAATATGCCATCTCACAATCAGCCAGCTCTGAAGATTCTTGAAGATCCCAGGAATGCTCAAGGCACTTCAGTGTACATCTTTGAAGGATAATGGAAAGGTATTATAGAAATAAAATTCTGGCTGATTAACAGATAAATGTATATTGCAAAGACTAGATACTAAAATTACTTTCTCATAGTTAAAAAAAAAAAAAAGCCTAATCCTATTGTTAGAGTATATCTAAAAAGAGAAAACAGAACTGAGTGAATATTGTGGTGACCAAAATAGGCTACTTTTGAAAATGTTCTTTTGCAACTCCTCTTTTAAATTTACCTCACTTGAAATTCTAAACTGCATAAAATAAACCCACTTAACTGAAAAGTATTTACACTTGATGGGGTGCTTAAAACTTGGAAGTTTAAGTTCTTTCTACAAGCAATTCTAATGAGTCTTTTTTAAGCTGCTATTTTACTAGGCAGAATATTTCTTTGCTCAAGTATCACATGTCTATTTTTTCTCCTCTGGTGCATCTGTCATGGAACTATTAGGTTGTTGATCTATCTTTTGGAATGTATAGACCCATTTGCCTTCCACTCAGCACATGGATTGGCAGTTTAAAATATAATTCTATCGAGGGAACTTGTAGTTAAGGCACATTTAAATGGTCCTTTAAACCAATGAGATGACAATGCAATATCTTCAGAAAAAGTTTAGTTTTTGGAGTAATTATTCACACATACCACAGAATGTCTCAAGAGAACATTTTTGGCTAGATCTACCAGTTATGAAGATAGTTTTTCATTTGAGGCAAAGATTGCTGATTCATCACTGGACAGATGGTAACAAATCATTTTATTTTCATAACACCTATCTTTGCAATGGAGAAACCTACTGTATGCTATACATGTATGCAATTTAAAAAGTCAATTAGTTATTCTGAGTTTTAAGTATGATATAAAACTGAGGTTGTAAATCCCAGCACGTGGTCTTCCCCCCACCCCCAATGAAGGTATATAGACATTTTGAGGAGGAAATTATAAGACATGTAGCTTCTGGTTTGTTATAATTTTTCATCTAGTTGTCATGATATTCTATAATGGTAGACTTATTTTGTGCTCTCATTTGCTTATCTTCTAATTTACCTACATATGCCCACCATTATTAGGGTGGGCTACCATCATGAGGGATAATGTTGTTGGTTTCTTCAGAAACTTTAGCTCAACCAGTGAGGTGGCAGGTGACATAGTCTGATCAGTTGTACAGTAATACATTAAAAATTTCCATAATGTTACTTTCTATAACTGATTCTTAACTTTCTGTGGCACCCAGCATGAAGAACACAGGCCTGGACCCCAGGGGCCCAGCAGAGACACATACATCAATCACCTTTATTAGTTATGGAACTTTGGACAGTCACTCAACTAAACTTCCTCATCTTTTAAACAAATACATTAAATTGAGAAACGTGCCTGACTTCTGGCAGGCATGGACTTACCTGCATCTGGGTCGTTTTTTGAGAAATACAGTGGTTACCCACTCTTTCTTTCAAATACCATTATTAGCAAAGCTAGAGGTATCTCCTATTATTGTGACCCTTCAATTTCTTGAGTATGTTGCCACATGATGTTTTCTCAGGACCCAGGATTAATGCAGATGAGAAATCATTAAGCATAAGGATCATTTGGGAAATCTTACTAAAAATATAGATTTCTAGGCTCCCTTCCTCAAAAACCACATTTTGAGAAACACAGATTTAAACTGCCAATTTAATATAGGGGAAAATGCTCTCTTATAAAAATGTTTTGCTTAATACCCTCCTTCCTGAGGACTAGTACCATGTAGAGACTCTCTCTACCTCCCCACAAGTACACAGGCTTGTGCCCTTTGCATGAACTCGCTGGGACAGTTTTACTTGTTAGGTATATTGAGAGAATGAACTAGTCCCTAATTGAAAAAGCAGTGCTTACAGCCCATCCGGCATCTGATATAATGACCAGTTACCTAGAATCTAGTGGAAAAGACCATTTAGTACTCTGTTATATGAGAAAACAAACAAGCTTAAATTTGAGCAGCCCTTCTGCTACTAACTAAAACTTTGACTCTACCCCAGTTCCTTGATCACTTTGCAGTTACTGTATCTGATAGGGGTGCTAATGCTTTCCCTGACTGAAGGTAATATGCTCAGATTTGAATCAGAATGTATTAGGTTTTCTTTTGACTTTGGAATCTGTACTTTTTCACAAAGAGCCGTATTCCAGGTGCACCCTGCCTGAACCCAAATTGCAGTGGTCCACATCTGCCACCTTTTCTTGGGGGAATAATCATTTATGATTTATTATGGACTGGCACAATGCTCTATATGAAGGATGGTGAGAAGTACCAGGCACCTAGATATTTCGCCAACGATTTAACCTAACTACCAATTCATTGAAAATACTTAATAACTTGCATAGGATTTTATTTACTTGGACCTATTAGGGAAAAATTTAATGATATAAATTTCAAGGAACTCTGAGGTAATCAGACTATAGTAGTTATGAGGTTCGTTTCAGTCAAAGATGAGCAGCATTTATAGAATTCGTGGACTGTTTCAATTATAATTCAGCTTCTTCACATCATCTCTTAAACAGGGTAATAAAAACATGTTAGTCCATAGTTAATTTCAGTTTCTGATTATCAAACATCATATGATTTAGAAATAAAAAGTACAGAATATTGAAACTTTGATCTGTGCAGTGTGGGTTAGCTAAATACACAATCTTTCAACAAAAATGTGCAAACACAAATATTCATGTTCTCAACACTATTGGAGACCAAAGGAGTGAATTTACTTAGGATTTGGTTCTAAAATGATAAACTACCAAATCGATAATTATTTGTCTTTGTTTTAAATCCAGCTCCAAAGGAAGAATTAAAATGAACACACTGAAACTTGATTCACTATTTCTGATCCTTTGGTATAGGGATTCTATTATTTGACCTGACACACATCTGTATGTGTATTCCTCCCGACTCTTTTCTGTGGAATGAGAGAGGGCATTGACACCAAGGCATGTAGAAGTTTGGTTCTTTAGCCCCTTCCTGTAGCCACTTCTCAACATGGCAAATACTGTCAGACAAACACATGCATTGGTTAGAAATATATGTTGTAAGGCAGTTTCCTTTCTTATGTAAAATATGTACACACAAGCAACTCATTGAAAATGAGTTTCTGCTTGAATTATCTAGCTAATTGCTTCAATTCTCTTCTTTGCCTTGAGCGTATAAACATTACTTATAGTAAGAACAGCTGACCCTTGTAAGTCAGTTAATCAATACTGACTAATTCTTTCCCTTTAACTTCAGTTTTCCTTTAAACTAAGATTAGGTGTATTTTCATTCATACACAGCAAAGACTTACACCTATAGGCACTATTTGTGAAGTTGCTCTGGAGGTGTGTGATAGAAACATGTGTTTGAATGTTGTGTTAGAGAAAAATAATCCACATGAAATATTCTGAAGATATGCTTCCTAAGAGGAATTGCTTTATCCAATACCAAATCAATTTCTAAAGGTAATCTCAGAGTTTAAACACAATGGATTTCTGTGGTTTGGGGGAATAGTGGATACTAAGGCCATTCAATGGCCTTGAGTATGAAAAGCTTCATTTTCAACATGAGAGAAGAACTGAAGCATGGGAAAGACACTCTTAAAGTAATACAGTATTTTCTGCCTAAAAGTAGAAGCATGAATATGTTATGTGTTGTCACCTCAATCGCAAGTAAGGATAGAGAAGAAAAAAAAAAGTTTTTCATAGAATTAAGGAGCTTTTTTTTTGATCAAAACAACTATTTCACTCATCAGAAGTCCTTTTTGTTAGTGGCAGAAATAGCAATTTGATACTTTTTAAGATATTTCGGGTTTTCAAAGAGAAACTTTGCTACTTTCCTGTGGAAATTATATGGTATTCTGAGAAAACTGCCTTTCAGCAAGGCATTTCAGAAAAGATACATGAATGAGGAACAAAGTGAGATGCTTTCATTTTAGAGTAGTTCTATTTCAGTGCTTCCAACAGAAACAACACAGGAAGAAATACATATTTTCCCCCTCATAAGACATATATCACTCCTGAAATTTTTACAAAATCAACTGAGACAAATTAGGGGTTTCAAAGCTAGTCACCTTATAAGTGGTTAGGAAAAAAATTTACATTTAAATTGCTCTGTGCAGCTACCTTGTGATTTTCCCCTGGAATGTTTATGGCTCTTTTTTTTTTTAATTAATACTTTAAAAAATACATTTTCATAACCAGTGTATTACTACATCTAGTTTTGTTATAAACAGGCACTTCATTTCATAAAATAGACACATTCAAAGTGGTTTTCGTCAACCAATCAGTCGGAATACTTGTCGTTCATATTGAATATTTGATAGTAAAAGTTAATCTGAAACCATATCAACTGTCCATTTCTATTACAGAAGTTAGGTCATTAAAGCTCTAACACAGGGAATCATTTCTATTCCTACATGTTTTATCCATAGGAACAAAGATTGTCCAGAACTTTTTGGAAAATTTTTCCCCAAATATTTACATATATATTTATATATATATATGTATTTATATATATATAAAAATACAGCAGATTTCTTTTTAATAGATAAATCTTAAGCATTATTTTTAATAACTTGCTTTTACATAATCAGAAATCTAGATATAAGAAAAATATTAAATGTGCAAAATGCTTTTTTTACACGTACATTAAAAAATACAAAGGAAGAATAGCTTTATACTTATATAAAAAGCCATTGAGGGGAAAAAGTCCTCCATGTCAGAAAATCTGGTGAGATTAGAGCTTTTGCTTGAGGAATTGTAAACAAACTTTTTAAAATGCTGAGAGTTTTCTCAGTTCTTTCCAACCAAGACGCTCTCGAACACATCAAGTCCCGCTTTGAAGTAAACCTGAGCTGCATTAATGCTGTTCAACACCTCTGACAGGGCTTCTTGAAGGGTCTCATTTGATGCAAGTGACTGGCAGTGCTCCCAAGCCTCCAGGAGGATTGAAAACTGGCTTGTCTTCCCATCAAGGTGGTACAGGATATTTCTGAAAATAAAGAAATAAAATAATTAGTAAATGTTTGAGGCACCATGCTATTTTTGTATCAAACATTGTAAAAAATATTTTCAAGTAACAGTGATGTTTCAAATAGATGAAATAATTACAAGAATACAATATTATCACTTTGAGGTCACTATTGAATGAATGGATTTAGACATTGATCATCTAAAGTTCCTTCTAGTGATGAGAGATATAGAACTAGACAGTATGTACCTCCTGATGGAAGTACACAATACTATCAATGCAATAAAATATTTTTGCTAAAAAATACAAACAAACACAAAAAAACCCCACTGAATCTGATGAGGCTTCTAAATCTAATTGCTCATAAACACAAGGGACAGAAAATATAAAAATAATACAGCAGTGTGTCATCAGCAAAATACTGTGAGAAATTCTATAGGACAAATGGCCCATTTTAGTCAATGACCAAATTATAGCAAGAAATGGGTGACAGAGGAACTGCTAGACCAGGGTTTCTCAGCCTTTCACTATTGACATTTGTTGGGGGTGGGTGCTGAGGTAGATAATAAGTCTTTATTGTGACGGCGGTCCTGTGCATTGAAGGATATTTGGCAGTATCTCTGACCTCTACCCGGTGGGTATCAGTAACACTCCTCCTATAGTTGTTCCCGTTAGTTTGAACTACTATATCGGAATATCATCGACTAGGTGGCTTAAACAATAAGCGTTTAGTTTTTCACAGTTCTGAAAGCTAATTCCAAGATCAGTGTGCCAGTATAAACAGATTGTTAGTGAGGGGCCTCTTCCTAGTTATATTCTCCCATGGCCTATTGTATGCACACAGAGGGATCCCATGTCTTCTCTTCTTTTTGTAAGGGCTTTAATCCCATAATAAGGGTCCCACCTGTATAACTGACCTAAGCTGAATTACTCTCCAAAGGCCAGTCTCCAAAATATAGTCCCACTGAGGTTAGGATATTAATGCATGTCTTTATATTGGGAGAACACAAACATTCAGTCCATGGCAGTTGTACAAACCAAAAATGTCTCCAGACTGCCAAAATCGTCCCTTACAAGGCAAAATTGCCCCCAGTTGAAAGCTGCTGCTTTAGATTAAAAGAAACATCAACCTGTGTAGTAAAGTACAGATGTTCTAGGTCTTTATTTAAACAAACAATTTTAAAAATGAGAAGTAGTATAAAGTTGCATACTAATTAAGTATTTGTTAATATTAAGAAACAATATTTTAGGTATAATAGGTATCAGTATATTTTCAAAGTGTTCTTTACTTCTAGAAATATAGTAATATTTGTGAAAGAAAAGTTACTACATTTAAAATTTGCTTCTAAATATTTGTAAGGAAAAAGGGGGAGTAGAGCTATATTCACTACAGGTAGAAAAAGAGTGATCATTAGCTAATAGTTGTTGAAGTGGGTAATGTATTCATTATCCTGTTCTCTCAACTTGTATGTGTTTGACATTTAGAATATCTTCTCATAAGTGTAGAGTATGTAATATGATGGTGCTTTGAAATGTATCCAAATATCTGAGAAAGAGGTATTTGGCCTTGGGCAAATCGAGATTCCTTTTATTAATTGATAAGTAGAAAGAAATGCATTTTGGTAGAAAGGAATGGATTATTGCATCATTTGACTTATTTCCAATCCAAATTATCTGAGCTAGCTGAAATTCCATGCTCTAATAAGAGAGGCAAATATATAAATAATTAAAATAAGGTCATTAATTGTCATGTTAGAAATGTAAAATCTAGTGATAACAGATGAAGGTTTGCCACTGGCAAAGTTTATTATGGAGAATATTTCATCTTGAAGGATGATGGGAACTACCAGCTGTAAGGGCAAAAGAAAGGAAACAAGCTAGAAAGTGGATACAACACCCTATGCAGGAGGAATTAGCATATGCACAAATATGGCTTTATAAAACAGTTTACTATTCTTAGTGGATCAGTGCCAGTGATTCTGTATGATCAGAGCACAAGGCCAGAGTGGGCAGCTATAGAAGAGTTGGGAGAACAAGCCATGGCCACATCATACAAGCCTTCTGTATCAAGCTAAGGAGGTTATACTTTTTCTTATGGGCAGTAGGAAACTAATGAAAGATTTTAAGCAAGGAAGAAAGATTATTTGACTTTATTTTGGTATAGTTACTTTGATTGTAATACAAAACCTAGAGAAGCACTTACTCCAGATGAGAAGTGAACAAAGACGCTAGTGATAAAGAATACACATGCCAATGAAGGAGACACAAGGGATGCAGGTTCAATCCCTGGGTCAGAAAGATCCCCTGGAGGAGGAAATGGCAACCCACTGCAGTGTTCTTGCCTGAGAAATTCCATGGTCAGAGAAGCCTGGTGGACTACAGTCCATGGGGTCACAAAGAGCCGGACATGATTGATCAAATGGAACAGGGATGCATAGTTAAGTTTGAGAAGATGAAGCAAGGGCTGCAGCATAAGATTTAGTTAATTTATACTTATCCCTAGTACTGACCTAGCGGAGAAGAGATAGGCTACCCACTCCAGTATTTTTGGGTGTCCCTTGTGGCTCAGCAGGTAAAGAATCCTCCTGCAATGTAGAAGACCTGGGTTCAATACCTAGGTTGGGAAGATATCCTGGAGAAGGGAAAGGCTACCTACTCCAGTATCCTGGGCTGGAGAACTTCATGGACTATACAGTCCATGGGGTCACAAAGAGTTGGACATGACTGAGAGACTTTCACTCACTAGTGCTGACTTAGTTTTAAATAGAATTCTGGATCATTGTTTCCTAGCTGATCAAGACTCCACTACTCGAGCCTCTCCTGAACTTCGTAAGCTCAATAATGAAGCCTGTAATGTCAGTGTAAATTACATCAATTAGGTTATTTTGCATTCTCCTGTACTCTGGTGGTGAAAGGACATTGAAATCTGCTTAATCACTCATGATAGAACCCTGCAAGTTATCTTTTTTCCTTAAGTATACAACTGGTCTCTAAAGATACTCACTCTTCCATCTTTTTCATGTCTTTTTGTTTCTGTTATTGGGCCCTAATCCCAATATTTTCAAGGATAGATTATGATATCATTGCTTTATATGTTTGAGTTGAGAAATAAATTACTTTATCAAGTCTACATATGTTATTTTATCAAGACCAACCTAGACAGCATATTAAAAAACAGAGACATTACTTTGCCAGCAAAGGTTTGTCTAGTCAAAGCTATGGTTTATTCCAGTAGTCATTATGGATGTCAGAGTTGGACTATAAAGAAAGCTGAGCACTGAAGAACTGATGCTTTTGAACTGCAGTGTTGGAGAAGACTCTTCAGAGTCCCTTGGACTGCAAGGAGCTTCAACCAGTCCATCCTAAAGAAAATCAGTCCTGAATATTCATTGTAAGGATTGATGTTAAAGCTGAAACTCCAATACTTTTGCCACCTGATGCAAAACGTTGACTCTTTCACTCTTCTCTTTCAACCTCATCAAGAGGCTCTTTAGTTCCTCTTCACTTTCTGCCATTAGAGTGGTATCATCCACATTTAAGAGGTATTCAGATGATACCACTTTGTATTAAGGAAATTTGTAGTCATAAAACTTTGTACTAAGGAACATATATTCTCTCTAGATACGGGAGGGAAAAAAAACATCTTCCAAATGGAGAAGCAAGTTGGTCATGAGCAATGCTTTAGCTCTGAGCTATACCCTGAGAAAAATGTGGATTCGGTTTACAAGGAGAATATTCCTTGAAATAGAGATTTCCCTCTTGCTATTTCCAAAACTTTCATAAAATTAAATAACTTTTCAGAAGAAGCCACTGTGCTGTGTTAAAATAATCATGTAAGCATATGTATATACATAGACATATGCTTACCTAACGTGTTTTTTTGGGGTTTTTTTTTTTTGCATTTTTACGTATTTATTTGTTTTTAGTTATGGTACAGTTGATTTACTATATTATATAAGATTCAGGTGTACAACATAGTGATTCACAATTTTTAAAAGTTATACTCTATATATAGTCATTTCATCCATTTTAATTGTCTTCCTATTGAGTTATATGGTTCTTTATATTAGATACCAATCCTTTATCAAATATATATTTTACAAATAATATCCCTCAGTCTAGGGCTCGCATTTCCATTTTCTTTTTTTCAAAGATTTATTTATTTATTTACTTTTGGTGGCGCTGGGTCTCCACTGCTGCATGGGATTTCTCTAGTTGCGGCGAGCAGGAACTACTCTTCACTGTGGTGCACAGGCTTCTGATTGCAGTGGCTTCTCTTGTCGCAGAGCAAGGCTCTAGGGCCCTTGGGATTCAGTAGTCGCAGTACACGTGCTCAGCCATTGTGCCTCTCAGGCTCTAGAACGCAGGTTCAGTAGTTGTGGCTTGGGGACTCAGCTGTTTCGTAGCATGTGGTATTGTCCCAGACCAGGGATCTAACGTGTTTCCTGCAATGGCAGGTGGATTCTTTACCACTGAGCCACCAGGGAAAACCCTCCATTTTCTTAAAGTATCATTGTCTACTGTGGTCCCATTTTTTTTTTTTTCCACTTATGGAAATGATGGTTCTCTGCCTGGTGCTTCAGTAACTCACCTGAGCACCCTAAGAATATCTTTAAGTAAAATGGGGTCAAGAGTTGCAAGCTCCGGTTTCCAGATCAGAGTCTGTTTGCATGCTGGAGAGCTAATGAGAATGCCTCTATCTTTGCCATGATGATCTCTGCTGGACCACATGCTGGTCCGGCTGAAATCTCCCATAATTCCCTGAAGCCATTACCCCGAGTCAGCCCTGCCTCCTGGTTGGGTCCCAGTTCTTTGCACTTTCTTGCAGCTGTTCTTTCAGCATAAGAACCCATTGAGGTCCTAGTTCTCAGAAAATTATTAATGCTGCTTTCCAATCATCCTTACTATTTTTTTCCCTCGCTATTTTCTTTCTGTGTTAAGGCAGACTGAGGCTACACATGCAGATTCTCAGTTCACAATGAGTTGCTCTCGTAGTTACTTTTAAATCCCACTTTTTTTTTCTTTTTTTTTTTATTTATTATTATTTTTTTAAATTGTTTTTGCCATACATTGTCATGATATCACCATGGGTTTACATATGCTTCCCCTCCGGAACCCCCCTCCCCCTTTCCTCCCCCCCCCCCCCCCCCGGGGAATCTCGCTGCACCAGCCCCGAGCATCAATCCTGGGCTGGCGATTGATTAGACATATGAAAATTAACATGCTTCAGTGCCCTTCTCCCATATCATCCCACCCTTACCCTCATCCACAAAGTCCACGAGTCTATCCTATACATCTGCGTTCCTTTTGCTGTCTCGTATGTTGGGTTCTCGTTACCGTCTTTCTAAATTCCATATATATGCATTAATATACTGTATTGTTGTTTTTGCTTCTGGCTTACTTCACTCTGGATAATGGGCTCCAGTTTCGTCCATCTGAGTAGAATTGCTTCAAATGAATTTTTTTTTTAATGCTGAGTAATATTCCATTGTGTATATGTACCACGGCTTTCTTATCCATTCGTCAGTTGATGGGCATCTAGGTTGCTTCCATGTCCTGGCTACTGTAAACAATGCAGCGATGAACATTGGGGTACACGTGGCTCTTTCAATTCTGGTTTCCTCGGTGTATATGCCCAGCAGTGGGATTGCTGGGTCAT
>ML664161.1:12461809-12617617 GCA_007570785.1 Antilocapra americana | reverse complement strand
GTTCCTTCTATTCCTACTTTTTGGAGGGTTTTTATCATAAATGGATGTTGAATTTTGTCAAAGGCTTTCTATGCATCTATTGAGATAATCATGTGATTTTTATTTTTCAATTTGTTAATGTGGTGTATTACATTGATTGATTTACAAATATTGAAGAAACCTTGCATCCCTGGGATAAAGCCTACTTGATCATGATGTATGATCTTTTTGATGTGTTGTTGGATTCTATTTGCTAGAATTTTGTTGAGGATTTTTGCATCTAAGTTCATCAGTGATATTGGCCTGTAGTTTTCTTTTTTTGTGGCATCTTTGCCGGGTTTTGGAATTAGGGTGATGGTGGCCTCATAGAATGAGTTTGGAAGTTTACCTTTGTCTGCAATTTTCTGGAAGAGTTTGAGTAGAATAGGTGTTAGCTCTTCTCTAAATTTTTGGTAGAATTCAGCTGTGAAGCCATCTGGTCCTGGGCTTTTGTTTTTTGGAAGATTTCTGATTACGGTTTCAATTTCCGTGCTTGTGATGGGTCTATTAATATTACCTATCTCTTCCTGGTTTAGTTTTGGAAAGTTGTACTTTTCTAGGAATTTGTCCATTTCATCCAGGTTGTCCAGTTTATTTGCATATAGTTGCTGATAATAGTCTCTTATGATCCTTTGTATTTCTGTGTTTTCTGTTGTGATCTCTCCGTTTTCGTTTCTAATTCTGTTGATTTGGTTCTTCTCCCTTTGTTTCTTGATGAGTCTGGCTAATGGTTTGTCAGTTTTATTTATCTTCTCAAAGAACCAGCTTTTGGCTTGGTTGATTTTTGCTATGGTCACTTTTGTTTCCTTTGCATTTATTTCTGCCCTGATGTTTAAGATTTCTTTCCTTCTACTAGACCTGGGCTTCTGCATCTCTTCCTTTTCTAGTTGCTTTAGGTGTAAAGTAAGGTCATTTATTTGATTTTTCTCTTGTTTCCTGAGGTGAGCTTGTATTGCTATGAACTTTCCCCTTAGCATTGCTTTCACAGTGTCCCATAGGTTTTGGGCTGTTGTGTTTTCATTTTCATTCGTTTCCATGCATAACTGAATTTCATTTTTGATTTCTTCTGTGATTTGGTGGTTATTCAGCAGTGTGTTGTTGAGCCTCCATATGTTGGAAGTTTTGAGAGGTTTTCTCCTGTAGTTGATATCTAATCTCACTGCATTGTGGTCAGAAAAGATGCTTGGGATGATTTCAATATTTTTGAATTTATCAAGGTTAGATTTATGGCCCAGGATGTGATCTATCCTGGAGAAGGTCCCGTGTGCACTTGAGAAAAAGGTGAAATTCCTTGTTTTGGGGTGGAATGACCTATAGATATCAATTAGGTCTAGTTGATCTATTGTATCATTTAAAGTTTGAATTTCCTTGTTACTTTTCTGTCTAGTTGATCTATCCATTGGTGTGAGTGGTGTATTAAAGTCTCCCACTATTATTGTGTTGTTGTTGATTTCCCCTTTCATACTTGTTAGCATTTGCCTTACGTATTGTGGAGCTCCTATGTTAGGTGCATAAATATTTATAATTGTTATTTCTTCTATCCTTTGATCATTATGTAATGTCCATATTTATCTCTTTTCACTGCCTTTATTTTAAAGTCTACTTTATCTGATATGAGTATTGCCACTCCTGCTTTCTTTTGGTCTTTATTCGCATGGAATATCTTTTTCCAGCCTTTAACTTTCAGTCTATATGTGTCCCTAGGTTTGAGGTGGGTCTCTTTTAGACAACATATATAGGGGTCTTGTTTCTGTATCCATTCGGCCAATCTTTGTCTTTTGGTTGGGGCATTCAGCCCGTTTACATTTAAGGTAATTATTGATAAGTATGATCCTGTTGCCATTTATTTTATTGTTTTGGGTTCCAGATTATCTATCCCATCCGTGTTTCCTATCTAGGCAAGTTCCTTTAGCATTCGTTGGAGTGCTGGTTTGGTGTTACTGAATTCTCTCAGTTTCTGCTTGTCTGAGAAAATTTTGAATTCTTCAAATTTGAATGAGATCCTTGCTGGGTACAGTAATCGGGGTTGTAGATTGTTTTCTTCCATGACTTTAAGAATGCTCTGCCATTCCCTTCTGGCCTGAAGCGTTTCTATTGAGAGATCAGCTGTTATCCTTATGGGATTCCCCTTGTGAGTTATTTTTTGCTTCTCCCTTGCTGCTTTTAATATTTGGTCTTTGTATTTGATATTTGCTAATTTGATTAATATGTGTCTTGGGGTGTTCCGTTTGGGGTTCATTCTATTTGGGACTCTCTGTGTTTCTTGGACCTGAGTGGCTATTTGCTTCCCCAATTTAGGGAAATTTTCAACAATTATCTCTTCAAGAATTTTCTGATGGTCTTTCTTTTTGTCTTCTTCTTCTTCTGGGACTCCTATGATTCGAATATTGGTGCATTTAATATTGTCCCAGAGGTCTCTAAGATTGTCCTCATTTCTTTTAATTCTTTTTTCATTTTTCCTTTCTGTTTCATTTATTTCTGCCATTCTGTCTTCTACCTCACTTATTCTGTCTTCTATCTCTGTTATTCTACTGTTGGTTCCCTCCAGGGTGTTTTTGATCTCATTTATTGCATTATTCATTGTATTTTGACTCTTTTTCATTTCTTCTAAGTCCTTGTTAAAGCTTACCTGCATCTTCTCAATCCTTGCCTACAGGTTATTGAACTGTAGCTCCAACTTATTTTCCAGGTTTTGGATCATATTCACTATCCTTATTCGGAATTCTTTGTCAGGTAGACATCCTATCTCTTCGTCTTTTGTTTGGTCTAGGGGGTATTTATCCTGTTCCTTTACTTGCTGGGTATTTCTCTACTTTTTCATCTTGTTTATCTTGCTGTGTTGCCCCTTTATTGTGGGGGTTCCTCACTATGGGAGGGGTTAGATGTGTGGTTTGTAGAAGTTTCCTGGATGGGAAAGCTTGTGTGGTGTTCTGGTGGGTGGATCTGGGTTTCCTCACTGTAACTAACAATGGAGTGTCCAGTAAAGTGATTTGAGGTGTCTGTGAACTTGGTGTGACCTTGGGCAACCTGTGTATTGAAGCTCCTGGCAGTGTTCCTACGTTGCTGGGGAATTTGCTTGGTATATCTTACTCTGGAGCTTGTTGGCCCTTGGGGGTTGATTAATTTCAGTTTTGGTATGGAGGAGGTTGATGAGTTCCTATCGATTAATTAACTCTTGGATCCAGGAGTTTTCTG
Organism: Antilocapra americana; assembly: GCA_007570785.1. Lineage (NCBI taxonomy): Eukaryota > Metazoa > Chordata > Mammalia > Artiodactyla > Antilocapridae > Antilocapra > Antilocapra americana. The sequence continues at coordinate 12,614,404 of ML664161.1, read as the reverse complement.
GAATTCTCAGGGTCTGGGTTTAGTCTCCTGTCTTCCAGTAGCCTCAGGGCTCTTTTATCTCTGCACTGATGGTGGCAGAACCTCTAGTTTAGTGATGAGAAGTTTCTTCACAGTGAGGGACACCCTGTCAGGTACACAGAGTTACATGGCATGGACCATAAGGAGAAGAGAGGAATCCGATGGTGAGGGAGTGAAGTGGCCAGTGATTGCTCCTCTGTGTGCCCTCCACAGCCTGGATCCCTTGGAGATGTTCACAGAGTTATATCGAAATGTGAAGAGTGTGGAAGGAGACAGAATTGACCAGAGAGAGAAAGGAGAGAGTCAGATGGATAGAGACACATCCAGCCAGTGGTCAGTTATTTCAGTGTTCTTCACAGCTGGTAACTCTCAAGCAGAGTCCCAGAGTTGGGTAGAGAATATACAGAGGAAGAGGACATTGAAGGTGTCTTGGTAGGAGAAGAAAAGAGAAAAGAAAAAGAAAAAAAAAAAAGGGAGAGACAAGAATGGGGAGAGAGCAGTCAAGCCACTGATCTCCCTCCAAGGTAATGATGGGTACTGGAGCTTGGATCCTTAAAGGTACAAAGTTGATACCCAATACTAATAAGCAAAGATTAAAAATCTAGAGTAAAGATGGGATTCTCAAAATACTATTACAAAGAAAAAGATAGAAAGAAAGATAAGGAAGAGAAAGAGAAAGAAAAACAAAAACAAAAACAAAAACAAAAAAAAAAAAAAAAGAGAAACAAGAATGGGGAGAGAGCAGTCAAGCCAATGATCTCACTCCCAGGTAGCAATGGGTACTGGAGCTTGGATCCTTAAAGGTACAAAGTTGATACCAAATACTAATAAGCAAAGATTAAAAATCTAGAGTAAAGACTGGATTCTCAAAAGTACTACTATGAAAAAAAGAAAGAAAGAGTGATAAAGAAGAAAATACAACAACAACAACAACAAAAATCAGTAAAAAAAAAAAATTTTTAAGAAAAGGGGAATAAAGTGGAGATATAAAAGGTAAGAAAGGAGATAGGACGGAGAATGCAATAAGGGAGAAAGAGGAGATTTTTAAAAAAAAAAGGAAAAATAAAAATAAAGGAAAAGAAAGAAAAAAAAGAAATTAACAAGGTTATAGGGGACTTAAAAATCCTAAAAAAAAAAAAAAAAAATTCTCCTCTCGTCGGCAATAGGCCGTCCCTTCAGATGCCCGATGTCCTCTGCCAGCATTTAGATCCTGTTTTATGGAGTTTGCGCGGTCTTTAAAAGTTCTTCTGGTATATTTATTGGGGAGAGAGTGGTTTCCCCGTCCTATTCCTCCGCCATCTTAGTTCCCCTCCTCTACATAACGTATTTTATGTGTAAGAGTTTTTACTATATAAGACTGACAAAATAGTGAAAATTAGCAAAACAGCTAATGGAAGTTTCCCTAAATATTAGTTTTATATTATTAAATTGGTGGGGGGCGTGGCAAAAAAACCCCACTAATACAGAGGAACCTTGATACAACCATAGAATTTTCCCAGTTGAAGATGAAACTGTTTCAGATAGTCATATGTATTCTTCTACATGACAGAGGCTATACACAAGTCACATTTTCGTGTTAACATAATCCTTAATTGCCATAAAAAATAAGTAGTGGGTTTTAGTGTCAAGACACCTATCAAACATTTCTAAATTCACAGTAAACCATTTTAGATAGATAGATAAAAATTGGTTTAGTATTTTGAGAATAAAAATAGTTTAAAATATATTTTAATTAATCATTTAAAAAAGTATTCATTGTAGACAACTTATACTGCTTTACTACTAAGGATTACTAAATTAGTATAAGAAAACTTTTATCATCTCATTAATATTCATAGTTTTGAATTCTCTTACTCTGCTTTATTAGTTTCATGTTTAATTATAAATCATTTAATGGCAAATATATTTCCAGAATTTAAGAGTGCAAAAATACTTTCAAAAGCTGTACCAAATACTTCCATTCCTTGAGAGTATACTATTCAGCATACTGACAAAGATATTGTAATCATTGTTATTCAGAGCTGCCCTTTAAATGAGTTGTACCATTGCAATTAATATATAATGGGAAATATGTTTAATGATTTGGGGGCTGTTATAGTGACTATTCCACATATTTAAAGTCCACTAACATGAAATATATTCCTAAATACACATTCTATGGTTTTTAAATGTTAAATGTTATTAATATTCAGTTTAATGATAAGATATTAATAAAACATGCTCATAAAGGTTATAGGATTAATCCCTCAATGACAGTTCATTTAAGCATGAGCACAATTTCTAATATATTTACATAAAAATTCAGCCATAACTAGTATAAATATTGAGAAGAGAGGTAATATGAAAGAATAAAAATACATCCTAGAGAAAATGTTTAGGTCTAAGCACAACACATACAATCACTCTGGTTCTTTTAAAAAACTGGAAAGCAATACATATAATTCTTAAAGACCAGTGCAATGAAATCTGCAATGTGCCAACATTTGTTTTTTTCTAACTCATAAGCAACTCAGTAATACTTTTATAATGACTGTAAACAAGCCATATGCATAGAAATGGGTCCTTTTTGGCTTGTGAAATTCTACAAGGAGCTAAACACACTTTCCATATGCTACATGATTCAAGTGGTAGGCTGTGGCAAGCTATTATGTAAGATAAACACTCATATCCATTTCGACCCAAATTAGATACAAATCAGCTTAAAACTACAGATGCTTAGATTCTGGATGAAGATAAGTGACTAGTATTCTTTCATCATAGTTTAAGAGAGAAACTTCATTTGGGTTAGCTGCTGATTTATGGCAATTGATCTTTATTTATTTATTTATGTTTTACCTTGATAGATTGTTTTACCTTAAAAACAAATTGAGGAAAACAAAAACGCCTTCTTTAAGCTTTTATGAGAAGGATAATTTCTCCTATTGATTTTCAGAAGCAGCTTATCTTTTTTACTCCTTCTCTTTTGCATACTAAAAACCATTTAGCTTCCTGCTAACAGAAAGTAAAGTTCAGTATTTGTAGACCTTTTCCCAAAAAGTGTCATCATATTATTTTAGTTGTATTATTTGAATGGAAGACAAAAAAATACAAACCCAGCCACATATGTGTGGCTTCTTAGTTCTGAGAAATTTCTTACATATTCATTCATTCGTTAAGTGCCCCTGGGGAGCAAAACTGCTACTGCACCATATTTTTAGTATGCAAATTATTCTTGCCTTTGAAAATATTTCAATTAAATCAATGTTTTTTATGGAAGCTTCTAAGCCAAAAAGTCTTTATATTCTCAGGTTATATGACCAAAATTGAACCTCAGTTAAATGGAGTTAAAAGATGTCAACAATATGCATCAGAATATTCAAATATGTTTCTCATTCTAATGTATAGAGTCATGTTTTTCAGATTAGGAAAGACTTGGAATTAACCAATAGCCAGTCAAAAGGCACAGTCAAAAGTCTTGTAGGAAAATAGAATGGAAAGAAAGTGAGCAAATACCCTTGAAGACCTTCAATGTCAAGAGTCTGCTCTTTACAACCACAAGGAATTACATGCCTTATTGAGCCATTCCTGCCCTTACACCTGCTTTAGTTCAATTCAGAAGTTTCTTTGCAGAAAGAATGGACTGTGTTATTAATTCAATAAATCACCATCCTATTTGCATACACATAACATGCATTTCAGTATGGCATGTAGAGACATCAGACCTAATTAAAATATTACTTAATTGAAATCATTTTAGTAGTTATCATGTTTAAAATAACATTAATTCCACCCTCATGCCTATCTTCTCTCATCTGTAACAATTTGGATCTTATAAATGTAATTCATACAGTCATCCTGACCCACACACAACACAAAGAGACTACTAAAAGGAAAGTGTAATACATTATTGATGACACTAATGAAATTACAACACACATCACTCATTTTAATGGGTCTGTTTCAATGACACATCACGGTGACCAGGAAAGAACAGTGCCAAACTCAGAAACCTAATTAATAACTCCCGGCAGCATCAGTGAAGGAGACGAAGCATCTTTACTCAACTGACAAATCTTTTCCACTCAGCTAAAGCAAAGAAAAACTGAAGAAAATGAATTTTGAAACAAAGGCATCTAAAGTCTTCATGAGTCATTTCCTTGTGTGTGAATTAGCAAATTAATGATGGAAATGATGACTCTCTTTCAAATGTTCCTTTTATATTCATAAATGTGCAAAGGATGCCACCCATTCTAAATGTGAATTAATATTCATTAGACCCCATGTCGAGAAAGTCCTAAATGAAACCACACCAAATAATAAGTCATGTCTTTTAAAATTGACTGGGTATGCATGAGGAATGCAGAAAGAAAAGGTCAGTTCAGTACCTCACAACTGCTGCTTACTCTTTTTAGGGATTATAACAGTTGTACTTAATAGTTAACAGTGGATTACTGTATTTATATCAACATTAGAAAATATTATGTGACTTGGATACTCTATCCATGAGAAGTCACAGAATACCTGACTATACTATTTATAGTACAAATGTCCATTCAGCTAAATTTGAATATGGTCTATACTAGCAAAACCACCAATGAGAATTGAGACCATTATTGATACTGTCAAGCCATAAATTCACTTTGCAGACAACTGAGGCAGAAACACATATGTGGTAGATTGTTTGTTTGCAAAAATAGCTGTAGTTATTCTCCCTGTATGCAGGCCACTTCAAAATATGATTGCAGTTCTTTCCAACAAGAGGTGGGGTCTACAATCAAAAATGGGCCAAAGAACTAAAAAGACATTTCTCCAAAGAAGACATACAGATGGCTAACAAACACATGAAAAAATGTTCAACATCACTCATTATCAGAGAAATGTATATCAAAACCACAATGAGGTACCATTTCATGCCAGTCAGAATGGCTGCTATCAAAAAATCTACAAAAAATAAATGCTGGAGAGAGTGTGGAGAAAAGGGAACCCTGTTACACTGTTGGTGGAATGCAAACTATTATAGCCACTATGGAGACAGTGTGGAGATTCCTTAAAAAACTGGAAATAGAACTGTCATGTGACCCAGCAATCCCACTGCTGGGCATACACACCAAGGAAGCCAGAATTGAAAGAGACACGTGTACCTCAATGTTCATTGCAACACTGTTTACAATAGCTAGGACATGGAAGCAACCTAGATGTCCATCGGCAAATAAATGGATAAGAAAGCTGTGGTACATATACATGATGGAGTATTACTCAGCTATTAAAAATAATGCATTTGAATCAGTTCTAATGAGGTGGATGAAACTGGAGCCTATTTTACAGAGTGAAGTAAGTTAGAAAGAAAAACACCAATACAGTATATTAACACATATATATGGAATTTAGAAAGATGGTAACAATGACCCTATATGTGAGACAGCAAAAGAGACACAGAGATAAAGAACAGACTTTTGGACTCTGTGGAAGAAGGGGAGGGTGGGATGACTTGAGAGAATAGCACTGAAACATGAGTATTACTATATGTGAAATAGATCGCCAGTCCAGGTACAATGCATGACACAGGGTGCTCAGGGCCAGTGCACTGGGATAAACCTCAGGGATGGGATGAGGAGGGAAGCAGGAGGGGGTTCAGGATGTGCGACACACATACACCCATGGCTGATTCATGTCAATGTATGGCAAAAACTACTACAATATTGTAAAGTAATTAGCCTCCAATCAAATGTATCCTAAATAATCTTATTGATTATATGTAGGAGACAGGAAGAATAAAAGAAAAGCAGGCCCCAGCAAGGGCCGCAAAAGAAATTTATAATGATTGATAAACTGGATGCTGTAAGGCATGAGACTCTTGGAACAAGTCCAGAGGGAACAGTTCGTAGTCTTGAAAACAAGATATGATCCTGGGGTCGGAAAACTGACCCAAGATTGTTTCTCAATGGCGTCTCAGATCACATGTTTTACCTATCTAGTGGAAAATCTACAGATAAGAATATTAGTCTTGGTTACTGATTTGTAATTGATCACTTTTTCCTAATTACTCAGTGGTTAATGATCACTTTGTTCTTTGGCCCTGAAGGCCATATGAGAATAACTTCCCGCATATTCTTTCATTCACTATTGAAAGTATAATAAAGTTGGCCTGGACTCCGTTTGGTACCTTCACCTTGGAGCGCTGTTGGTCCCCTGAGCCTCGATTTTCTCTCAGTTCTTGTCTCTTGCTTATTATCTCGCCGTATGGTGCTTTCGAAAACCCTGCTTGTTGAGCTGGTCTCGCCAAGTGGTGCCCTGGGAACCGAAAGTAAATCCAGCCTGCGAGGCTAGCTCCTAGCAGCTGAGAATGGAGGGAAATCCAGCCAGCTCGGAGGAGGGGGAAAGTACTTGGTAAGTACACCCCTGAGGATTTGTCAATCAGGGTAACAATGGGGCAAAATCCTTCTAAGCATAGTGACTATGTGCAAGTGTTGAAAAACTTTGTCAAAAAGTTCTGAGGTTGAGATATCTCATTCCTCTTTTAAAGAATTGTTTTCTGCCACTGAAAAATATTGCTACTGGCTAGATCCAGATAAAGGGACTTTGAGGCATGAGGAATGGCAAGAAGTTATGCATTGCCCACACGGTGCCTACCAACCCGGGGAAAAGATTCCTTTGTCTGTATGGTCAGTAGGGAATTTTACTAGCACAGCTTTAGGACCGCTGCAATCTGAAACCTCAGATTAAGGAGATTCTGTAGAACAAATACAAGAACAAATGGAGGAAATGAGTTTATATGATAACATAGGTGATGATGAGGAGAAACAATCAATAAAAATGAAAAATAAGAGCCAAAAGAATGATAGAAGTCAAGAACAGATCTTTCTCGCTCAACCAACTGCATCTTTGGCCTAGCCCCCTCCTTTCAATCCTGAAACCCCTTGGGATGACGGATTTGCTTTTAAACTACAGATAACTGTGCCTAATAAAATGACACCCCTACAAAAGGAAGTTCTATATGGCACAATTGCAGGGGGATGAAGTTCTCCTGTGGCTGTAACTCAAATCCCACCAGGTACTCAATTCCCACAAGGAGGAATGCATTATGATTATAATGGCATACCATTTAAAACCATAAATGGAGATAAAACAGGCATGCACCCAATATGGAACTAATTCTCCTTATACCATGGGACTAATTCAGGGGCTTTCACAAGCTGAATGGTTAATTCCTTACGATTGGGAAATGATAGCCAGAACTTGCCTATCCACCTCAGAATTTTTACAATTTAGGATCTAGTGGCAAGATGAGGCAAATCAACAAGCTCACAGAAATGTGACAGCCAACCCGCCAGTTGATACAACACTTGATCAATTAATGGGTAGCGAGGCACATTTTGGCATTCAAGCTCAGTTACAATTTGATGATCAATTACTAGCTCAAGTGAGAATGATATGTTTAAAAGCCTGGGAGAGAATGAATCCACCGGGATAAGCCTCGAATTCATTTACCCAAATTAAACAATCAAATGGAGAACCTTGCTGCTGCTGCTGCTGCTAAATCGCTTCAGTAGTGTCTGACTCTGTGTGACCCATAGATTTTCCAGGCAAGAGTACTGGGAGATACCTCATAGGAGTCCACATTTTATCCTGTGCTCCCTTACTTAAACGGAGAAGGCAATGGCACCCCACTCCAGTACTCCTGCCTGGAAAATCCCATGGATGGAGGAGCCTGGTAGGCTGCAGTCCATGGAGTCGCGAAGAGTCGGACATGACCGAGTGACTTCGCTTTCTCTTTTCACTTTCACGTGTTGGAGAAGGAAATGGCAAACCACTCAAGTATTCTTGCCTGGAGGATCCCAGGGACGGCGAAGCCTGGTGGGTTGCCATCTATGGGGTCGCACAGAGTCGGACACGACTGAAGGGACTTAGCAGCAGCAGCAGCTTACTTAAACCTGCTAGGTGACACCCATGCATACTAAGCAATTTCCTCCAGTGAGTTTTATATTTACCAGGAGGTCTTGGTTCAGCCTCAAACTAGCTTATTCCAGTGACATGTAATTATCTACAGAATTACATAATTTATTTAACATTATGATAAATAATGACGTACTGAGTGTGAAAAAAATCATTCCTGTGAAACTGAACCTGAAAGTTTTGGAAAGATTCACAAAGATTAAGTGACACAATGGGAGTGTTGTTGAATTATATGTAAAGAGATAAGTGAGCAGATCATTAGCAAGGGGAGCAGGGAACTATAGTGACAATGGAGAAAGAATCTGCATTTAGATTGTTTTGCCAATGCCTATTTATTTCTCCAAAATGAGAAAGCTGAAATTGGAAATCTCGGATGATGTATTGTGAGTGTAAGTTACACAGGCAAGTAAATCTAGAATTCCAATTCGCATAACAGAACGCAAAGAAAAGTCCTTGGTCCTATATCAAAAGATCAGTGATGAATTTTTGAGTTAAAAAAAAACTGTTTTTTCTATCACTTGACCATTACTGGTTCTGACTGTGTCAGATGAAAGAATTTGCCTTTGGCTATTAGTCAGAACTTTACTGTTAAGAACTAGAAAGACACAGGCATCATTTTCAGTTCCTACTATCATGGACTGGTCATTGTGACTTAAAATTTGAGGTTGACAATGGATTGGGCTATTTCAGGATCTAAAATAAAGAGTTTTTCATGATTTAGATTCCTATGTGTAGACCTCACTTAAGATTTTTTAGCCCATTTACTTGGTAATAATGTATAAGTTTCTTGAATTAATCAGTGGATATATTAAACCAAACTGTCAAAATCAAAGGAGAAAGTCATAATTATTTAGCTTTGCTAATTAGAGTATAATCAACCCAAGTAATCTCTTCTAAATAGTATATTCTAAATTCTCTAGTTTTCCTGTTTATGGATCACAATTTTTAAAAAAAATTAAGTTTACCTTTTACTTGCTGCTCTAAACTGTGTGGTCTCTGAGCAATGATGTGATCTATAAATAATCAATGAAATTATACTAAAAAATTAGAATTTATGGGCATTTTTCATAAATAATTCTGTTGCTGGATATTTAGTTCTTTTGAAAGATATATTAGTAAGTGTCAATGTCTGAAATACAAATTACTTTTTAAAGTAATTGACTTTATTCAGTAAATAATGTTAATCTGTAGTTACCTTTCTTGAAGACTAATATTTAGTATATGTAAAAAATAGTACATTCAGTTTTTAACTGAAGCTTTTGGGGAGCTATGGCCCTAAATATAGAAGAAAACTAATTGGCTATTTGCACTGCACATCTGGATATGAGTCATCTTGAAATTTTGTTCTATACTTAATGAATGTTCTGGCAGAAATATTAATCCAATATTTTTTAAAAAAACAACATCACTAAGTGAATCCTGAGCCATATAAAAGCAAGACATTTAGTAGCAGGTATGTCTAAATTATGTAAATGTCAGGTAGTCTGTGAGGTGATTGTTTAATTTCATAAAGTACATTAAGATGATTAAATCACATGATTTTAAAGAGCTTTGATCTTTTTAATACTTAGATAAGGCAGATTCAAAACAATCTACATTTGGATAGAAAATAGAAAAAAGAATATAGTGATTACTATATTAATCTCATCATACCTCAGAAAATCTAAGAATTTTTATATAAGTTGATAGAAATTAAGGAACAATAATTATCTTGAGAGCTCAATTTATCAAATATTTATTAAACACCAAGAACTATATGGAATATAAAGGAATTACAAGAGTGGTCTCAGTTCCAAAGAGATTTTGAATTTTAAGTTACATGGGAAGAGGAGAGTTTCAGCGCTATTGTCTTTTGCATATGAGGTTAACATAGTAAAACAAAACAAACCCTGGTATTCAAAAAGTCTACCAATTTTCTTGCCCACAAAGACCTCAAAATGAAAAATTTTTAATAACTGTATATTTTATATTCCCCTGGTGGCTCAGACAGTAAAGAGTCTGCCTTCAATGCAGGAGACCTTGGTTCGAGACCTGGGTTCAATCCCTGGGTCAGGAAGATCCCCTAAAGATGGGCATGGCAACCCATGCTAGGATCCTTGCCTAGAGAATCCCATGGACAGAGGAGACTGGCGGGCTATGGTCCATAGGGCTGCAAAGAGTCAGACAAGACTGAAATGAGTTAGCACACAGACTCACCCCCATATAGCCAGTAAACTTTGCTTTTCCTCTTCAATGGAATTTAAAAATTATTCACTTTCTAGTGAAGATAAGTTATAATGATAACAACTATTATTGGTAGTACTGAACAGCTGTAGATAAATGAAGACTTTGTGGATTAAACCACACTACTTTTGCCCTCCTGTGGTTTTATTAATACATGAAGTATCAACTGAGAGAAAATCTTACATCTGACGATATTGTGGAAATTTCATTTCTTTTTATTCTTGCTCTTTAAGTATTTATCACTTGTCTATACATTTTTGAAATGCATGAATATATGTGTGCATGTCAATACATATGTGTGTATTCATAAATATATGTGTGTAGATAGATATGTAATTTGTGCCACACTGGACAATGAAGAAAAAAGTCTAAATTTTTTATCTACCTCCTATATCATATAACTGAATAGTAAGCTGGTTGTTATACTATAAAATATTACATTTATTAGTAATATAAATCAGTAACAAATGTATTGTGTTCTAAGAGATAAAGGGCTAATCATGTTGTTTTTATGGGCACCAGAGTAATTATGTGAAGATAGAAATCCCCATGTTACTTACAGGCTGTGGAACATTTCCATAACAGCCTGTCTTGGTATCTGTTCTAATCACACTCTTTTTTCCAATTAAAGGGTAATCTCCAAATCTTAACCCTTATTATATTTGTTTTATCAAAATAGGACTGTATTCACAGAAATTCTGATTACATCAGTAATCATCCTACTTGTGTAGTGTGAGGTTAACTTGGATACCTAAGTTTATATGCTTACTGCTTCTTTGCCATACTGAGTTAGGAAGAGCAATATAAAGAAGCTAAATGTTTGAAAAGAAAACATGAATCACATTTAAGAAGAAATTATAAGAACTTCCCCGATGATCTAGTGGTTAAGATTACGCTGCCATTGCAGGGGGCGCGGGTTAGATCCTTGGTCAGGGGAACTAAGATCCCTTATGCCACATGTCTCTGTCCCAAAAAAAAAAAAATCCAGCCCAGCATGTCAACTCTGATTTAATAAACAGTAAAAAAGAAACTATAAAAAGTAAAAAGTAATTTCAACAACAAAGAAAAATGAAAAAATATGAAGGAAAAACTAAATGATTAGTATAAAAATCTTGTCCGAGTACAAAATCCATGCTCTTTCTCAGGATACTTGTCTTCTTTCCTATCACCACCCACTGCATAGCTTTGTCATACATGGCACATTAAAGTTCTTTAACTTCTCTGAGATTCTTCTTCCTTACTGGTAAAATGGGGAGTATTATTTATAGTCTAGAGTTTTTGCAGTAATTAGCTAAAATATCTAAAGTGCTTAAGTTGGGCCTGGCATATACAATAAGCACTTTATAAATAGTAGCTATTCTTATTTTTTTAACTTTTTAAATTTTATATTGGAGTGTAGTTAACTTATGATGTTGTGTTAGTTTCTGGTATATAGCAAAATGATTCAGTTACACATATATATGTAGATACCTATTACTTTTCAATTTTTTTTTCAAATGGTAGCTATTGTTATTACTTTACATTTCTGGGTTTTTCTTCCTTGGACACATATTACCTCCTCCCCTTAATTCTCATCTAACTCTGTCCTTAATACAACAGAGCTGTGAGATCATCAAATAACTTCTCATACTCAGTAGAGTTCATCCAAAAGGAAGTTTCAGGGAACAAGGGAAAGACAGCTTCTAAGGGTTTGCCAAGAATATATCACCTCTTGCAAGTATCTGTACCAGTAAAACCATCTGCCTTTTAATTATCAAAAATAGCACCTATTCACTTTGTTGTATACACACAACATATATGTATATGAATGGCTATTTTAAAAGGTGTTTTTCAGGTCAGAATAGTCAGATGGCTGGCAGGGACAATACGGGGATACACACGTGTATGTGAAAATGTTTTGCTAAAGTGTATTTTAGATTATTAGGAAAAAATGTATCTTGGTCCACTGGTATATTAATAAAGCAGATTCTTTTTACTTGTAATGCTTAAAGGATTATGGTAAATCAATAAAAGTTTTATATTTTCTGACTTGATATATGGGAGGAAATCCAGCTACTGAATCTGTGAGGTACTAATGAGCGCATAGGTTTCTTATGATCTGGAGGAATCAGAACACAAATTTGATGAATTTCAGAAAGGAACACACCCCTCATGTTTTGTCAACAACCGAAGGCAAACTATGTTGGTTCACCTCAGTGCAACCATGGCATGGTTTCATTGTGTTACTGATCAACCACCATTGTACTCTTTGATGGATACTTGTCTCTCAGGCAGAACTCCTCAAGAACAGAGTGTCTTGTTCAGTGTGGATTTCACCAGGTTTCTAACAAGTAGATATGGAGTAAATTTGATGGTATAAATTTATAATGGTGAAAATAATTGCCAATATTTGTAGACAATTTAATATATTGTAGGAAATATGGCACCCAAACATGCCACTTGAGCATAAGAATTATTTTTTAATTACCTTAGGAATGTTACAGGAGTTTTTAAAATTATTTATTTATTTGTAATTGATTAGTAATTCCTTTATGATATTGGTTTGACTTCTGCCATATATCAATATGAATTAGCCATATGTGTGCATATGTCCCCTCCCTCTTGAACCTTCCTCCCTCCTCCCGACCTTTCCCACCCCTCTAGGCTGTTACAGAGTCCTGGTTTGAGTTCCCTGAGTCATATAGCAAATTTCCACTGGCTATTTTACATGTGGTAGTGTATATGCTTCTAATTTAGCATATGAATTATTTTGATCTGAAAACAATTGAGAAATTGTAGACAGAAAAGCTGTCTATCTTCCTCTAACTCTTCATCACTAGAGATGAATCTATATTCTCATCAGCCCAGAGACACCATCAAGAGGAATGTATGTAACAAATCTTACTAAAATAGCTCTCATCAAATTTTAGCTTCCCCCATATATTTCCATTCCTCTAAATATCTCCTTTCCCACAGTGTGCTGCCCTTGGAAGGCTATAACTTTCTTATGGGGCTCGTCACTTCTCTGTAAATTCATTGCTCTTTTGTTCAGGATTTTTTTTTCAGTTTTATGGAATAGTTGATAATGTTTTGTTAGTTTCTCCTGTGAAGCAGAATGACTCAGTTATACCCCCCATCGACATATATAAGTACTTTCTTTTTCATATTCTTTTCCATTACAGTTTGTAACAAGATACTGAATATAGTTCCCTGTGCTATACTTTATAATTTATCATATATACAATAGTTTGCCTCTGATAATCCTAAATTACCAATATTTCCTTCCCCTACCACCTACTACTTGGCAACCACAAGTCTGTTCTCTAGTCTGTGAGTCTGTTTCTGTTTTGTGGATGTGTTCCATTTTTGCCTTATTTTAGATACCATATATAAATGATATCATATGGTAATTGTCTTTTTCTTATTTCAGTTAGTATGATAATCTCTAGTTGTATCCATGTTGTTGCAAATGGCATCATTTCATTCTTTTTTATGAGTGACTAGTATCCCCTTGTATATTTTTACCACATTTTCCTTATCCATTCATCTGTTAATGGACATTTAGGTTCCTTTCATGTCTTACCTTAATGTAAATAGTGATGCTATGAACATAGGGGTGCAAGTATCTTTTAAAATTATAGGTTTGTCTGAGTATATGCCCAAGAGTGGGATTGCTGGATCATATGGAAATTCTAGTTTTATGTGGAAATTTCTCACAGTTCTCCAGAGTGGCTGCACTAATTTGCATTCTCAACAACACCATAGGAGGGTTCTCTTCACACACTCTCAGAATCTGTTATTTGTAGTTTTTTTGATGGCCATTTTGACCTATATGAGGTGAAACTTCATTGCAGTTTCGATTTGCATTTCTCTAATAACTAGCGATATTGAGCATATTTCCAAGTGCCTGTTGACCATCTGGATGTCTTCTTTGGAGAAATGCCCATTTATGTATTCTGCCCATTTTTTGGATAGGGTTGTTTGTTATTGTTGAGTTGTATAAGCTATTTGCATATTTTGCAAATTAAGTCTTAGCATCATCTGCAAATATTATCTGCAAATATTGTCTCCCAGTTTATAGGTTGTCTTTTCATTCTTTTCATTTTGTAATGGTTTCCTTTGTTGTGCAAAGGCTTGTGTTTAGTTAGGTCCTTTTTTTTATTTTTTTGCTTTTATTGCTATTGCTTTGGTGACTCACATAAGAAAGCACTGGTAGAATTTATGTTAGGGAATGTTTTGCCTGTATTCTTTTATAGGAGGTTTATAGTATCTTATATTTAGGCCTTTAAGCCATTTTGAGTTTGTTTTTGTTTATGGTGTGATGGTGTGTTCTAACTTCATTGATTTACATGCAACTAACTTTCCAAATACCATTTGCTGAAGAGACTGTTTTCTCCCCTTCTGTATATTCTTGTCTACTTTGTTGAAATTAATTGTCCATAGGTGTGTGGGTTCATTTCTGGGCTTTCTATTCTATTCCATTGCTCCATATGTCTTTGTGCCAATACCATGCTATTTCGATTACTGTAGCTAGCATTCTAGTAATGAATGTCTAAAGTCTGGGAACGTTATGCCTCCTGAATTTTTTTTTTCCAGCATTGCTGTGGCAATTCTACATCTTTCATGGTTATATATAAATTCTTTTTCTGTGAAAAATGTCATTGGTAATTTAATGGGGCTTGCATTAAATATAAAGATTGCTTTGGCAGTATGGCCATTTTAATAATATTAATTCTTCCAATTCAAGAGTGTGGGATATGTTTTAATTTCTTTACCATCTTTAATTTTCTTTATTAATTTTTTTTAGTGCTCAGCATTAAATCCTCCTTGGTGAAGTTTATTTGATATGATTTTAAAAGGGATCATTTGTTTACATTCCCTTTCTGATACCTTGTAGCTCAGCTGGTAAAGAATCTGCCTGTAATTCAGGAGACTCTGGTTCAGTTCCTGGGTTAGGAAGATCCCTTGCAGAAGGGAATGGCTACCCACTCCAGTATTTTGGCCTGGAGAATTCCATGCTCTATATATACATGGGGTCTCAAAGTGTCGGACATGACCAATCAACTTTCATATTTTCTGATATTTTGTTGTTAGTGTAAAGAAATGCAACCAATCTCTGTGTTCAGTCTTATATCTTGTTACCTTGTTGAATTTTTTGATCAGTTCTAGTAGTTTTTCTGTGGAGTTTTTAGAGTTTTCTATAGGTATATTATCATGTCACCTGTTTGTAATGATGATTTTAACTCTTCCCTACCATTTTGAATACCTATAATTTCTTCTCTGTTTGCTGTGCTTAGAACTTCCAATGCTATGCTGGAAAGTAGTGGTGAGAATGGGCATTCTTATTCCAGTTTTTTAGAGGGAAGGTGTTCAGCTTTTCACCATTGAAGATCATATTCTATGTGCATTTTGTCATAAATAGCCTTGTATCATATTGAGTGATTTGTATATATTGAATCATCCTTGTGATCCTAGGATGAATCCAACTAGGTTGTGGTATATGAGATTTTTTATGTGTTGTTGGATTTGTTTTGTGAATAATTTGTTGAGAATTTCTGCATCTATATTCATCAAAGATATTGACCTGTAAATTTTTGGTAGTTCTTTTGTCTGAGGGTATCAAGGTGATGCAGATTTTATAGAGTGTCTTTGGAAGTGTTCCTTAGTCTTTAGCCTTTTGGAAGAGATTGAGTTCTTTTTTGTATGTGTGCTAGGTATCCTCTGTAAAGCCATCTAGTCTTAGACTTTTGCTTGTAGGAAGTTTTTTTTTTTTCATTACAGATTCTATTTCATTTCTGGTAATTGATCTTTTCAAATTATTTATTTATTCTTGATTCAGATTTGGTGGGCTCTATGTTTCTAGAAACTTGTCCATTTCTTCAAGGTTTACATATTTGTTGGTATACAATTGTTCATAATATTCTCTCTCTCGTTTTGTATTTCTGCATTATCTATCATGATTTCTCCTCTTTCATTTCTTTTTATTTTTGTTTTTATTAGAATATGATTGCTTTACACGTTTGTGTTAGTTTCTGCTGTACAACAAAGTGAATCAGCTATATGTAGACATATATCCCCTCCCTCTAGGACCTCCCTCCCACTCCCCACCTAATTCCACCCATCCAATGCCCACAGAGCACAGAGCTGAGCTCCATATGCTATAAATCAGGTTCCCACTAGTTAATCTATTTTACATATGATAGCTTGTATATGTCAGTCCTAATCAACCAGTTCATACCACGTTCCCCTTCCCTGCATGTGTCTACATGTCTTTCCTATACATCTGTGTCTCTATTGTTGTTCAGTCACCAAGTTGTGTCCAACTCTTCACCATCCTAAGGACTACAGTATGCCAGGTTTCTCTGTCCTCACCATTTCCCAGAGTTTGCCCAAGGTGACATCCAATGAATCAGTGATGCCATCCAACCATCTCATCCTTTGTTGCCCTTATCTCTTCTACTTTCTATTTTTCCCAGGGTCTTTTCCAGTGAGTTCAGCTGTTCACATCAGATGGGCAAAGTATTGAAGCTTCAGCTTCAGCATCAGCCCCTCCAAAGAGCATTCAGGGTTGATTTCCTTTAAGATTGACTGGTTTGAATTCTTTGAAGAAGACCTCTGGTAGCTTGATAGGAATTGCATTGAATCTATAGATTGCTTTAGGTAGTATACTCATTTTCACTATATTGATTCTTCCAATCCACGAACACGGCACATTTCTCCATCTGTTTGTGTCCTCCTTGATTTCTTTCATCAGTGTTCTATAGTTTTCTATATACAAGTCTTTTGATTCTCTAGGTAGAAATACTCCTAAGTATTTTATTCTTTTTGTTTTGATGGTGAATGGAATTGTTTCCTTAATTTCTCTTTCTGATTTCTCACTGTTGGTGTATAGGAATGCCAGGGATTTCTGTGTGTTGATTTTATATCCTGAAACTTTGCTATATTCACTGATTAGCTCTAGTAATTTTCTCGTAGAGTCTTTAGGGTTTTCAATATAGAGGATCATGTCATCTGCAAACAGAGAGAATTTTACTTCTTCTTTTCCAATCTGTATTCCTTTGATTTCTTTATCTGCTCTGATTACTGTGGCCAGAACTTCCAAAACTATGTTGAAAAGTAGTGGTGAGAGTGGGCACCCTTGTCTTGTCCCTGATTTCAGGGGGAATGCTTCCAGTTTTTCACCATTGAGGATAATGTTTGCTGTGGGTTTGTCATATATAGCTTTTATTATGTTGAGGTATGTTCCTTCTATTCCTACTTTTTGGAGGGTTTTTATCATAAATGGATGCTGAATTTTGTCAAAGGCTTTCTCTGCATCTATTGAGATAATCATGTGATTTTTATTTTTCAGTTTGTTAATGTGGTGTATTACCACAATGAGGTACCACTTTACACCAGTCAGAATGGCTGCCATCCAAAAGTCTACAAGCAATAAATGCTGGAGAGGATGTGGAGAAAAGGGAACCCTCTTACACTGTTGGTGGGAATGCAAACTAGTACAGCCACTATGGAAAACAGTGTGGAGGTTCCTTAAAAAGCTGCAAATAGACCTGCCATATGACCCGGCAATCCCACTGCTGGGCATATACACCGAGGAAACCAGAATTGAAAGAGCCACGTGCACCCCAATGTTCATCGCTGCATTGTTTACAATAGCCAGGACATGGAAGCAACCTAGATGCCCATCAACTGACGAATGGATAAGAAAGCTGTGGTATATATACACAATGGAATATTACTCAGCATTAAAAAAAAATTCATTTGAAGCAATTCTACTCAGATGGACGAAACTGGAGCCCATTATCCAGAGTGAAGTAAGCCAGAAGCAAAAACAACAATACAGTATATTAACGCATATATATGGAATTTAGAAAGACAGTAACGAGAACCCAACATGGGAGACAACAAAAGGAACGCAGATGTATAGAATAGACTCGTGGACTTTGTGGATGAGGGTAAGGGTGGGATGATATGGGAGAAGGGCATTGAAGCATGTTAATTGTCATGTGTCTAATCAATCGCCAGCCCAGGATTGATGCTCGGGACTGGTGCAGCGAGATTTCCCGGGGGGGAGGGAGGAGGGAGAGGGGTTCTGGAGGGGAAGCATATGTAAACCCATGGTGATATCATGCCAATGTATGGCAAAAACAATAAAAAAAAAAAAAAAAGATTGACTGATTTGATCTCCTTGCTGTCCAAGAGACTCTCAAAGAGTCTTCTCCAACAGCACAGTTTGAAAGCATCATTTCTCAGCACTCAACCTTTAATGGGCCAGCCCCTCACATCCATACATGACTACTGGAAAGACCATAACCTTTACTATATGGATCTTTGTTGGCAAAGTGTTGTCTTTGCATTTTAACACACTGTCTAGGTTTGTCATAGTTTCCCTGCCAAGAAGCAATCATCTTCTAGTTTCACGGCTGCAGTCACCTTCTGCAGTGATTTTAGAGCCCAAGAAGAGGAAATCTGTCACTGCTTTCACCTTTTCCCCATCTATTTGTCATGAAGTGATGGGACCAGACACCATGACCTTCATTTTTAAAATATTGAGTTTTAACCTGACTTTTTCAATCTCCTCCTTCACCTTCATCAAGATGCTCTTTAGTTCCTCTTTGCTATCTGCCATTAGAGTGGTATCATCCCCATAACTGAGGTTACTGATATTTCTCCTGTCAATCTTGATTCCACCTTGTAACTCATCCAGCCTGGCATTTCACATGATGTGCTCTGCATATAAGTTAAATAAAGAGAGTGACAATGAACAGCCTTGTACTCCTTTCTCAATTATGAACCAGTCAGTTGCTTCATACAGGGTTTTAACTGTTGCTTCTTGACCTGCATTCAGGTTTCA
This sequence comes from Antilocapra americana, assembly GCA_007570785.1. NCBI lineage: Eukaryota > Metazoa > Chordata > Mammalia > Artiodactyla > Antilocapridae > Antilocapra > Antilocapra americana. The sequence goes on along the minus strand of ML664161.1, from coordinate 12,595,398 downwards.
CAGGAGACAAGCAAGATGATATGGTTTTCCCATCTCTTCAAGACTTTTCCACACTTTGTTATTATCCACACTGTCAGAGGCTTTAGTGTAGTCAATGAAACTGAGATAGATGTTTTGCTGGAATGTCCTTGCTTTTTCTACGATCCAGCAAATGTTGGCAATTTGATCTCTGGTTTCTGTGCTCTTTCTAAACCCAGCTTGAACATCTGGAAGCTCCCTGTTCACATAATACTGAAGCCTAGTTTGGAGGATTTTTAACATAACCTTACTAGCATGGGAGATGAGTGTAATTGTTCAGAGATTTGAACACTTTCTTAAGTACTGCCCTTCTTGGGAATTGAAATGAGGATTGACCTTTCCAGTCCTGTGGCTACTTCTGGGTTTTCCCAAATTTTCTGACATTATTGAGTGCAGCAGGTTAATGGCATCATCTTTTAGGATTTTAAACAGCTCTGCTGAAATTCCATCACCTCCATTGGCTTTATTGGCAGCAGTGCTTCTTAAAGCACACCTGACTTCACAGAATGTCTGGTTCTGAGTGAGTGACGATACCATTATGGTTATCTGGGGGTACTAAGCTCTTTTTTTGTACAATTCTTCTGTGTATTCTTTCCATCTCCTCTTGATCTTTTCTGCTTCTGTTATGTCTTTACCATTTCTGTCCTTTATTGTGCCCTTCTTAGGATGAAATGTTCCTCTGATATCCCCAATTTTCATGAAAAAAATAATATCTTTTTTTTTTTTTTTTTTTTTGCTGTTAGTTCTAGGAGGTCTTCTAAGTCTTCATAGGACCATTCAACTTCAGCTTCATCAGCATCAGTGGTTGGGGCACAGACTTGGATTACTGTGATATTGAATGGTTTGCCTTGGAAATTAACTGAGATCATTGTCATTTTTAAGGTTGCACCCAACTACTTCATTTCGGACTCTGGTTGATTATGAAGCTACTCATCTCTTCTATGGGATTCTTGCCCCCAGTAGTAGATATGATGGTCATCTGAATTAAATTCACCCATTCCTGTCCATTTTAATTCACTGATTCCTAAGATGGCAATGTTTATTCTTGCCATCTCCTGCTTGCCCACATCTAATTTACCTTGATTCATGGACCTAACATTCCAGATTCCTATGCAATACTGTTCATTACTGCATCAGATTTTGCTTTCATTACCAGATATATCCATAACTGAGTGTCATTTCTGCTTTGGGCCAGCCACTACATTTTTTTTTCTGGAGCCATTAGTAGTTGTCCTCTGCTCTTCCCCAGAAGCATATTGGACACCTTCCAACCTGGGGGGCTCATCTTTCAGTGTCATAGCTTTTTGCCTTTATATATAGTTCATGGGGTTCTCATGGCGTGGCTTGCCATTCCCTCTTCCGGTGGATCACAATTTATCAGAACTCTCCACTATGACCCATCCATCTTGGGTGGCTCTACATAGCATTTCTCATAGTTTCATTGAGTTACACATTGAGTTCCACAAAGCCCCTTCACAGTGACAAGGTAGTGATCCATGTCTCTATTTCTGTATTACAAATGGGTTCATCTGTACAATTTTTTAGACTACATATATATACAGACACACATATATTTGTGTGCATATATATGTTATGTTTTTTTTCTCTTTCATTTCTTATTTTGTTTACTTGGGTTTTCTCTCTTTTCTTCATAGTGAGCCTGGACAGAGATTTATCAATTTTGTTAAACTTTTCAAAGACTCATTTCTTGGTTTTATTGATTTTTTTTTCCTATGACTTTTTAAATCTTTGTTTCCCCTCTGATCTTTATTATCTCCTTTTTTATGCTGATATTTTGTCCCTTTCTAATTTTGTTTGCTCTTTTTTTCCTAATTCTTTTAGGTGATAGACTAGGTTGTTTATTTGAGATTTTTCATATTTCTTGAAGAAGATCTGTATCACTATGAATTTCCTTCTAGTGATAAACTTCGGTCATTTGCCTCAACGTATTTTTTGCTTTCTTCTTTGATGTCATCATTGACCCACTGGTTTTTAGTAGCATGTTGTTTGGTGGCTCAGTGGTCCAGAATTTGACTGCCAATGTAGGAGATACAGGTTTAATACTACAGTTGAGGATATCCCCTGGTGAAGGAAATGGCAAACCACTCCAGTATTCTTGCCTAGAAAATACTATGGACAGAGGACCCTGGTGGATTACAGTGCATGGGGTTGCAGTTGGACATGACCTAGAGATTAAATGACAACAACAACATGAAGCATGTTGTTTAGTCTCTGTGCAACTTTTTTATTTTGTTTTTATGTGGTTGATTTCTAATTCACTCCATTGTGACCAGAAAAGATTCTTGAAATAATTTTTGTACTCTTAAATTTGTTCAGGTTTATTTTGTGCCCTAGTAAGTGGTCAGTCCTAAAGAACATTCCATGGGCTCTTAAAAAGAATGTGCATTCTTCTGGTTTGGGATGTAATCCAAAATACCAATTTGAAATCATCAATTGAAAATATCAGTTAGTCTAACTGTTCTAATGTATCAGTTAGGGTCTCTGTTGCCTTACTGATTGTCTGGAAGAACTGTCCATTGACATGAGTGAGGTATAAATATCTCCTACTAGTATTGTATTTCTGTCAGTTTCTCCTTTTCTATCCATTAGTATTTATTTTTGTTTTTGGGTGCTCCTATATTGGGTGCATATATACTGATGAGTATAATATCCTCTCCTTATATTGATCCTTTTATCATCCTTTTATCCTTATATAGTGTCCTTCTTTCTATGGATAAGGAAAGGACATCCTACTCTAATATTCTTGCCTGGGAAATCCCATGGACAGAGGAGCCTGGTGGGCTATGGTCCATGTGGTCACAAAGACTTTAAAATGACTGAAGTGACTAAGCAAGCAAGCATGCAGTGTCCTTTATATTTCTTTATAGCCTTTGAGTTAAAGCCTATTTTGTCTGATATGAGCATTTTGACCCAGGCATTCTTATCATTTCCATTTGCATGAAATATCTGTGTCTATCCTCCCACTTCAATCTATGTATTTCCTTTATACTAAAGTGGGTCTCTTATAGGTATCGTACTGTAGACTCTGTTTTTTTGTTTGTTTTTTAATCCAAACTGCCACTCTGTGTCTTTTGATTGGAGCGTTTAGTCCATTGATACTTAAAGTAATTGTTGACAGATATGTATTTATTGCCATTTTAAGCCTTTATGTCTTCTTTATCCCTTTCTGTTTCTCCTTTTGTGGTTTAATGGTTTTCCTTCTATTATACTTATGTTCTCTTTGTTTTGGTTTTAGTGAATCTATGGTATGTTTTTGATTTGTGGTTACCCTGTTTTCAAATATGTTAACCCCTTCATATATCTACTTACAAAAGACTAGTAGTCTTATAAGTTCAAACACATTCTAGGGGGAAATTATCTACATTTTCTTACTATCTTCCATCACATTTTATAATTTTGATGTCCTTGTTTACATCTTCACATTCGTTCTTATACTGTTCATTTTGGTTATCATCACCTTCACAGAATATTTTTTTTAATCTGTGTACTGGCTTATTTGAGCTTCCCAAGTGGCACAGTGGTAAAGAATCCACCTGCCAATGCAGGAGATGCCAGAGACATGGATTTTATCTCTGGGTCTGGAAGATCCCCTGGAATAGGAAATGACATCCCACTCCAGTATTATTCTTGCCTGGCAAGCCCCATGGACAGAGGAGCCTACCAGGTTATAGGCCATGGGGTCACAAAGAACTGGATGTTTCTGAACATTCACTGGCTTATTTAAGTGACTTACTTTCCAACTGTAATTTTCGCTTTCCTATAGATTCTTATTTTTTATTTAGAGGAGATCTTTCAATATTTCCTTTAGGATGGGTTTAATATTGCTGTATTCTTTTAGTTTTTTGCTTGTCTAAGTGATTCTTTGTCTCTCCTATTTTAAATGATTTTCTTGCTGGGCTGAGTATCCTAGTTTGCAGATTTTCCCCTTTCAGCAGGACTTTGAATAAATCTTTCCACTTCTATCTGGCCTGCAATATTTTAGTGGTAAAATAAACTGATAGTCTCATGAGAATTCCCTTGTAGTTCTTCGTCTTTCTTTTACTGCCTTTAGAATCTTTTGCTATTTTTATTATATGTCTTGGTGTAGATCTGTTTGGGGGTATCTTGTTTTAAATCCTCTGTGCTTCTTATATCTGGATATGTTTTCTTCTTTAGGTTTGGCAAGTTTTCCATTTGGCATGCTTTATGTTATCCCATAGTTCTCATATTGATTTCCTTTTTTTCCCCTTTAAGTTTCTACCTGCTGTTCTAAGTAGGTGATTATTATTATTTATCTTCTAGATCACTTATTTTTCTACATTGTTCATTCTGCTATTCATAGCCTTTAGTTCTACTTTCATCTCATCAAATGAATTCTCTAATTTTTCTTGGCCCCTCTTGGCTTCTAGTTCTTTTTTTTTATAGTATTCTGCATTTCTGTTGATGGTTTTCCTTTATTCCTTCAGTATTTTCATTATCTCTTTTTGAACTTTGTGTCTATTAGATTGAAGAGGTTTGTTTCATTGCTGTTCTTTTAAGGGTATCCTCTCAATCTTCTTTTTGTTGTTCACATACATTTAAAAAAAATTTAATTTTGTTGGATTATCATTGATTTACAATGTTATTAGTTTCAGCAAAGTGATTCAGTTAAACAATACATATACATATATTCAATATATTTTATATTCTTTTCTCATAATTTGAAATGGTTCCTCTGTTGCTTCTACTTTTTTACTTATATTTATCTTGCTCTATGAGTTTAGGAGAAATATTTATCTACTGTGGTACTAGAGGGCTATTTTTATGTGGCTAAACCCATGTGTACCCAGCATGGATTTAATATTTTTTGGTGCAAGGGCTGTTTGAGAATGCATTCTTGCCACCTCATTCCTGGTGTATACTCCTATCCCCTTGAAAAGAGGTGTGACTGATGTGGTGACCAGAGCCTGCACTGGATATTGAGTTGGGCTTCCTCTTTGTTCTGTGGTTGTCACTGCTCTGTTAGGAGTAGGATATGCTCCCTAGTTGGAGAAGAAACCCCCAAGTTATTTTTGGAGGTGTGTTTCTAATCTGGCATGTGATCTAGGCAGGATTGGAGCACTCCCACTGGGAGAGAAACCACTGAATATTTCTGCACTGGAGCTGTTCACCTACGAGTGTGGTCTATTGTGTCACCTTTTACCCATTGTGCAGGCTCACAAAGTACACTTTTGTTGGCGCTGCCCTTGACCCCACCTCAACTGTGAATGCTGGCAATCAGCCCTAGTATCTTTCAGGCTTTATTTTCACAAAGCCACCAACTCAGGTCCACTGAACTCAGGTCTCTGGACCATAGTAGTAGTCATGCATCTAGGCCCCACTGTGGCAGCTAGGGAGGTGGCTCCAATTCTAACCCTACCAGGTCCCAAAGTGTATGTGTCCACAAAGCCCACAGCTACAAAGGCTAGACTTATCCCTGCCACAGGACCATCCATTGTCCTTTCAGATACTTCACAAGCACCGAATTTACAAAACTGGTAGCTGAGTTGTAAATCTGTGGTTCAGGCCACCATAAGGAAAGGTTTCAGCTCTACTTCCTGAGTCACATGGCCCCTAGGAACTTAGCTGTGATTTCAGCCCCACCTCTGCATGCAGGCAACCCACTCGCAGCTGCTCCCAGCGTTGCAGAGGTGGCAAGCAAGCCGGCCTGGGAGGGAGCCTCTCCTGGAGCCTGCAGAGACAGGGGCTGGAGGTTGCTTAAGGAGACTGCAATGGCGACCCTGCCCCTCTCTTCAAATGACACTTAACAATGGTGCTTTGCTTCTGTGGCAGCCTGGACTTCCACAAATACTCTCGATCACAGCACCCTACAGTCCAGCACCTTCAGGCTGTCTCCATGCAGCCGATACTAGTTCTCTTCCTGGATGTCCTCTAAATCCCTGTTCCAGCACTCAGCCCCTGCCTGTACCAGCAGACACATGTCTCAGGCGGGGATCTGAATGGCAGTGGCATGGACTGTGTGGGTAGGTCTCTCTCTGTCCTGCCTGTCACAAACCAGTTGTTGGTCTCTCCTCTGAGCCTCTGAAGTTTCTTTTTTCCCCTTACTGATATCCTCAGTGAGGGTCTACCCAGGGTGAGAACCTCTCCTCTCCTTCAGCTCCCTCCCAAGAGCAGAGGACTCATTCTGCACACACCCCCCCCTCTTTTTTTCCCTCTCTCTCTCTCTCTTTGATCCTAATTAGTTATGTGGAGACCTTTCTTGTCCTTTCAGGTATCGGAAGTCTTTTGCTAGTGTTCTGTGGGTGCTCCATGAAAATTGTTAAATTTGTAGATGTATTACTGTTGCATTTGTGAGAAGTTAGTTTGACATCCTACTACTTCACCATCTTAATTACAATCCACCCATTGCTCTTCTTTAAGATGCAATAAAAGTATAAGTTCTGACCACCCCTTTGAGTTACTCATCACTGTGGATGAGTTTCTCTTCTGTGGAGACGTGCTTCATGTGTCAATCACCTGTTTGTTTTTCTCTGTTACTCTATTTTTATATATCTAGTTTGCAGGGTCCCAGTTAGTGAACCGAGGGAGACAGAAGAAAATTTGTTTTTTCCCCTCCCTACAATATGCTGAACAACATTCTAAGCATTTTGCATATTCTAGCACATTTAATCCTTAAAACTACTTAATGCAACATATACCATTAGTGCTCAGCTACCAAGTTGTGGCTGACTCTTTGCGACCTCATGAATTGTAGCCCACCAGGCTCAGACTTTGTCCATGGGATTTCCTAGGCAAGAATACTGGAGTGTTGCCATTTCCTTCTCAAATGCCATTAGTAACACCCATTTTACAGAGAAAGGAAAAGGCATAGAGAGATAAGGCAGTCCCACATCATATAGCACTTAAGTAGGAGAGGCAATATTTAGAAAAGCAAATGATTGAAAGGGTTTTGAGTATCAGTCTCTATTTTGGTACTTATATTAAAATCATATTTCAGCAAGTACTATACTTGAAACTCAGGACTGATAGACACAGTATTCCAAAGAAATATCAAAATGAATTTTTCCAAACTTATAATAATTCATGGCACTGGCAATAAGAATATAGTAAATAAAATTTTCTCCCTACTACAATAATTATTTTCTCTAAAAGAAAATCAAGTGAGATGGTAAATACTTGCCTGAGGATATTTTCTAACAAAATAGGGAGGTGATCACATATACTAAGTACTTCTCCACCCACTGTGAATACTTAAAATTTGTGTCTCTCTTTTTTTAATTATCAAATTTTATCTAGACATATTATAACATTTAAATAAATACTATAACTAAATGTTATAGTATAGTTACATATACTCCAAATATGAGACCTGTACTCATTTTTCATGAGTGTTTTCTTTTCGTATTGAACTATAAGTTGATTTACAATATTGTGTTAGTTTCAGGCATATGGTATACTGATTCAGCTATATACTTTTTCTTATTCCATTGTAGGTTACTATAAAATACTGAATATAATTTTCTGTGCTATATAGTAATTCCTTGTTATGTATCTATTTTGTGTATAATTTATATCTATTAATCACATACTCCTAATTTGTCCCTGCCCCATCTCTCCTCTTTGATAAATATGTTTGTTTCCTGTGTCAGTGACTGTGTTTATGTTTTGATACAGTTTTATTTGTATTACCTTTTAGATTTCACATAAAAGTAGAATCTATATTTGTCTTTGATATATAATATTCACTAGGTCCATCCATATTGCTGCAAATGACATTATTTTTTATGACTGAGTAATATTTCATTGTATACATATACCACATTTTATTAAGCCAGTCATCTTCTGATGGGAACCTGGGTTCCTTCCATGTCTTGGCTATAGCAAAGAGTGCTGCTGGGAACACTGGGGGCATGTATCTTTCTGAGTTAATGTTTTGGTTTTTCCCACATATATACCCACAAACAAGTTTGCTGGATCATACATATGGTAGTCATACTTTAGTTTTTGAAGGAATCTCCATACTATTTTTCATAATGGCTGTGCCAGGTTACATTCCCACCAGCAGTGTATGATGGTTCCTTTTTCTACACATCCTGTCCAGCATTTATTATGTGTAGACATTTTAATGATAGCTATGCTGACCAATGAAAAGCAGTACTTCATTGTGGCTTTAATTTGCATCTCTCTAATAATGAGCAACGTTGAGCATCATTTTATGTGTCTGTTGGCCATCTGTATATCTTCCTTGGAAAAGTGTAGTACTTCTGCCCATTTTGATACTGAGCTTTTTGGTTTTTCAGTATTAAGTTTTCTGAGCTGTTTGTATATATTGGCTATTAACCCCTTATTGGCCACACCATTTGCAAATATATTCTCCCATTCTGTGGACTGTCTTTTCACTTTGTTGATGGTTTTCTTTGCTGTGCAAAAGTGTTTACATTTGTTTAGGTACTATTAGTTTATTTTTGCTTTTATTTCCTTTGAGTTGGAAGACTTATCTAAGAAAAATTGCTACAGTTTGTCTGAGAACATTTTGTCTATAATTTTATTCTGGGTTTTTTCCTAAACGAAATTGCTTTTTATCTTTCTCTTTCTGATATTTCATTATTCGTGTAAAGAAATGCAACACATCTCTGTAAATTAATATTGTGCCCTATTACATTACTGAATTCATTTCTAATAATTTTCCTTTGGGTCTTTTTTGCTGTTATTATTATTTTTAAATTGAGATATAATTAATGTATAATATTATAAAAAGTTGGGACTTCCCAGATTCTTTACCAGCTCAGTGGTAAAGAATCTGCCTGCCAATGTAGGAGACATGGGTTCTATCCCTGGGTAGGGAAGATCCCTTGAAGAAGGAAATGGCAACCCGGTCCAGTATTCTTGCCTGGAAAATCCCATGAACAGAGGAACCTGGTGGGAAAAAGTCTGTGAGGTCACAAAAGAGTCAGACACAACTTAGCGACTAAACAGCAACATTATATAAATTACAGGTGTACAACATGGTGATTCAGAACTTTTAAAGGTTATATTCCATTTACAGTTATTATAAAATATTGGCTATATACCTTATGCTGTACAACATATTCTTGTACCTTATTTTATTAATAATAGGTTGTACCATTTAATGCATATTGTTTAGCCTCCACATGTTTGTGTTTTTGTGCAGTTTTTTTCCCCTTGTAGTTTGTTTTTAGTCTCATAGCATTGAAGTTGGAAATGATGTTTCATACAACTTAAGAAAATAGAAATGTACGGAAGAATTTTTTTGTGGCCCTGTATGTGATTCTCCTGGAGAATGTTACATTTGCAAATTAAAAGAATGTGTATCCTGCTGCTTTCAGATGTAATGTTCTGTGTGTGTATGTGTATTACGTTCATTTGATGTAATATGTTATTTAAGGGCAGTGCTCCTTTATTTACTTTCTGTCTGGATGATATGTCCATTGAGGTAGGTGGGGTGTTATAGTTCCCTATTATTAGTTTCTTATTGTCAGTTTCTCCCCTTTTGTTTATTTGCTTTGTGCATTTAAGTGCTCCTATATTGGGTGTAAATATATTTACAATTGTTATATATTCTTCTTGGATTGATTCCTCAGTCATTATATAATGTCTCCTTTGTCTCTTATAACAGTCTTTAAAGTCTATTTTGTCTGATATGAGTATTGCTACCATATCTTCTTTGGATTTTCATTTGTGTAGGATACTTTTTACCATGCTATCACTTTCAGTCTCTGCGTGTCATTGGATCTGAAATAAGTCTTACAGACACTCTTGACTCCATACATGTGGGTCTTAATTTTGTATCCATTCAGCCAGTCTATGTCAGTCTATGTCTTTTGATTGGATCATTTAGTTAATTTATATTTATGGTAATGATGTATGTGTTCGTCTTCCCATTTTATTAATTATTTTGAGGTTACTTCCATAGGTATTTTTGTTCCTTTCTTCATCTTTTGTTCTCTTGTGATTTGATAACCATCTTTAATGTTATGTTTGGAATCCTTTTTCTCTTTTATTTGTGTATCTATTATAGTTTGTGGTTACCATGAGGTTTTTGTATAGCATTGTATATAGATATATGATTGTTCTAAGTTGCTGATCTCTTACTTTCAAATGTGTTTTAATAACCTTGCATTTGTATTCTCCTCTCCTTATGATTCCTGTTTTAGATATTGCATATTACATCTAATTGTTTTGTGTATCTCTTAAGTGCTTATTGTAGACCTAAATGATTTTTACTACTTTTGCCTTTTAACTTTCCTACTAGCTTTGGGTGTAAATGGTTTCCAAACTTTATGTTTGTCTTTATTCATTAGCTTTTTTAAAAAAATTATTTATTTACTTATTTTTATTGTAACAAATTCAAGAAAGACTTTTTTCTTTACATTATTGTTTTGGTTTTGCCATACATTGACATGAATCTGCCATGAGTATACATGTGTTCCCCTTCCAGAACCCTCCTCCCACTTCCCTCCCAATTCCATCCCTCTGGGTCATCCTGGTGCACCAGCCCTGAGAACCCTGTATCAAGCATCAAACCTGGGCTGGCAATTCATTTCACATACAATAATTTACATGTTTCAATGCTGTTCTCCCATATCATCCCACCCTTGCCCTCTCCCATAGAGTCCAAAAGACTGTTCTATACATCTGCATCTCTTTTGCTGTCTCGCATACAGGGTTATTGTTACAATCTTTCTAAATTCCATATATATGTGTTAGTATACTGTATTGTTGTTTTTTCTTCTGGCTTACTTCACTCTGTATAATAGGCTCCAGTTTCATCCACCTCATTAGAACTGATTCAAATGTATTCTTTTTAATGGCTGAGTAATATTCCATTATATACATATACCACAGCTTCCTTATCCATTCGTCTGCTGATGGACATCAAGGTTGCTTCCATGTCCTGGCTATTGTAAACAGTGCAGTGATGAACACTGGGGTACATGTGTCTCCTTCAATTCTGGTTTCCTCCGTGTGTATGCCTAGCAGTGGGATTGCTGGGTCCTCTTCTTTTTTTGCCTGGAAGATTTTTTTAACGCTTGATATAAAACTGGCTTGGTGGTGCTGAACTATTTTATCCTTTGCTTGCCTGTAAATCTTTTTATCTTTCCATGAAATCTGAAAGAGAGACTTGATTGGTAGAATATATTTGGTTGTAGGCTTTTGCATCTCATAACCTTAAGTATATTGTGCCACTCTCTTCTGACCTACAGAGTTTCCGCTATAAAACAATCAATGGATAGCCTTTGGAAGTTCCTTTGTATGCTACATGTTGCTTTTCCCTTGCTGCTTTTAATGTTATCACCTTATCTTTAATTTGGGGGATTTTAATTATAATGTGTCTTACTGTATTCCTCTTTTGAGGTCATTCTGTACAGGACTGTGTACGTCCCAGATTTGAATGTCTGTTTCCTTTCCTAGGTTAGAGGAGTTTTCAGGTAATATGTCCTCAAATATATTCTCAGGCTCTTTCTATCTCTCTTTTCCTACTAGGATGCCTATAATGTGGATGTTAGTGCACAAGATATTGTCACAGAGGTGTCTCTTAAACTATCCTCATTTCTTTTTATTCTTTTCTCTTTTTTTCCTGTTCAGTAGCAATGATTTACACTCTTATCTTCCAGTTCACAGATCATTCCTCTGTTATCATTTAATCTTCTTGAACATTTTCTGTGGCTAGGACTTCCAATATCATGTTGAGTAGAAGTGGTGAGAGTGCACATCTCTGTCTTGTTCCTCGATTTAGTAGAAGTAGCATTGAGTATTATGTTGACTTTGGGATGTTGTAAATGGCTTTCATAGTTTTATGATCTATTTCTTCTAAACCCACTTTGATGAGAATTTTTATCATGAATGGATGTTGAATTTTGTTAAATGATTTTTCTGTGGCTACTGAGATGATCATGTGGTTTCTGTTTATGTTAATGTGGTATATTATATTACTTTACATATGTTTAACTGTCTTTGAGATCCTGGAATCAATCCAACTCGGTCCTGGTATGTTATCCTTTAATAAATTGTTGGATTCACTTTGCTAATACTTTGTTGAGGATTTTTGCATCTATACTAATCAAAAATATGAGCTTGCAATTTTCTTTATTTGGTAGTATCTTTTTCTGCTTTAGTATCTGGATAATGATAGCATCATATGATGAATGTCAGAGTTTTTCCACATCTTCAGTTGTTTGAAATAGTTTGAGATTATTGGTATCAATTCTTCTTTGTATGTTTGGTAGAATTCCCCAGTGAAGCTGTTTCCAATGGTTTCTAGTATATAACTTTTATTCTTAAATTTTACTTGCTTCATATTTGTCATCTACTGTCACAGGCACAAAAAATAGCATCATGAAAATAATTGGAAATAGAGAGAATTTCTTTAAAAAAAAAAAAAAGAAAAAGAGACCTTACTATTCTCTTAGAAGTTATATAAGACTACCCTGCTGTGAGTCAATTCAAATCAATTAGATATTTCATCTACAAGATGTAGGATCCCTGGGAACATCTAGTGTAACATTGTTCAATCAAATTATGAATAGATACATATAATTTTTAATTTAGCTCCATTAAACTAAGGAAAAAACTGGTGAATTAATTTTACTCTACTTACTTAATATCATTTCAACATGAATCAGCATAAAATTACTAATGTGATATTTTTCACTTCATTTCAACATGAATCAGTATAAAGTTACTACTGTGATATTTTCCACTTCATTTTTTTGATAAAGTCTTAAAATCCAGTGTATATTTTATAATTTTTTATCTAACTAACTACATTTCAGGTTACAACTGCCACCAGTTGCTAGTGGCTACCATGTTGAACAGCATAGATAAAGAGGTTTAGATCACATAATTATGAATTATTTTTAAATAAAATAGCTAATTGTTAAAATTTTTTTAAAAACCTTTATTTAAGATCCTTTTTATTTCCCTATGAACAAACCAGTGATTCAAAGTCATTTCTACTTTACTGTGTTGTTAGGTTCTGTATAGATATTTGATAAGAGAGTAGGAAGAAGCAAGACATTTATTTTTTTTTAAAAATTATTGTTAAAATATATTCCTAAGCTTAATAGTTAATTTTTTACCATTCATGAAGTCAAGTATTTGGGGCTAAAAACTATGTGGTGTATATATAGATGCCTTTTTTGAGTTATGAGACTGCTAACAGTTAGCTTACCCTAACTTTTACTGGCTAGCATTTAATAGGAAAAAAAAAAAAAAAGAAAAGACTGACAGATACTTTACAATCTTGTTAAAAAGAACTTTGAAGATATCCTTTGACAGCTGGGGCTTTCATAGTAGCTCAGATGGTAAAGAATCTGCCTGCCATGCAGGAGACCTGGGTTCAATCCCTAGGTCAGGAAGATCCTCTGGAGAAGGAAATGTCTACCCACTCCAGTATTCTTGCCTGGAGAATTCTATGAACTGAGGAGTCTGGCAGGCTACATTCCATGGCGTCTCAGAGTTGGACACACTGAGCAACTAACACATTCACTTCATTTTCCTACAGCTACGGCCGTGGCATCACATAATTCAAGAAAGAGTAAGGATAAATGACCATATTATAAAACCCTGAAATGATGGTGTATGTTAGAAATGTTGACAGTTCTTTAATTGCAGCAGCACAAAGTGCGCTGCTCTATGTACCATATATCATTGATAAATAGGAATTTAGGATGCAGTTTTCTCCCTTGACCTTCAAGCTCCAATTGTTTTTTGACCACCAAGAGCCTGTAAATAATATAATTTACAGTCTCTGAAAAGAGACTGTGTGGACACAGTGAACCACATATATGTTACATGGGGAAAAGGGAGATATTAATATACAGTTGGTCTGATAGACTCAAATTCAGCCAACCTTACACACAAAATTATCTGATGTTAACATGTCACTTTTTAGTCAGTGTCCAGTGGCTCATGTTTATTCTTAGGTCTTTTATTTATGATCCTATAACACAGGCTAATTTTAAAGAACTTCAGGTACTGGCCTAGTGAGTCTTTAGGTCTCCAAGTATTCTCAGCAAACATTTTTCTGATTATTATTACTATAGGATGAACACCCCTGACCTACACAAAAGTAAAAATTTACCCTCCTTTTCCAGAAAGAGAAAGCTGAGACAAGGATAAGATTGTTTATATATAGTAATATTCTGAGGCTATGCTTCTGGAACATAACAATCAAGCTGAAATAAACTAAAATAGCACCTGCACAGGCAAATAATTACCACAAAGCCCAGAAGACTGCCTATGGAAGGAGATAATACTGAATAACTGAGGCAATTACCAGCAACTAGACACAATGACATCAATTAGAAGTAACCAATAAAAACAAAGGAATAGAAAAGGAACTATCATAACACTGAACTATTCATTCATTTTCAGCAGCAAATCATCTACAGTTATTTCAGTTCAGTTCAGTTCTGTTGTTCAGCTGTGTCCAACTCTTTGTGACCCCATGGGCTGCAACAGGCTAGGCTTTCTTGCCCATAACCAACACCCGGAGTTTACTCAAACTTATGTCCATTGAATCCGTGATGCCATCCAACCATCTCATCCTCTATCATCCCCTTCTCCTCCCGCCTTCAATATTTCCCAGCATCAGGGTCTTTTCCAATGAGTCAGTTCTTTGCATCAGGTGGCCAAAGTATTGGAGCTTCAGCTTCAGCATCTATCCTTCCAATGAATATTCAGGACTGATTTCCTTTAGGATGGACTGGTAGGATCTCCTTGCTGTCCAAGGGACTCTCAAGAATCTTTTCCAACACCGCAATTCAAAAGCATCAATTCTTTGGTGCTCAGCTTTCTTATAGTCCAACTCTCACATCCATACATGACAGTTATTTAGTCATGGGGCAAATGACTCACTAGTCTTTGAGGGCTTAGAAGAGAATGCATAACTTTGATGACTTTCAATTGGCAAGAGAATGCTAAACATTGTTAAAATGATTTTGAGAAACATAAACTGATACCTTTTAGAAAGCTTTTCTTGAGAAATGCCCTTCCATTCTCATCTTGTATGAACCAAACTCTTGCTTAATTTATAGACTCTCCTGAAGTATCACTTCCCTCATGATGCCTACCCAGATCCTACCCAGTTAAAGAGAGCAAAACAAAGCCTCTCAGTCCTCATAACTAAAACTCTGGTCCTTTCCTAGGATATATTACTTTTAGCTTTATTTGATATTTATTTTTGGAGATATTTTGTATCTATACAAGATTATAAGGACAGAAGGAACACTAAAATTACCATAGTGGTAATAATAGCAGGAAGAGACTACTATCTGTAGGACTAGGAAGTGGAAAAGTTGGAACTATTAAAACTTAGAAGTTTGAAGGAGGTATCCTACAAAGCTGAAACACAGACATGTGATAGGGATTACTGCTTGGCTGTTATCAATATTTCTGAGCTTGAAAATGCGATCCTGTGAAACTGGGGCCCAGATCTATGAGAAAGGGATTCTACTCAACCAGTGCTGGTGTCCCTGAATAGTATTATGAGGTTGGTTTAGAGAATGTTGGAAAAAGTGCAAATCAGAATTAACTACTGCTACCAAGTGAACTATCACTACCAGAGTGAAGCATTGCAAGAGTGGCAATGACAGGAAAAGCAAACAGACACAGGAAGAAAAGGCAAACAGAAAGAAGCACCGGTATATTTATAGCAGCACTATTCACAATAGTCAAGACATGAAAACAACCTAAATGTCCATTGACAGTAGAATGGCTAAAGAAGATGTGGTACATATATACAATGGAATATTACTCAGCCATAAGAAAGAATGAAATACTGTCATTTGGAGCAATGTGGATGGACCTAGAGATTATCATACTAAGTGAAGTAAGTCAGATAAAGACAAATATCTTATAATATTACTTATATGCAGAATCTAAAATATGACACAAATGAACCTATCTATGAAACAGAAACAGACTCACAGACACAGAGACCAGACTGGTGATAGCCAAGAGGGAGAGGGATTAGAAGAGGAATGGATTGGGAGTTTGGGATTAGTAGATTCAAGCTGGTATATATAGAATGGATAAACAACAAGGTCTTATTGTATAGTACAGGGAACAATATTCAATATCTTGTGATAAACCACAATAAAAAGAACATGTAGAAGATTGTGTGTGTGTATATATATATATATATATGTGTGTGTGTGTGTGTGTGTGTGTGTGTGTGTATATATATATATATATATGAATAACTGAATCACTTTGCTGTACAGCAGAAATAAGCACAACATTGCAAATCAACTATACAATACAAATATATTTGAATAAATGATGATAGTTTAATGATCTAAATGTATCAGGATTCCCAAGAGAAGAATCAATAGGATGGATGAATAGATGGATAGATAAGTAGATAGGTGGATAGATAGGAAAAAGATGTCCTCTTCACTATAGGGGACTGGAAGGCAAAAGTAGGAAGTCAAGAGCTACCTGGAGTAACAGGCAAATTTGGACTTGGGGTACAAAATGAAGCAGGTCAAATGCTAACAGAGTTTTGCCAAGAGAATGCACTGTTCATAGAAAACACCCTCTTCCAACAACACAAAAGAAGACTCTATACGTGGACATCACCAGATGGTCAATACCAAAATCAGATTGATTTTATACTTTGCAGCCAAAGATGGAGAAGTTCTATACAGTCAGAAAAAAACAAGACCAGGAGATGGTTGTAGCTCAGATCATGAACTCCTTATTGCCAAACTGAGACATAAATTGAAGAAAGTAGGGGAAAACACTAGACCATTCAGGTATTATCTAAATCAAATCCCTTACAATTATAAGTAGAAGTGACTAATAGATTCAAGAGATTAGATCTGATAGACAGATACATGATGAACTATGGATGGAGGTTTGTGACATTGTACAGGAGGCAGGGATCAAGACCATCCCCAAGAAAAAGAAATGAAGAAAAGCAAAATAGTTGACTGAGGAGACCTTACAAATAGCTGAGAAAAGAAGAGAAGCTAAAGGCAAAGAAGAAAAGGAAAGATATACCCATTGGAATGCAGAATTCCAGTGAATAGCAAGGAGAGATAAGAAAGCCTTCCTCAGTGATCAATGCCAAGAAATAGAGGAAAACAATAGAATGGGAAAGACTAGAAATCTCTTCTAAGAAAATTAGAGATACCAAAGGAATATTTCATGCATAGATTGGCACAATAACAGATGGAAATGGTATGGACCTAACAGAAGCAGAAGATATTAAGAAGTGGCAAGAATACACAGAAAAACTATACAGAAAGGATCTTCATGACTCAATAAACCACAATGGTGTAATCACTCACCTAGAGCCAGACATACTGGAATGCAAAGTCAAGTGGGCCTTAGGAAGCATCACTACGAACAAAGCTAGTGGAGGTGATGGGATTCTAGTTGAGCTATTTCAAATCCTAAAAGATGATGCTGTGAAAGTGCTGTACTCAATATGTCAGCAAATTTGGAAAATTCAGCAGTGGCCATAGGACTGGGAAAGGTCAGTTTTCATTCCAATCCCAAAGAAAAGCAATGCCAAAGAATGTTCAAACTATTGCACAATTGCACTAATCTCACACACTAGCAAAGTAATGCTCAAAATTCACCAAGTGAGGCTTCAACAGAACATGAACTGAGAACAAGTCAGAGGAACCAGAAATCAAATTGCCAACATCCATTGGATCATCCAAAATTTAAGAGAGTTCCAGAAAAACATCTGCTTTATTTGACTGCAAGGAGATCCAGCCAGGATCCTACAGGAAATCAGTCCTGAATATTCATTGGAAGGACTGATGCTGAAGCTGAAACTCCAATACTTTGGCCATCAGATGCAAAGAACCGACTCAATGGAAAAGACCCTGATGCTGGGAAAAATTGAAGGCGGGAGGAGAAGGGGATGACAGAAGATGAGATGGTCAGATAGCATCACTGACTCAATGGATATGAGTTTGAGTAGGCTCCAGGAGTTGGTTCTGGACAGGCAAGCTTGGCATGCTGCAGCCCATGGGGTCGCAAAAAGTCGGACACTACTGGCAACTGAAATGACATAGATAGGAAGGTAGAATATATACAGACTTAAAGAAATTGATTCCTGTGGTTGTGAAGTCTTGGGAGTAAAAAATCTGTAGGGTAGGAAGACTGGATATCAGGCAAGGGTGGCATTGCAGTCTTAAATCTGAAATTTATAAGTCTGGCAGTAGGCTGGGTATTAGGATAGATATCTATACTATAATCTTGACACAGAATTCCTCCTTTGTCCCTAGAACATGTTTTTGCTCTTAAGGACCTCAACTGATTCGATGAATCCCATTCACATTATCAAGAATAATATCCTTTAATGAAAGTCAACTGATTGTAAATTTTAATCACATAGTGCTTGGATAACAATGTATTAAACTTTAGTATTTTTGACAAAACAACTGGGCAGCATAAACTAAACAAGCTGATACATAAAATTTATCACTGGAGATCATATCAACAGAAATATGAATGGAGAGAAGATGAATTTTTAACAATTTGGAGGTAGAATCTATAGAACTTGCCAATGGATTAAATGCAAGGGTATACAAGAGGGAGGCAATCAAGAACTATAGGCTTCTTATACGAACAAAAGATTTTAACCATTATGATGTGGACTAGATGAGTTTCTGTTTTCTAATAGAGGTTGTGCTGATTTAAGCGGAAATACTATGATTGACAAGGGAAGAATACTTGTGGTAAGCACTTTAAATGGCTAATTAATACTGGTAAGAAATTCTGTTTGTATCTGCCTGCTTGTATTTTGCTAATCCTAATATAGAATAAAAATTCACCTTACCTTATCTTCCTCATCTGAAAATAATTACATGTAAATATTAATTTGCTCTTTATACAATAATATGAAATGGATGGAAGCAGGGCCAAATATTTTTGGAAGGAACAACCTTCAAATGTGCCAGTTAAAGTGTCTCCAATTTTGTTTTTTTTTAATTTCTAATCATAGTAGGTCTTATTTTCTAATCAAAGCTTATATATGCTCCACCAGGGAGTTTGGAAGATATGCTGTCTCAATCCATTTACATAGTATCATTCAAAGCCAATAAAGTTCAGCCTTTTTGAAAAGTTAAAGAGCAAAGAAAATAATATATTGTCTAAATACTAAGTATCTTCTCTGCAAGTTGCTGGAAATTCTCCTTGTTCTCAATTATCTCCTTTTCTTAACTACTAACTGTGAAATTAAATAGAAAGCTCTGAAAAAATGTTAGACATTTTCAAAAAGCTGGTTCATAGTGCCAGCTTTTCCTTTCTAAAGTAGAATATCTAATGGATAAAGAGAAAATTATTCCAGAATTAACATTAAGAATTTAAAAAAATAGCAAAATGTTTTTATAGATTAATTTCTGGAGGTAGATGAATATCTTTCTTTAATTTTATTTCAGAAAATGTTTGCTTTCCTATTATGTATTTATTACTATAAGTCACAAGTGAAAGTTTTGATAACCCTTAAAGTCAGATTTCTTCAAAGCTTTAACTTTAATCTTAATTTTGCATCAAGTTTAGAGTAGGTTTTGTCAGATTTCAATGACCTCAACTCATTAGTGTTTTATATTTGAAATATTTCTAAATTAATGAAATTTCCTCTACTTTATAAAAAATTTTGTGATTATCATTTAATTCATTCATTTCATAAATTTTGGTAACTTTCTCTATTTATGTACAGTCATTCCTGGATATCCATGGGGGATTGTATTCAGGTTCCCTTATAAGTACCAACAGTCACTTGAGTCCTTTATGTAAAATGCATCTATATTTGCATGATAGTAGCATAACCAAGGTTGGTTGACTTTATATATGTACATCACCAGATACTGAAATCAGATTGATTATACTATTTGCAGTCAAAGATGGAGAAGCTCTATACAGTCAGCAGAAACAAGACCAGGGGCTGACTGTGGCTCAAATCATGAGCTCCTTATTGCAAAATTCAGGCTTAAAATGAAGAAAGTAGGAAAAACCACTAGGCAATTTAGGCATGACCTAAATCATATGCCTTATGATTATACAATGGAAGTGAGAAATAGACTCAAAGGATTTGATCTGATAGAGTACGTGAAGAACTATGGATGAAGTTTTGTAACACTGTACAAGAGGTGGTGACCAAAACCATCACCAAGAGAAAGAAATGCAAAGAGGCAAAATGATTGTCTGAAGAGGCCTCAAAAAGAGCTAAGAAAGGAACAGAAGCAAAAGGCAAAGGAGAAAAGGAAATAGATAACTATTTGATCGCACAGTTCCAAAGAGTAGAGAGGAGAGATAAGAAAGTCTTCTAATAAGTGAGCAATACAAAGAACAAGAAGAAAACAATAGAATGGGAAAGACTAGAGATCTCTTTAAGAAAATTAGAGATATCAAGGGAACATTTCATGCAAAATGGGTTCAATAAAGGACAAAAAAAGGTATGGACTTAACAGAAGCAGAAGATATTAAGAAGAGGTGGCAAGAATACACAGAGAACTGTACCAAAAAAGGTCTTAATGATCCAGATAACCAATGGTGTGAACACTCAACCTAGAGCCAGACATCCTGGAATGTGAAGTCAAGTGGGCCTTAGGAAGCATTACTACAAACAAAGCAATTGGAGGTGAATTATAGCTTTGTCCAGATGTATGCCCAGGAATGAGATTGCTGAATCATACGGTAGCTTTACTTTTAGTTGTTCAAGGAACCTCCATACCATTTTCCATCATAGCTGTACCAACTGACATTCCCACCACAGTATAGGAGGATTCCCTTTTCTCCATATTCTATCCAGCATTTGTAGATTTTTGATGATGGCCATTCTGACAAGTGTGAGGTAATAACTTCAGTGTAGCTTTGATTTGCATTTCTATGATAATTAGCATTACTGAGCATCTTTTAATGTGCCTCTTGGCCATCTGTATGTGCTCTTTGGAGAAATGTCTATTTAGGTATTCTGCCCATCTTTTATTTGTTTATTTGTTTGTTTGTTTTGATACTGAGATGCATGAGCTGGTTGTACATTTTGGAAATTAATCCCTTGCCAGTTGTGTCATTTGCAAATATTTTCTACCATTCTGTGGTTTGTCTTTGGTTTTGTTTATGATTTCTCTTGCTATACTAAAGCTTTTGAGTTTACTTAGGTCCCTTATACTTATTTTGCTTTTATTTCTATTGCATTGGGATAATGGCCTATGTTCTTTTCTAGGAGTTTTATATTGTCATGTCTTATATTTAAGACTTTAAGCCATATTGAGTTTATTTTTGTATCACATCATTTTAAATCTCCCCACTTCTTTCATTACTTCTACAATTCCTTTTTCACATAGCAGACAAGGATGGATGGATGAACAAATGGATGGATGAATGAATAGATAGATAAAATTATTACCCTCTGCTT
Organism: Antilocapra americana; assembly: GCA_007570785.1. NCBI lineage: Eukaryota > Metazoa > Chordata > Mammalia > Artiodactyla > Antilocapridae > Antilocapra > Antilocapra americana. Next base: position 12,573,998 of record ML664161.1, on the reverse strand, counting down.
CAAATCAGATTAAAATATACTGAAAATAACATCTAACCTCCTTCTTCATGATTCTAGGCCCTTGTCTATTTCTAATCTAAACTTAAGTTGCTCTCTCCAAGCCATTCAGATACCTTAAGAGAAAAAGTCCTGTTTCTTCTAGACACCTATAAAACTTCATGTTTCTTCTAAACACTTATAAAGTTTATAATTACATATTTATTTTGTTGTTTGCGTATTTTCTTTCTCCCCACTAAAGGGTAAAGTCCACAAGGTAAGGTCAATATTTACATTTTTGAGCACTGTATTCTGAGTACCTGGCAGAGTTCTGGCATTTAGTGGACACTAAGCATTTGCTGAATTAATAAATGCAGTGAAATCAGCAGTAATCCTAGATAAGTATTTTGAAAAAGTGGCATGGATTTCTAGCTCACAGATAAGAAAAACAGTAAAATTAACACAAGAATCAAGCAAAATACAAGAAACAAAGTTTCACCGAACCCATAGGCATCAGTCTTACAACTGAAGTCTGAGTAGTGACAAAGAATTAAATGTGTATTTTTCATGAGATAATATATATTCTGTTTTTGCTTCTCTTTATTGGGTTGAGACAGGATTATTTTATTCACTTGGAGTTTTTTTTTTTTAAATATCCATTTTATCTTCTGTGAGGCTACTACAAATATGGTCGTGAATTTAATTTAAAAATAAAATTTAGAAACGCTGCAACTAGATTTTATAATTTACTAATTTGTGGTATTTACCATCTCTGATAACTTTGGGGAAATTTTTTATTTTCTGAACTTTAGGGTCCTTATCTGCAAAATGGGGAAAATATCTACCTGGATGAGTGACTGAAAAATCAGTAACAATGTACTGAGAAAGCCAGAGGTGAAACTAAATTTTCTATAAATGCTCTGGGAGAGTATGTCAGAGTAAAAGAGGAAGTGTTTTAAAGCCAGAAAGTCTTGGGTAAAACTCCCAGTTCCAACAGTTATTATGTGTATTGTTTTGAAGATCAGAGATAGGCACCAAGTGTATTAAATGCTTGACTTTAACTTTTACAATACTTATAGGCAGTATCCTTGAGTCTTTATAATCTCTGCTTGACAGAAAAATGTATTATAAATTGAACACTCCCAGTAAAATCTGGGCTATATCTCCATCATGACCATCATCACCAATTGCAGAACAACACAGATCCCAGCTCGTTTAAGATCTGGAGAGAAGAGCATAAAGGACCAAGTTGATTTTTCTGAATAAAGGAGTCAACAAATGCTTTCATGGCACAGAAAAGGATACACAGTTAAGTCAATCATCACAGGATTTAGAAGGCAGAAGATGAAGTGAAACTATACTTTCTAACAATGGTTGCAGGCAGGCAGATGGCAGATATAAGATTCACAGGGTTTCCCAGAGAGCTCCTAAAAATCACCTGCTTGAAAGTCGCAAGCACTTGGACTGTCATTGAAGGTTTTCTTTCAGTTCTGATAATTCTTGATTTCATACATCACAATGGAAGCTTCCTTGACCTTTATATCTCTAACCCTTCCAATGGACACACAAACCTCAAATTCTCTCTATTCAGACTATTCCTATTTTGAATCCCTACAATGCCTACTAGTTTCCTGAGTGAAACATCTAATGAAAATAGACTGGAAGGAAATGCTAGAATCCCACCATATGTAATCTGAGGGTTTGTTGTATTGTCTAATTAGGGTTACATCAATCATATATCAAATTATATAGTATATTTAGTTCTCATTAGAGACTCTAGGATGAGTAATTCTCATTTTATCCTTATAAATCTTATATATTTTCAAATTGATGTAATCACAGTACAGCTATAAATTCACAATTCCCCCACCCCCACCCCCGTCTTTTTTTCTTCTTTAGTTAAAAATGTTGTAGTTTGGCAACCTTAATAAGCAAACTGGGTAAGCAGCACGCTAAAGGTAGTGGTTGGCAAACTCATGAAAACTCTTGAGGTGACCATGGGGAATGGGAACTTTTATGTCTCTTCCCGCCCCCTCAACTAGAGTAACTTATGTAGGCTTTCATTTGAACAAAAGATTCCACTGGAACTGCATACAGGAATAAATATGTGCTTCACAGAATCATGTCAACAGGCTCTCACTTGTTTCTATGTGTGCTTTTCAATATGCTCTACCTGCTCCATATTTTGTGTATGTGTGTTATATAAAGATCTACTTGTTATAAAAAATAAATGTTGTTACCAATAATCTAGTTATTGGAAATATGATCCCTGAGTATTTGACCTACTAAAAATATGATCTATACAGCAATCAAGTATTTTAGTTTCATTATGTAGCAAAATAAATTGTTTAGTGTTTCAGTGGGTAAAAAGAAAATATCAACCACAATCCTCTCTTTTGATTTTCCTTATTGTTCATTTCCTCAGTCATGTCCAAATATCTGTGACACCATGGACTGCAGCACATCAGGTTTCACTGTCTTTCATTGTCTCCCAGAGTTTGCTCAAACTCATGTCCATTGATTTGATGATGCCATCCAACCATCTCATCCTCTGTCACCCCCTCCTCCTCCTGCCCTAAACCTTTCCCAGCATCAGTTCTTTTACAGTGATGGCTCTTTGCATCAGGTGGCCAAAGTTTTGGAGCTCCAGAATCAGTCCTTCCAACAAATATTCAGGGTTGATTTCCTTTAGGATTGACTGGTTTGATCTCCTTGCTACTCAAGGGACTCTCAAAAGTCTTCTCTAGCACCACAGTTCAAAGGCATCAATTCTTTAGTGCTCAGCCTTCTTTGGTCCCATTCTCACATCCATATATGACTACTGGAAAAACCATAGCTTAGATTAGATGGACCTTTGTTGGTAAACTCATGTCTTTGCTTTTTAATACTCTGTCTAGGATTGTCATAGCTTTTATTCCAAGGAGCAAGTATCTTTTAATTTCATGGCTGCAGTCACCATCTGCAGTGATTTTAGAGTTCAAGAAAATAAAATGTGTCACTGTTACCATTGTTTCCCCATCTATTTGTTTGCCATGAAGTGTTGGGACCAGATGCCATGATCTTAGTTTTTTGAATGTTAAGTTTTAAGCCAACTTTTTATCTCTCCTCTTTCACCTTCATCAAGAGGCTCTTCAGTTCCTCTTCACTTTCTGCCATTAGGGCATTATCATCTGCATACCTGAGGTTATTAATAGTTCTCCTACCAATCTTGATTCCAGCTTGTGATTCATGCAGCCTGGCATTTCACATGATGTACTCTGCATATCAGTTACATCAGCAGGGTGACAATATACAGCCTTGACATACTCCTTTCCCAATTTGGAACCAGTCCACTTTTCTATCTGGTTCTAACTGTTGCTTCTTGATCTGCATACAGGTTCTCAGGAGACGGGTAAGGTGGTCTAGTATCCCCATCTCTTTAAGAATTTTCCAGTTTGTTGTAATCTACATAGTCAAAGGCTTTAGCTTAGTCAATGAAGCAGAAGTAGACTCTTTTTCTGGAATTCTCTTGCTTTTATTTTGATCCAAAAGATGTTTATCTCTGGTTCCTCTACCTTTTATTGAATTATTATTTTCCTTGAATCATATTAAATCAGCAAGAAATGTATACCTATGAATGCTAAGATATGTTGTACTGATGATAGATAAAATATGTGATATGATTAAGGAGAGAGAAACAAGTGCCCAAACATTTAACAGTTTCTTGAAGAATCTAGATTGTTATTTTTTCCCTTATTGAAATAATTATTTCAAAAATTATTATTTTTTAAATCAGAATGTTATACTTTCTCAACTAATATCCCCATTATCTTAGATAGTTTGTTTTTTCTTACTTAATTGATTAAAAGAATGAATGTCATGGAATTTAAGTGACTTATAGGATTATTTGTTTAGGGGCTCTTTTAGATCTAAACTCATATCTCTAAATTCCTATTCTAGTGATTCCTCCTCTATTTTATACTATTATTTATATTAAAACATTTCTAACTATGACATTGGCAGACAGAAGTCCCTCTTTTTTTTTTTTTGAAGTCCCTCTTTTAATTGCATTTAAGGTTTATGAAACCATGAAAGATTAGTCAATATTTTTTGTTAAGATAACTTGATTTACTTGGACAATAGGGCATCCTCCCTACCCTGCCTCCAGAACTAGGGGTAAATTTAGTACTTAACAATTGTCCTTTGACAACCATCAGGGTTAGAGGATATAATTCTGCAAATGTAGAACAAATGAAACTTAAGTCTTTATGCAGATTGGACCTATTTCATACATGTCTACATTTGCACCAGAATCTAACTAAATATATTAGTGACTTCTGAGCACACCAGGTATAATTTGGACCAAATATATACAATACTATCTAAAAGATAGAGCAGTGCTTTTAGATAAAACAAGCCAGGTTCAAATCCCTCTTCTGCCACACATTAAACTTTCCTATGCTTCAGTTTTCTTAAAAATATAAAGGAAACAATGAAACCAATCTTGCAATTTTGTTAGAAGTGTTATAAATATATGAAAATGTTCAGCGTAGTGCCCGGTACAAAGTAAATCCTTCTCTGTGAAAAGTACTATAATTACTACTAGCTTTAATGTTACTAAATACAACATAAATTCACAGCTCACCCTGAGACACCTAAGGCAATGTGTCTTGACTTGTAAATATGACACCAGTAAATTTTTCTCACTTTAGATGAAATAAAACCTTAAACCTGAAAGAGATATTTTTATAAAATCTCAACAGTTGAGCACACATGGATTTCTATTTTGAAACTAGCAGGCTGATCTCAGACTAACTAGCCTGATAATATAGTCATTGTCGATTGAAATTTTTTAAGCAAGTGTTTCAATGTTTAATCAAATTGCAGTGAACATTATCTGTCACAATGGGATATGCTCTTTGTTTTAATAATAACAAAATGTGTTATTGGGGGGACAAAAAGGCTGGCATTTCAGTATGCTAATTTTGTTCTTTTAAAATTTGGGAGTCTTTTTAAATTTTTTTTACTCCTTTCACTAGAAACCTTAAAAATATGAAAGGGATACATAATTACCAAGCTAGTACATATATTTACTCATAAAAGAGTAAAAGGAGATATATATAATGATCAGGTCTTCAACCCTCTTTTGGTAATTTTACATTGTGTAGATTGTAAAACTGTATTCATATATAGATTCTTTTGTGCAAGTAGCTACTATTATAAATATTTTAAAGCATTATGGTAATTCTTAATCACTAGTTATTTTTCTCATACTCTAAAAAAATCAAAGGCATTGCTGATAGAATTAATGACAAGAGAAACAATGGTGAGATTTTAGCTCCATTCATACCACCCACACCTTGCTGAGAGTGAAAGTACAACTGGAACAAAGTGGTTATTATCCCAATCAAACATTGAACATGAGGTTCTGTTAGCACTTATATAACTAACTCTAATTAAAACACCATGAAAACTGTGTAATCAGATCACTGTTATCCTGAAATATTTGAGGGCGGATGGGGTTGGGTCTCGGTGTCTTAAAATTCCTAAAATCAAATGTAAGTCTGGAGCATGTAGCTGAAAACCTGATCACAGAGTCCCTGAAAAACTGTGTTAATAGTTTTGTCTACTGTCATTGATTGCCTAAGTGTAAGCCAGTTCTAATATCTTTCAAAAGCAAAGTTTTGGGAGCTTATGTGTTTGAAAAGTACTTTTAATGGATTGCTTGCTCTGTTTATTCTTGGCTCAAGACAGAAGCATCTTGACATTTACATTGCTGTTTTCCTGCTTTCAAGGATGCTAACAAAAATTATCTTGGCATGGATTGACTTGAAGCTGTCCTCTGAACTTTCCACAAGACCATTCTGGCTAGCTTGGAAAGGATTTCTTTTATTTTGAAGCTGCTTTCAGAAGGACACAAAGCCAGAGACCTATACACATGCACAGGCTGTCATTCAAATTTCAGTTGGGTGTGTTCCCAAAACTCCTGATTAAAACCATTCTTTGGAACTCAGAAGCATCTTCTTAAAGCATTATTATAAAGGTAGTTGCTTAGATAGCTCCTAAGAGACTACATAGCGGCTTCTCAGGTGCCTTAGTGATAAAGAACCCACTTGCCAATGCAGGAGACACACGTTTAATCCCTGGTCTGGAAGATCCCCTGGAGAAGGAAATGACAACCCACTCCAGTATTCTTGACTGGAAAAACCCCATGGATGGAGGAGCCTGATGGGCTATAATCCAGGGGGTTGCAAAGAGTTGGACATGACTTAGCAACTGAACAGCAACAGATTGCTTCCCCATGGTGTAGCTGAAATACCATGTATTTGGAAAGAACAATAGGACAATACTGCAGCAAACCAATAGTTTTGCTTTAAAGGTAATAATTAGCCTTTAATTTATTTTGAATGGTGGTGCTTGAGGATGTTCACTTTCCTAGAATTCTGTTTGTTTAGCAGCCAGCATTAAACACTGGCTCCTGTTGGCTTCCTTCTCACTTCTCCATACCCTCAAATCAAAACCAGTGCAATACAAATGCAGTGGGTGGATCTCTGCTTCTCCTCACCAGAGCAACACCAAATTTCCTATCCTTTAGTAAAATAACCTGATAATACCACCTAACCCCTGTTAATAGTGCAGCCAAGAGTATGTGTGTGTGTGTGTGTGTGTGTGTGTTTGTCTCTGTGTGTGTGTTTATGTGTATAACACATAATGGGGAGGGAGAGAGGGGAATCTTTAGTAACTTTACTACTTAAGTGCTGTCTCCTTAAATGTGTAGAGAGACTAAACATGGAATTTTATGCAGATGATTTATCCAGTGTATGAATTGGGATAATGGAATGTATTGTCACATTGATATATTTTGTACTCATATATTGGAATTACCTATTAATAGAAAATGTTTGACAATCATTTTTTTTGCTGGGATTAATGTTCAGTCAGTTCAGTCACTCAGTTGTGTTTGACTCTTTGTGATCCCATGGAGTGCAGCACGCCAGCCCTCCGTGTCCATAACCAACTCCCAGAGTTGACCCAAACTCATGTCCATTGAGTTGGTGATGCCATCCAACAATCTCATTCTTTGTTGTCCCCTTCTCTTCCCACCTTCAATCTTTCCCAGCATCAGGGTCTTTTCAAATGGTGAGTTCTTCACATCAGGTGGCCAAAGTATTTGGAGTTTCAGCTTCAGCATCACTCCTTCCAATGAATATTCAGGACTGACTTCCCAGTCCAAGGGACTCTCAAGAGTTTCCTCCAACACCACAGTTCAAAAGCATCAGTTCTTAAGTGCTCAGCTTTCTTTACAGTCCATCTCTCACATCCATACATGATTACTGAAAAACCCATAGCTTTGACTATACAGACCTTTGACAGCAAAGTGATGTCTCTGCTTTCTAATACTCTGTCTAGGTTTGTCATACCTTTTCTCCAAGGAGCAAGTGTCTTTTAATTTCATGGCTGCAGTTAACCTCCATTGTGATTTTGGAGCCCAAAAAAGTTAAATCAGTCAATGTTTCCACTTTTCCCCCTCTATTTGCCCCTCTATTTGAAGTGATGGGACCAGATACCATGATCTTAGTTTTTTGAAGCTGAGTTTTAAATCAGCTTTTTCACCATCTCTTTCACTTCCATCAAGAGGTTCTACAGTTCCTCTTATCTTTCTACCCTTAGGGTGGTATCATCTGCATCTCTGAGGTTATTGATATTTCTCCTGGTAATCTTGATTCCAGCTTGTGCGTCATCCAGCCCTGCATTCCTCATGATGTACTCTGCATAGCAGTTAAATAAGTAGGGTGACAATATACAGCCTTGACATAACTGTTATCCAAATTTTGAACCAGTCCATTTTTCCACATATGGTTCTAACTGTTGCTTCCTGATCTGCATACAGGTTTCTCAGGAGACAGGTAAAGTGGTCTGCTATTCTCGTCTCTTGAAGACTTTTCCAGTTTGTTGTGATCCACACAGTCAAAGGCTTTAGCATAGTCAGTGAAACAGAAATTGATTTTTTTTTAATTCCCTTGCTTTTTCTCTGATCCAACGGATATTGGCAATTTCATCTCTGGTTAATCTGCCTTTTCTAAACACAGCCTGTACATCTGAAAATTCTTGGTTCACATATTTGAAGCCTAACCTGAAGGATTCTGAGTATTAGCTTGCTAGCATATGAAATGAGCACATTTGTGTGGTGCTTTGGACATTCTTTGGCATTGCCCTTCTTTGAGATTGGAATGAAAACTGTCCTTTTCCAGTCTTGTGGTCACTGCTGAGTTTTCCAAATTAGCTGGCATATTGAATGCAGCACTTTCACAGCATCATCTTTTAGAATTTGAAATAGCTCAACTGGAATTCCATCATCACTACTAGCTTTCTTCATAGTGATGCTTCCTAAGGACTATCTGACTTCACATTCTAGGATGTCTGACTCTAGGTGAGTGGTCACACCATCATGGTTATGTGGGGCATTAAGAACCTTTTTTTGTACAGTTCTGTGTATTCTTGCCCCCTCTTCTTAATCTCTTCTGCTTGTTAGGTCCACACTGGTTCTGTTATTTTTTGTGCCCGTCTTTGCATGAAATGTTCCCTTAGTATCTCTAATTTTCTTAAAGTGATCTCTAGTCTTTCCCACTCTATTGTTTTCTTCCATTTCTTTGCATTTTTCACTTAAGAAGCCTTTACTATCTCTCCTTACCATTCTTTGGAATTATGCATTCAGTTGGGTATGTAGTTGCTTCTCACCTTTGCTTTTCACTTCTCTTCTTTTCTTGGCTATTTTTAAGGCCTCCTAGACAACCACTTTGCTTTCTTGCATTTCTTTTCTTGGGTAGGATTTTAGTCATTGCCTCCTGTACAACGATATGCACCTCTGTTCATAGTTCTTCAGGCACTCTGTCTACCAGATCTAGTCCCTTGAATCAATCTGTCACTTCCACTGTATAATCATATGGGATTTGATTCAGGTCATACCTGGTGGCCTAGTGGCTTTCTCTACTTTCTTCAATTTGAGCCTGAATTTTGCGATAAGGAGCAAATGATGTGAGTCAGCTCCAAGTCTTGTTTTTGCTGACTGTAGACAGCTTCTTCATCCTTAGCTGCAAAGCATATAATCAGTCTGATTCTGATATTGACCATTTGGTGACGTCCATGTGAAGAGTGTCCTCTTGTGTTGTTGGAAGGGGATGATTGCTGTGACCAGTGCGCTCTCTTGGCAAAAATCTGTTAGCTTTTGCCCTGCTTCATTTTGTACTCCAAGGTCAAAATTTCCTGTTACTCCAGGTATCTCTTGACTCCCTTCTTTTGTGTTACAATCCCCTATAATGAAAAAGACATATTTATTCTGGTATTAATTCTAGGAGGTCTTGTAAGTCTTTATGGACTCATTTAACTTTAGCTTCTTTGGCATTAGTGGTTGGGGCATAGACTGATATTGAATGGTTTGCCTTCAAAACAAACAGAGATCATTCTGTCATTTTTCAGATTGCACCCAAGTACTGTATTTCAGATTCTTCTGTTGACTACGAGGGCTACTCCATTTCTTCTAAGGAATTCTTTCCCACAGTAGTGGATATAATGGTCTTCTGAATTCAATTCACCCATTCCTGTCCATTTTAGTTTACTGATTCCAAAAATATCAATGTTCACTCTTGCTATCTTGTTTGACCACATCCAATTTACCTTGATTCATGGACCTGACGTTCCACGTTTCTATACAATACTGTTCTTTAGAGTTTCAAACTGTACTTTCGCCACCAGACATATCCACAACTGAGCATCCTTTTCTCTTTGGCTCAGCCTCTTCATTCCTTCTGAAGCTATTTCTCTGCTCTTCCTGCATAGCATATCAGACACCTACTGACCTGGGGGATTCTTCTTTCAGTGTCGTATCTTTTTGCCTTTTCATACTGTACATGGGGTTCTCAAGGCAAAAATACTGATTTGGTTTGCCATTCCCTTCTCCAGTGGACTACATTTTGCCAGGCCCTAACCAGCAGGGACATGCCCTTTAGCCACTCCACATAGCTGGATGACATGCCCAGTGCCCTGGTTGTCCCACTACTGAGCCTTTTTGACCAGCTGTTGGATGTTGGTCAGCCCCATGGGGGCTGAGGCAGTAGAACTGCCTTTAGTTTTTGTCAGTTTGATTACTGTACATGTAAGCATGTTCCTTCTTGTATTTATCCTGTCTGGGACTCTGGCTTCCTGGATTTAGTTGACTATTTCCTATCCCATGCTGGGGGACTTTTCAGTTATAATCGCTTCAAATATTTTCTCAGGTCCTTTCTCCTTTGGGACCCCTGTAATGCAGAGTTGGTGAGATTTAATACCCTGCGCCTCTGCAGGAGATCCTCCAGTACCAGCAGGTAGGTCTGGCCCACGCTCTTATGAGGTTACTTCTTTTTCCCTGGATCCTTATGTGCATGAGACTTTGTGTGGACCCTCCAAAAGTGTAGTTTCTGTTTCGCCCAGTCCTGTGGAGTTCCTGTGATCAAATACCACTGGTCTTCAAAGCCAAATTCTCTGGGGGATCATTTTCTCATTGCCAGAACCCTAAGCCATGGATCCTGACATGGAGCTCAGAACTTCCCCTCCTGTGGGAGAACTTCTGTGGTATAATTATTTTCCAGTTTGTTCATCACCCACCTGGTGAGTATGAGATTTGATTTTATTGCAGTTACTCCTCTCCTACCAACTTGTTATGGCTGCTTGTCTTTGGATATAGGATATCTTTTCTGGTAGGTTCCAACTTTTATTTTCCTGATGGTTGTTTAGAAGTTAGTGGTTCTCCTGTTTTCATAAAAATGAGGTGAGTTCTTGTCTTTCTACTCTATCATCTTGTCTCCATCTCCAGTAGAGGTATTCTAGATCATGTAAGAAGCTGAGAAAAATCCCCTGATGGTTGTGGCAGGAAAAAGTTAAATATCAGGAAATCCTCCATAACCTTCTCTATCAAAAAGGCCTAATCTCCAGACAAAACTTTGTCAGGGTGAAATATTTTGTCAAAGGGTAATTATTGTGATATCATTGCAATCTGGGGAAGGGAATTTCATCCCTCTCAAACCTTCCTGTTTCATCATAGGATTAGCAATTCCACTCCTACGTCTTTACCCAAGAGATAATCCAAAATCGTATGGCAAAAGAAGAAAGGCAATGGGAAAGAATAGTTTTTTTTTTTCCTACAAATATTGCTGGCATAAGATATCCACATGCAAAAATAATGAATCTTGACAGTGACCTTACACCTTTCACAAAAATTAACTGGAAATGGATGAGTGACCTAAATATAAAACACCAAACTATAAAATACCTAGAGGACAACACAGGAGAAAAATCTAGGTGTGACCCTGGGTTTGATGATGGGCTGTTAGATATAATACCAAAATAATAATTGATGAAAAAAATTGATAAGTTAGATTTCATTAAAATTTAAAACTTCTGCTCTGCAACAGTCACTCTTCGAAAACTATTTGCAGTATTCATACCTGATAAAGTTTTGGCATCTAAAATATAAAAAGAAATCTTAAAAACTCAACAGTAAGTAAACATCTAACTCAAAATATATGGAAAAGATATGAACAAACACCTCACCAAAGAAGGTATACAGATAGAAAAAAAATATACAAAATGATGCTCAACATCATATGTCATTAGAGAACTGCAGATAAAAACAATGAAATAACATTACCCATCTCTTAAAATGAATGAACTTCACAGTACTGATAACAGCAAATGCTAATGGGGAAGTGGAGCAACCAAAAGTCTTCTTTATTGCTAGTGAGAATGCAAAATGGTACAGCCAGTCTGGAAGGCAGTTTGGCAGTTTCTTGCAAAATTATACATAGGCTTATCATATGATCTAGCAGTTGTGCTTCTTGGTATTTACCTAAATGAGTTGAAAATGTACATCTGCACAAGAACCGGCCCACAGATGTACATTACAGCTTAGTTCATAATTGTGAACATTTGAAAGCAATCAAAATGTCCTCCAGTTGGTGTACGGATAAATAAACTACTACACCTGTGCAATGGAATATTGTTCGGTGATAAAGAGACATTAATGTGGAAGAAACAAATTCATGTTGCTTAGTGATGAGGCCTAAATGAGAAGGTTACACGCTGTATGATTCAAACTATATGACTTGGAGATAGTAAAAAGATCGGTGATTGTCAGAGGTGGAGGGAGGGATAGGTGGAACACTGATTTTTTTAGGGCAAAGAGACTATTCTGTATGATATTGAAATGGTGGCTGTGTGCCATTAAACTTGTCAAAATCCATAGAATGTAAAGAACAAACAAAAATGAATCCTAATATAAACTATGAACTTTAGTTAATAATACATCAACATTGGCTCATCAACTGTAACAAACGCACTACACTGCTATACGATGTTAATAGTAGGGAACTATGTGTTGGGAGCTGAGGGAATTGTTTGTGCCTATGAAGGATTGTATGAGAACTCTGTCCCTTCTGCTCAATTTTCCTCTAAACTTAAAACCACTCTATTTTTTACAAATATATATTTTATTGGAGAATGCATAGATCACTGGATCATACTCCTTAGTCCACCTTTGCTGAGAACTATGGGAAGCTAAAAGGAATCCAGCAACAAAACATAGATTCCACAGTATATCATCTGCAGATATGCCAGTTCCCTGGAGCAGGAAAGCAGTCCATATTAGAACTATAATAAAAGAAGGAGGGACAGAGAAGATTCATAATTCTTAAGAAAATACATAATCTCCTCCCTACTCAGGGGCAACAAGTTAGATCTTGACTTGCTGAATTTTGATAGTAGTAATATTTCTGCAATGTTTTGTAGTTTTCAACACACTTCCCCTTAGGAAGTTCCTAATCGTATACATCATTGTGTCTGCTCCCCACTGCCTAACAATCTCAGTACCTCTGGAGCTCTTAGCATCTTTTCATTATACCACTACAGTCTATCATTGTGCTCTTTCTTATACCTCTTCCTCAGGATTAGTAGGATTCCCCTTGGCTGTAGAGTTTGGGAGAGTTAATGCAGTGAATGTGCATTAAATCAGATTTTTAGAGGGAAAGGACTTTGGAAGTTACTTTTCTTAACAGATTTCCATACAGTTACATGGAGAGCAAAGATACTGAGTTTCTTAACTAACTGGCTGGAGAAATGGGCAGAGAGGAGCCTCAACCCTGGTTCTACCACTCAACCCTGGTTCATCTGCCTAGCTCCATGTGAACCCAAAATAAAATGCCCACAACCACTAATTGGTTAAATTTTCCTATTCTTCCCTAAAACCATCTCCCAAATTGGATTTGCTTTTCATTCCTGACAACAACATGCCAAATCATATTCTCACCATTTCATGCCTTTCTTAAATCCATAGTTTCCCTGACTTCCCAGCTCCAGGGCACCCTATTTGGAAGACCAGATGAGTTAACAGACGTTTGTTAATAGCATATTTTGTTTAAAAAAATTAATGCCCAAAGCTCTCAACAGAGCATGCATGGAACTCTATCATTTGGTTCCTTCCTACCTTTCCATAATCATGAACCAATAACAATTCAAAAGACTCCACTTTCTGTGCTTCACTCCCCAGCACACCACACACAGCTTCTGCTTTGTATCTCTCTATTCACTTTATCCTTCCCTAGTAATGCTCCCTTTGTTAGTTAGTTTGGGCTGCTACAACAGAACACTATAGAATGAGTGAGTTATAAACAACACAAATATTATTTTCCACAGTCTGGAGGCTGAGAAGTCCAAGATTTGGGTGCTGGCAGATTCCATGTCTGGTTAGGGGTTGCTTGGTGAACTATAGATGACTCTGTCTTCACATAGCAGTATGGGTGAAGGAGGTTTCTTTTGTAAGAGTGCTAATTCCACTTATGAGTGTCCTCATGACCTAATTATCTTCTAAAGGCCTCATCTCCAAACATTATCATTAGGTCACAGCATACAAATTTTGAGAAGACACAAACATTCAGTCTATAGCACTCCCAAATTTATTGGGTATCCTACCATTCCCTGAAGACCAGATAATTTTTTCCCTTCCTCTGTAAATTTTCTGACTGCCACAAGATAATTTCTCTCTTCTGTGAATCCCAACAGCACACCTTACCTGTAGCATTCACTGAGTACTTTGCATAAGTATTCTGGAAATTTATTATGATTTATATATTTTCCCCCTTGAATTAAACTTCTTGAAGGCAGATAACTTATATTGCCAGTTTTCTCCTCTAGTTACTGTGGGAAGCTAGTGGAGCTCCTAGAGGTATAAGGAACTCCACTACAGCACAGACAGATTTGGGGACCCTCAGTCTACAACAATCCTGAAGAACCTCTTAGAGGATCAGGTAGGAAAATCTGAATATGGTTCTGAGGCCTCAGAAATCAGGAAGCACACATTAGAGTATCACTCCTCTCAAGTGTTCATGGCAACTGAGAGGCAAAGAGTATATTAAAGAGCCTTCCTACTTATGCTCATGGTGACCTGATGGCCCAGCGACAGCTTCTGCTCCTGCTACCCGGGAACAAAATGCAGAATGAGCTGCGGAGGCTCCATGCATCCCAGGGGAGCCCAGCCCACCCTGATGAACTTTAGGAAATCATGAGACACACTGAGGCACGCAGGATCTTAGTTTCCTGACCAGGTGTGAAGTGGAGTGGGAGTGCAGAGTTTTAGCCTCTGGACCTCCAGGGAAGTCCCTCTAATGGTAGATTTAAAAATAATATTGTTCCAGGGGTAGAGTTGGCCAGGAGGCAACAGCAATAATCTAGGACAGAGACCATCAAGATAGGAACTAAGACAGAGATGGCAGGATAAGAGAAAAGGGACACACCAGGGAGATACTTGGGACATGAACTTCCAGACACTGGCATCCAGGAGTTTCAGTGGCATGACCTGTTGCATGGACATGAGCTTGGACTGACTGTACCATATCAGGGATGTCAGTTGTCCACTCAAACATAGACTTCCTGATAACCAAAAGTCCTGATGTGTAGTGCTTGTTATTTCAAGCTGTAAAGGGCTTGACAATCAGGTGGCAAAATTCCTAACGTTTTTAATGTTGCTTGTGTGGGCCAGAACAAGAGAGCTCTGGCACATCACTGACCTGAATTCAGTGTCAAGCAATCCAGTTTTCAGTTCACTTAAATTCTGTTCCTTTTATCCTTCCTTCTTTGAATCTATTGACTATATGTTTTTTTGCCATTTCTTCTAATAATGACTCTAAGAGACATTCATAGGATCTTATGGACCTGGAGAAGAGACAGACACTGGGCGTACACTGGACATACATTGCACTGTATACTGGACATACAGTAGAATGTACATTGAATGCACACTGGAGTGTACACTGCACTGTCTACCCTGGACATACACTGGAGTACATAGCACTGTACACTGGTGTACATTGAACTGCACACTGGTCATATGGGGGGCGGTACACTGGAATGTTCTCTTGGACTGTACACCAGATGTGCTCACCTGTATCCCAGGTGTGCCCAACTATGCACTTGGCCTGAATATAATTCTCCAAATGTGTCCAACTATGCTCCAGATGTTTTCCAGCTGTGTTGCTGCTGTGCACCTGGCCTGCATATCTAATTGTCCAGATGTGCTCCACCTGTGCTCTTGGCCTGTATGTCTGATTCTCCAGATGTGTTCCAGCTGTGTCCAACTGTGTACTTGGACTGTACAGATGTGCACTGGAGTGTATACTGGACTGTACACTGGAATGTACACTAGAATGCACGATGTACACTGGCTGTACACTGTACTATACACTGTATATAATATACATTGGATGTGCATGGACTGTACACTGGACCGTACACAATGTACACTGAATGTATGCTACTGTACCTGGGACTGTACACAATGTACAGGTGATCTAGATGTGCTCCAGATGTGTGCTTGAACTGTACATCAGATGAGTACCAGAGTGTACACTGGATTATGTACTATACTGTGAAAAAATGGAAACAAGCACCAGCGTTTCTTCTGCTTTTTCCCTTGAGGTCCAGGTAGACACAATTAGTCCATTTTCAATTTCAAGATGCCAAAAATTTTAAAGATCAACTTGCTAGCATTTTATTACAAGCAAAGAGTCACTGATTCTAAATTATATAGTGTATAGCTCAAAGATATGGGAATACCAGACCGTCTTACCTGTCTCCTGAGAATCCTGTATATGGGTCAAGAAGCAACAGTTAGAACCTTATTTGTAACAACTGATTGGTTCAAAATTGAGAAAGGAGTATGACAAGGCTGTTTATTGTCACCCTGTTTATTGAACTTACGGGAACACATCATGGGAAATGCCAGGCTGGATGAGTTACAATTTGGAATCAGGATTGCTGGGAGAAATATCAACAACCTCAGATATGCAGATGATACCAGTTTAATGGCAAAAAACAAAGGGGAACTAGGAGCCCTTTGATGAGTGTGAAAGATGAGTGAAAACATTGGCTTAATACCCAGTACTAAAAAAAAAAAAAAAAACTAAGATCAAGTCATCCAGCCCTATCACTTCATGGCAAATAAAAGGGGAAAAGGTGGAAGCATTGACATATTTCCTCTTTGGGGCTCTAAAATCACTGTAGAAGTGACTACAGCCATGAAATTAAAAGACACCTCCTCCTTGGAAGAAAAGCTATGACAAACCTAGACAGCATATTAAAAAGCAAAAAAAAAAAAAAAAATCACTGTGCCAACAAAGGTCCATATAGCCAAGGCCATGGTCTTTCCAGTAGTCATGTACAGATGTGAGAGTTGGACCATAAGGAAGGCAGAGCACCAAAGAATTGATGCCTTCAAACTCTGGTGCTGGAGAAGATTCTTGAGAGTCCCTTGGACTGCAAGGAGATCAAACCAGTCAATCCTAAAGGAAATCCACCCTGCATATTCATTGGAATGATTGATGCTAAAGCTGAGGCTCCAATACTTTGGCCACCTGATGTGAAGAGCTAAGTCATTGGAAAAGACCCTGCTGCTTGGAAAGATTGAAGGAAGAAAGAGAACAGGTTGAGTGAGAATGAGATGGTTGGATGGCATCACCAATTCAATGGATGTGAACTTAGGCAAACTCTGGGAAATGGTGAAGGACAAGGAGGCCTGGTATGCTGCAGTCCGTGGGGTTGCAGAGAGTGACACAACTTGCAGCGAATGAGCAACTATAGCTCAAAGCCAAAAGCCCCAAAACTGAACTTGGTATAAATGTATGTTTTTTATACTCATAACTAATGTTTTTCAAGGAGAAAAATTGGGGGTAATCCTTTGTAAAAAATTTATCATAATAGAGTTCAGGGAACATTACAAAAAAAAAAAAAAAGAAAAAGAAAGAAAAGAAACCTCCTAGGAAACAAAAGTCCAGGATCAGAGGGCTTCACAGGTAAGCCCTGCCAAACACTTAGAGGAGAGTTAGCTCCTACCCTCCTGAAGCTAACATCTATTTTTTCTGAAGTATTTCAAAATATTGCAGAGGAAGGAACACTTCCAAACACATTCTGTGAGGCCACCATCACTCTGATACCAAAACCAGACAAAGATGCCACAGAAAAGTGCAGGTTAATATCACTGATGAATATAGATGTAAAAACCCTCAACAAAATACTAGCAAACTGAATCCAACAATATGTTAAAATTGTTACACTCCATGATCAAGTGGGATCCCAGGGTTGCAAGGCTTTTTCAGTTGATCCACAAATTGAAACTACAATGAGATCTGCAAATCAAAACTACAATGAGATATCACTTCATATGGGTCAGACTGGCCATCATCAAAATATCTTCAGTCAATGCTGGAGAAGACGTGGAGAAAAGGGAACCCTCCTGCACTCTTGGTGGGAATGAAAATTGGTACAGACACTATAGAGAACCATATGAAACTAAAAATAGATCCAGCATGTGATCCAGCAGTCCCACTCCTGAACATATATATCTGGAAGAAACCATGATTTGAAAGTATACATGCACCCCATGTTCATTGCAGTATCGTTTACAATAGCCAAGACAAGGAAGCCACCTAAATGTCCATTGACAGAGTAATAGAAAAAGATGTGGTCTATATGTACAATGGAATATTTCTCATCCATTAAAAAGAAAAATAATGCCATTTGTAGCAACTTGGATATACCTGGAGATTATCATACTCACTGAAATGTCAGACAAAGACATACATCTATGACATCACTTAAATGGTGAATCCAAAAAAAAAAAATGATACAAACTAACTTATTTACAAAACAAACTGTATAGCCTAGGTCATGATGCTTAATACTCTCTAACAATCTAAGTGTGAAAGATCTTGGAAAAGATGTGACTCCTCTGTCAGCCTCCTCTGTCCATGAAAGTCTCCAGGCAAGAATACTGAAATGAGTAGCAATTCTCTCTCCAGCAAATCTTCCCAACCTAGGGAGCAAACCCTTGTCTCTTATGTCTCCTGCATTGGCAGGCAGGTTCTTTATCACAGATATAGATAATATCCATATCTACAAATAATATTGATATCTACAGATATAAAGAAAACTAAAGTTTTCTTTATTCACCATGTATGCAGTTGAACTTTGCTTTGAGAGGAGGAGAATGAGCCTCAAATTGTAGGTAAAATAACTACTTCACATTAAAAAAAAAACGAAATAAAAAGTCTTAAGTTCACAGAGGTACATATCATATTCTGAAAGTTAAACACAAATATTTCATTAAGAGGCATGAAAATACCAAATTTGAGCACACTTCCTACCTGTAAAACCCTGGGGGTGCATGCTGCACTAGGAAGCTCTTCTCCATGTCCTGGAGAATGTCATTCAGCATCCGCACACGGATGGGAGATCTTTCCTTGGGGTCATTAGCAGGACGCATCTCATCTGACTGAAAGAGTTCAGCACTCTCCCGCAGGCGTGAGGCCAGGGCTAGCAGTTGAGGGGTGTTGGTTTGATCACCTGGTAAAGATAAGTAGGTCGATCATAGATCAGAGCATCTCAAAGGCACAATATAAACATTTTATAATCATGATGTCAAAAGGAAGATGCACCATCAATTCAACTTTTAAAATCTTTCCACCAAAAATATTCTAATACATTCTACTAAGAGTATTAAATTTATTACTACTGTGAGTTAGTCACTCAGTCGTGTCTGCTTCTTTGGGAATCCATGAACTGTAGCCCACCAGGTTCCTCTGTCCATAGGATTCTCCAGGCAAGTGTACTGGAGTGGGTTGCCATTTCCTTCTCCAGGGGATTTTCCCAACCTAGGGATCAAACCCAGGCCTCCTGCATTGTAAGCAGATTCTTTACCATCTGAGCCACCAAGGAAACCCACTGCTGATAATAATACCACCAGTAAATAGAAACTGATTGTTGAAAGAATGCAACATTCTTGACACTGTCAAGCAATTTGACACAGACACTTCACACAATTATCTCATTTAATATTCACCAAACCTTGTATTGGCATGTTCATTTCATAGAAATTGAGAGTTAAGTTAAGCAAACTGCCATAGATCATCAAGCAAGTAAGTGACAGGGAAGAATTAGAAGCCTGATCTTTCTGACTCAAAAATCATGCTCTTAATGGAATAGCCCTGTGTTTCAAGGAGGAAAGAAATGTAAAATGAATTATCTTCTCTTCTGAGAATATGAAGTATGTTACTCTATGTTGTTGTGTGTCTACTGGGGTCTTTTGCTTTACTAGTTCAGTTCAGTTCATTTCAGTCGCTCAGTCGTGTCCGACTCTTTGCAATCCCATGAACCGCAGCACACCAGGCCTCCCTGTCCATCACCAACTCCCGGAGTATACCCAAACCCATGTCCACCGAGTCGGTGATGCCATTCAGCCATCTCATCCTCTGTTGTCCCATTCTCCTGCCCCCAATCCTTCCCAGCATTAGGGTCTTTTCCAGTGAGTCAACTCTTCACATGAGGTGGCCAAAGTACTGGAGTTTCAGCTTCAACATCAGTCCTTCCAATGAACACCCAGGAGTGATCTCCTTTAGGATGGACTGGTTGGCTCTCCTTGAAGTCCCAGGGACTCTCAAGAGTTTTCTCCAACACCACAGTTCAAAAGCATCAATTCTTCGGTGCTCAGCTTTACTAGAGTATTCCTGTAATATGAAGGTGAAATACACCTTTGATCTGAAAATACACTAAAAACTATCCTTGTAATGTTTGTATTGTTTTCCTTTTGAGATTATTTTTGTTTTTTTGTTTTTCCATCTGTTTGTATAACTCACTGGAAGTCAATCTGATATGAATGGTGGTAGCAAAAGGATCAAAGTATATTCCTTTGACTAAGGTAAGGGCTGCATCGTATAGTAATTATGCTGCCAAATCCTAGAATCAGATCACTTGAGTTCAAATCCTTGTCCTACCATATAGTATAATAGCTTTGTGATGCTGGGTTATTTTGCCTCAATATCCTCATGTGAGGTGAATATATAGTAGTATTTGCTTTACAGATTTTTTTTTTTAATGAGAGTTAAATAATTAATACTTGTAAAGTACTTCCCTACAGGTAAGCAGTTCCTAGCTGGTGCTTAAACTTGTTTTAAAAGTATTCTTTTATTATGCCTTGGGGGGGGGGCTTCCATCATCTTCCAGATAGCCCCACCATTAGAGGCAGTCCTTGACACCACTGACTATTGCCTCACCCATTCTTAGCCTAGCTACGAGTGACTCCAACAAGGTTACCACTGCACTACAGATTACTTCAAGTCAACATACTGAAATAAACCTGGGTCTACGGCCATACCACCCTGAACGTGCCCGATCTTGTCTGAAATGAACCTGGTAAATCTCAGCTGACAATCCTGAGAGCACGGCATGGAGATAAGTAGGTGGAAGACTGAAAAGAGACCTCATGGAACCTTCGCCTGGGAAAGCCTTTGCAAAAGGAAAGGCCGCAAAGGGGCTCTTTCTCCAAGTGAAGTCTAAGGGTAAGGATCACTAGCTTTCAAAGCATCTGGGTTTTGTGAAAATGCAGATCCTTAGATCTTCTGAATTTCTCTAGGGCCCAGGAATCACAATTTCAACATGCTACTCAGAGAGGTTATGTGCTAAGAAAATGAAAAGCAGATTAGAATCATAACTGTAGTATAAAATACGTCTGTCACAGAATTATTAATACCAACCTTTAACATAGTGATCTTTATTTCCTCTCACCTTCATTTGATGTGAATGATTTTATATGTCAATTTCATTATAGCCCTCAGAGTTCTGACACTCAGTAATTGTTTACTGACTAAATAAAGTAGACTCAATATTTTTAGAAAAACACCTAAGAAACATATAATAAAAAATGACAACTATGTAAAGAAATAAGTGGTTTTTATGAAGGCTACAAAGAAAGAGCTTTCTTTGTAGCTCTCTGTTCACTGAAATTAACAATATGAATAAAATCAATTATAGGAGTTCACAGGGTTTTGGCATTTGATATTTTCAATGTGTGTTCCGCATTTATTAGTAATCTTGCTTGATTTCACAACAAAACTTGAGAATGCAAGCAGAGATATCTTTGCTCATTGAGATTATCCAACCTCTTAAGAAACAATATTAATAATGACAATTTATAAAGATACGGTTTCTCTTAAATTATTGTAATATTAACATGGAAAACCTATAGGTGATATCTTTTTTGCACAAGGAAAGAAAAAGAAGGATAAAGGCACATTTGGATTATACTAGAATTGAAAAACTGAACAACAGAGAAAACTAGTTTGACATCCTTAAGAGTTTTCCATTTAAGAAAAGAAATCTCTTCTGATCTAACATACATCACAGAATTGAAGACATTACCACTGAATCAAGTGAGACAAATTGTACCATTCTACCTTATTTGGCCTTAAATGAATTTATCTTTCATGATGGTGCAGGTGGAGAAAATTGACAGCTTTAGGAACTGGTTGGTTTCAGAAAGGACCCTGATAGTGGAAACCTGCCACCACAGCATACCCTGTGCATTACTTTAAGGATATAAGGTTACATAGAAAAGATATAAAAGTAGCTCTACTCCCAGAGGTTCACTCAATCATTTTGATATATAACTGATGTTCCAAAGATTCCTAATTGCCATTTCTATGATCCAAAAAGATTGTCCCTTGTGATCCTTAGGATGAATACTAGAATGCCAGCTCTGTGAGGGAAGAGATTTTTATCTGTTTCATTCACTGTCATTAGGTGTCATTTCCCAGCACTTAAAACTGTGCCTGACAAACCATAATGAATGAATGTATGAATTATATACTCTGATCATAGCATCTGCAATATTTTAGCTTTATCTTCATTGTCTCTCTTTTCCATGAATGAAAAGAACCCCACACAAACAGCAAATGTGTTTTCTCCCTTTGTATCTCTGTACTCTAGCACAATACTGATATGGCAGTCATTTATTAAAAATCTTGTTGAGTATATATTGAATTAAAAGATAATGTCTTATTTGAGATATAATATTATATTAAATTATGTCTGCAAAATCATTCAGAAAGATATTTAGGGCATGATGAACGTCAACAAGTACTATTTCTTTTACTTTCTTACTAAATATCAATAATAGTTGCATAAAAAGGGAACAAAAACTAAAAATCTATTTTAGGGTAAATATAGGTTAATTTAAACTAAGTAGAATTAAAATTCTATTGATAACTACCCCTCAAACTAAGACTACCAAAAAAAAAACTTCATTTAAGGTACAGTGAATTCCAGAGAACTAATTGAGGTTCTTAACAGTTCAGGTTTAATAATCCATTCGACCAAATAAAATTAACTGGGAGCTAGAGATTTCTGTCAGGATAGATACAATTATCTTGAAAGTTCACATAATACATGGCATCTGAAGACCAGGATTTGGTATAAGAAAATATAAGAGCCTGGTTTATTTACTTACCATCAATGTGGACATGAACAGATTTTTTAAAATTGATCTTCTCCAGCTTCCTTGGGGAAATGGTCACTTTACTTTCTAAGTATTTAAGTCATTTTATAAACACAAGTTAGTATTGGTGTTATCAGTGTATACAAACTAAATACAAATTAGTATCAACTCATTTGCTCAAGGCACACACAATACTTAAATAGCGTTGCTAATGATTTTATTCTCATAGACATTATTTCTTATCACTTCCCCCAACTCATGCCTCCCCTCCCTGCTACTGTATCACACTTCTCCCCATATATACTTTCATAAGGATTCCCAATTTTATTTTGCAGTGCCTATGAATCTGGAGCTAATTTTTCTTTCCATGGGCTGGCATCCCAAACCTCTGAAGAACAAGGAAAAGGGTAATATAAAGGGCAAAAGAATTAGGGAGTGATCAAGATGGCAGAGTAGTAGGACATGAGGCACACCTTCTCCCACAAATATATCAAAAATGCATCTATATGTAGAATGATCCTCACAGAATATCTTCTGAAAGACCAAGAACATCTCCATGTAACTGGGTATGAAAAAAGATTTTAAAAGATTAAAAAAAAAAAAAAAAGGAGTTGGGTCAGAAGCTGTGCCCCTGGGAGAGAGCTGTGAAAGAGGAAAGGTTCCTGCACCTAGAGAAGTGCCCCTCACTGTCGGGAAGATGGGCTGGGACAGAAGGGAAGCTTCTGAGCCTCAGAAGAGAGCACGGCAGCCTGTTTGTGGCAGCCAGAGTAGAAGGAAAACCGCAGAGATGGTGCCGCTGCCCTCCACTCCCCAGCCTGACATGCGTGTCTGCCAGTGCTGGAGAGTGGTGGATGCTGGAACTCAGGCTTCAGGGATCAGACCAGGGGAAAGGACTGAGGCTGACTGTTGAAACAGACTGAGGGAGTGGGAATCCTGTGAAACTGTGGCTGGCGTTTACACTAAGAGGAAACCTGGACCGTCTTATAGGCCATCCATGACCATCGTTTGGAGGGCATGGGAAGAAGGAGGTACAGATTGTAGCCTTTCCCCCCATGCCTACAGAGGGCAGGACACTGCCTTCATTGGCTCCAGAGGTGGATGCCCAGAGGGGTCCCATGTCATCAGTGTCTCCTTCCTAGACTCTAGGAGTGGTCACAAGCTACACCCACTCCCACTGCGTGCTCAGAGGTGTGCCTGAACTGCCACCAGTGAGAAGCCCAGGACTGGGCACTAGTCACTGCATCTGCTTAACTCCTATTAAGGGGATAATGATTAGCACACACTGAGGAAAGAGGAGAAAGGAAACTGTACTAAAAACAGCCCTTGCATCAAATATACTAAACCCAAACAAACTACACAGGAACAGCCCCACACAGAAATAGCCCTCCAAAACCTTAGTAGATAATTATTTCTCCTAAACTCACAGAGTAGGAGAAACATAAGGAAAATGAAGAAGCAAAGCACTTCTCCCAGTTAAAAGACCAAGAGAGTTCCCTTGAGAGAACAAATGATGAAACAGACCTCTTCAGTCTAATATGCTGGTTTCTAAAAGGAGACAATGAGAATACTGCAGGAATTAAGAAAGTCTATCAAGAGAAATTCAGACTATTGCAAAAAGAAAAAAAGAACTAGAAACTATAAATAGGAACTAATAAAAATTAGAAAATTCATTTGCAGAGACAGAAGCTGAACTGAAGACAACGGATAGCAGAATGAATAATGCAGAAGAACGAACAAGTGACTGGAAAGATAGAATAATGGAAATCATCTAATAAGGACAGAAGATAGAAAGCCAAATTAATAAAAAGAAAATTAAAGCAATATGAAAGACCTATGAGATAATATAAAGCATGTCAACCTATGCTTAATAGGGATTCCAGAAGGGAAAGAGAAAAAGAGATCAAAAAATGTATTTAAATAAATTATGACTGAACACTTCCTAAACCTAAAGAAGGAAACAAATATCAAGGAAGCATAGAAGGTACCAAACAGACCGACAACAAGACATATTATAATTAAAGTTTGGAAAAGTTAAAGAGAGTATTCTAAAGGCAACAAGAGCAAAACAAAAGAGTTTAACACAATGGAAACCCCCTAAGACAATCAGGTGACTTCTCCTCAGAAATGTTGCAGGCCAGAATGGAGTGGGAAAGATACACTCAAAACCCTGAAAAGGAACAATCTGCAACCTAGAATACTCTACCAGCAAGATTATCATTTAGAACAGGGGGAGAGAGAAAGAATTTCTCAGACAACCACAACTATTCTAAAGGAAATACTGAAAGATCTTTCTCTAAATATAAAACAGGTAAGAATCTACAGGGAAGAGAAAATTACAATTGGAAAATAGATCACTTAAGTCAGTACAAATATTAAAAAAAATCAAATTTTCTGTGAAAATAATGATAATCACAATGGACAGCCAAAGGACGAACATAAAGATATAAAAGAGGACATCAAAATCATAAAGTATAGGGGAGGAGAGTGAGAAAATGCAGGGTATTTTCCCCATTAGAATGTGTTTGAGACTATATGACTAACAGTCTAGTGCAAGTAGATACAAGAAGGGATTAACATACTTGAAAAACAGGGTAACCACAAATCAAAGATATACAATAAATTCACTAACTCCAAAAAGAAAAGAACATAATACAAAAGAAAATCATTAAACCACAAAAGAAAAAAGGGACAGAGAAGAAATGTAAAGTCAATGGAAAAACAAAGCTCAAATTGGCAATAAATACATATCTATCAATAATTATCTTAAATGTCAATGTATTAAATGCTCCAATGAAGACACACAGAGTGGCGTATTGGATTAAAAAAAGAAAAAGAAAAAGTCTACAATAGGCTGCCTACAAGAGATCCACTTTAGGGTAAAAGGCACACATAGATTAAAAGTGACAGAATGGAAAAAGATGTTTCAAACAGAAATGACATGAAATCAGGGGTTTCAGTACTCATATCAGACAAAATAGACTTTAAAACAAAGCCCATAAGGAAAGATAAAGAAGGACACTATATAATGATAATAGAATCAATACAAGAAGAGGATTTTATGCTAATTAATATAAACCTAATATAAGAGTACCCAAATATATGAAACAATACTAATAAACATAAAGGGAGAAAATGAAAGCAACATATTAAATAGTAGATCATAATACCTCACTTACATCAATGGACAGATCTTAGAGACAGAGATTCAGTAAGGCAACAGATCCTAAGTGATACAACAGAACAGTTAGACCTAATTACATTTTCAGGACATTATATCAAAAAAAGCAGAATACACATTCTTTTCAAATACACATGGAAGATTCTCTAGGGTTGACCACTTAATACTGTACAAAACAACATCAACAAATTTAAGAGTACAGAAATTATCTCAAGCATTTTTTTCACAATGGTATGAAACTAGAAATCAACCACAGAAAAAGAAATGAGAACAAAGCAATTACATGGAGACTAAAAACATCATGCTAACAAACTAACAAGTCAATGATGAAATCAAAGAGAAAACTTAAAACACTCTGAGACATATGACAATGAAAACACAGCCATACAAAATCTATGGTGTGCAGCAAAATCTGTTCTTACAGGGAAGTTCATAGTGATACAGGCCTTCCTCAAAAAAACAGGAAAAATCTCAGACGAACAAACCTACCACTTAAAATAACTTGAAAAAGAATAAGTAAAAACAGAAGTTGCAGAATGAAGGAAAGAATAAAGATCAGAGAGGAAATAAATTAAGATTAAAGATAGAAAAAAAATCAATAAAACCAAGAGCTGGTTATCCATAAAGATGAACAAACAAGTCTCTGGCCGGGCTTACCAACAAGATAAGAGAGAGAATTCAGATAAACAAAATAAGATATGAAGGAGACATAATAACTGATACTGCAGAAATACAAAAAAAAAACATAAGGAAATATTATGAACAATTTTATATATATATAAAAGTCTGACAAGCTAGAAGAAGTGGGCAAGTTTCTAGACATACACAGCTTACCAAAATTGAATCAAGAATACATAATTTTAACAGACTGTTCATTAAAAGTCAAATAGAATCTGTAATTTAAAAACTCCCACTGGCAATTTGCTGTATGACTCACGAAGCTTAAACAGGAATTCTGTAACAACTTAGAGGGGTGAGATGGGGCAGAGGTTCAGGAGAGAGGGGACATATGTATATCTATGGCTGATTCATGTTGGTGTTTGGCAGAAACCAACACAATTCTGTAAAGCAAATATCCTTCAATTTTAAAAATAAATTAAAAAAAGAACTCCCTATAAATAAAAGTCCAGGACCAGATGACTTTACAGGCAAATTCTGCCAAAAATTCAAATAATAACTTATACTAATCCTTCTCAAACGCTTCCAAAATATTGAAGAGGAAGGAACACTCCCAAGGATACTGTAATCCAAAGACATCACCAAAAAATAAAATTACAGGCCAATATCTTTAATAAATATAGATGCAAAAATTCTCAACAAAATATTAAGAAACTGAATCCAATAACACATTAAAAGATCATATACAAAACCAAGTAGGATACATTCATAGAAGGATTAAACATCCACAAATAAATCAGTGTGATACACTACATAAACAAAAATCGCATAATCACCTCAATAGATGCTGAAAAAGCCTTTGAAAAAATTCAATATCCATCCATGACAAAAACTCTTAACAAGGTGGATATGGAGAAAATGCCTTTCAAGATAGTAAAAGCTACTTACAATATACCCACAGCCAAAATAATGCTAAATGATGAAAATTCCAGATTCTCACTAAAATCTGGAATAAGACAAGAAGGCCCAATCTCACTTCTTCTATCAATATAGTATTGAAAAACAGCCACAACAGTCGGAAAAATGAATAAATAAATATGCCCAAATTGGAAGGGAAGAGGTGAAATCATCACTATAAGTAGATGATATGACATTATATATAGAAAACCCTAAGGACTCCATGCAAAAACTAGTAGAACTCATCAACAAATTCAACAAGGGAGCTGGATACAAGATTAACATACAGAAATTAATTCATTTCTTTACAGAAACAATGAAATATCAGAAAAGAGATGTAAAGAAAAAAACAAAGACACTTATAATAAACCTCACCAAGGAGGAGAAAGACTTCTATGCAGAGAACTATAAAAAATTTATGAAGGAAATTTAAGATGATTCAAAGAAATGGAAATATATCCCATGATTAGAAGAAATAATATTGCAATATTGTTAAAATGACCGTATTACCCAAAGCAATCTATAGACTTAATATGTGTGTGTGTCTGTCCAATTCTTTACACTTCCATGGACTGTAGTCCACTGGGCTCCTCTGTCCATGGAATTCTCCACGCAAGAATACTGGAGTGGGTTGCCATTCCCTTCTTCGGGGGATCTTCCTGATCCAAGGATCAAACTCAGGTCTCCTTTATTGGAGGCAGATTTTTTATCCTGAGCCACAAGGGAAGCCCATACAGATTTAACATGATCCCTTTCAAATTACCCATGACAGTTTTCACAGAGCTAGAACAAACAATCCTAAAATTTATATGGAAACATTAAAAAACCAGAATTGCCAACACAATGGGGGAAAAAAAAAAAAAAAACAAGAGGCATAACTCTCCCAGACTTCAGACATTATTAAAAAGCTACCATAATCAAAACAGTGGTGCAAGAACAGACATATGGATCAATGAAACAGAATAGATAGCCCAGAAATAAACCCACACCACTATGGTCAATTAATCTTTGGCAAATGAGGGCAAGGGTATACAAAAGGGAAAAGACTATCTCTTCAGTAAGTAGTGTTGGGAAAGTTGGATAGCCACATGTAAATCAACAAAGTTAAAACATATATCCTCACCATACACAAAAATAAACTCAAAAATAAACTAGAAATTCCTAAGATTCCTAGAAGAGAACATAGGCAGAACACTGTCTGATGTAATCTTACCCAAATCTTACCAATGTATTTTTAGGTCAGTCCCCAAAGCAATAAAGATAAAGAAATGGGACTTTATCAAAGTTACAAGCTTTTGCACAGCAGGAAAGCCATAAACAAAATAAAAAGACATTCTACAGACAGTTATTATTGTTTAGTTGCTAAGCCATTTCTGACTCTGTTTTGACCCCATGGATTGTAGTGTGCCAGGCTTCTCTGTTCATGGGATTATCCAGGCAAGAACACTGAGGTGGTTGCCATTTCCTTCTCCAGCAGATTTTCCCAACCCAGGGATTGAACCCAGAACTCCGCTGCCAGGGAAGCCCATCCTACAGGCTATGTTTGCAAATGATGAGACTGAAAGGGGTTTAATTTATAAGTATACAAACAGTTTATACAACTCAACAACAAAAGAAAAAACCCAACTAAAAATGGGCAGAAGACATAAATACACATTTTTCAGCACTGGCCACAGGACTAAAAAAGGTCAGTTTTCATTCCAATCCCAAAAGGCAATGCCAAAGAATGTCCAACTAGCATACAGTTGCTCTTGTTCACATATTGGCAAGTTAATGCTCAAAATGCTCTCAGTTAGGCTTCAGTAACAAGTGAACTGAGAACTTTCAGATGTTCAACCTGGATTTAGGAAAAGCAGAGAACCAGAGAGCAAATTGCCAACATCCATTGGGTCATAGGGCATCCCTGGTGGCTCAGCTAGTAAAGAATCCACCTGCAATGCAGGACACCTGGGTTCAATCCCTGGGTTGGGAAGATCCCCTGTAAAAGGGAGAATCCCCTGGAGAATTCCATAGACTGTATAGTCCATGGGATCACAGTCGGACATGATTAAGCAACATTCACTTCACATTAGATCATAGAAAAAGTGAGGGAAATCCAGAAAACATCTGAGTCATTAACTATGCTAAAGCCTTTGACTATGTAGATCACAACAAACTGGAAAATTCTTCAAGAGATGTAAATACCAGGCCACCTAACCTGTCCCTCAAGAAACCTGTATGCAGGTCGTGAAGCAACAGTTAGAATCAGACATGGAACAATGGACTGCTTCAAAATTGGGAAGGGAGTATGTCAAGGCTGTATATTGTCACCTTGTTTATTTGATTTATATGCAGAGTACTTCATGTGAAATGCTGGATTGGATGAAACACAGGCTGGAATCAAGATTGCCAGGAGAAATATCAATGACCTTAAATATACAGATGACACCACCCTTATGGCAGAAAGAAAAGAAGAACTAAAGAGCTTCTTGATGAAAGTAAGAGAGGAGGGTGGAAAAGCTGGCTTAAAACTCAACATTCAAAAAACTAAGATCATGGAGTCTGGTCCCATCACTTCATGGCAAATAGAGGAGAAAAATATGGAAGCAGAGACAGACTTTATTTTCTGGGCTCCAAATTCACTGTTCTCCCATTGTTGCAAAAGTTCTACAGCCCACATCAGATTTACCAAGCTGAGGATCCAGCAAAGGGACTGAGAACCCACAGGAAATTTGACTTCAAAGGCCAGTGGGATTTGATTACAGAACTTCCATAGGACTGGCGAAATAGACTCTTGGAGAGCACAGACAAAACCTTGTGCATACCAGGACCCAGGGGAAAGGAGCGGTGATCCCACAAGAGACTGAGCCAGACGTGCTTGTGAGTGTCCAGGATCCTCTGGCTGAGGCATGGGTTGACAGTGGCCTGATGTGGAATCTGGGGCACTGAATACAACAGTCCTGGCATAAGGCTTTGTGAAGGAGGTAACCATTATCTCTACCATAGTTTGGCCTCAGATCTAACTACAAGGAGGGAACACAGCCCCACCCATCAACATAATATTGGATTAAGATTTGCTGAGTATGTCCCCGCCCATCAGAGCAAGACCCAGATACACAATTACAAAAACCAACCAAACTGATTCCTTGGATCACAGTCTTGTATAACTCAGTGAAACTATGAGCCATGTGGTGTAGGGTCAACCAAGGTGAATGGGTCATGGTGGAGAGTTCTGACAAATGTAGTCCACTGGAGAAGGGAATGGCAAACCACTTCAGTATTCTTGCCTTGAGAACCCCATGAAGAGTATGAAAAGGCAAAAAGGTAGGACACTGAAAGGTGAACTCCCCAGGTCGGTAGGGGCCCAATATGCTAATGTAGAAGAGTGAGAAATAGCTCCAGAAAGAATGAAGAGACTGAGCCAAAACAAAAACAACACCCAGTTGTGGATGTGATTGGTAATGGAAATAAAGTCCAATGCTGTAAACAACAGTATTGCATGGGAACCTGGAATTTTAGGTCAATGAATCAAGGCAAATTGAAAGTGGTCAAACAAGAGATGGCAAGATTGAACATCAACATTTTATGAATCAGTAAACTAAAATGGACCAGAATGGGAAAATTTAATGCAGATGATGGTATATTTACTACTGTGGGCAAGAACCCCTTAAAAGAAATGGAATAGCCCTCATTGTCAACAAATGAGTCTGAAATGCAGTACTTGGGTGCACTCTCAAAAATGATAGAATGATCTCTGTTCATTTCCCAGGAAAACCATTCAATATCACAGTAATCCAAGTCTATGCCCCAACCACTAATGCCAAAGAAGCTGAAGTTGAATGGTTCTATGAAGAACCACAAGACATTCTAGAATTAACACCAAAAAAGATGTCCTTTTCATCATAGCGGATGGGATGAAAAAGTAGGAAGTCAAGTGCAACCTGGAATAACAGGCAAGTTTGGCCTTGGAGTATGAAAATGAAGCAGGGCAAAGGCTAACAGAGTTTTGCCAAGAGGGTGCACTGGTCATAGCAAACACACTCTTTCAACAACACAAGAAAAGACTCTACACATGGACATCACCAAAAGGTCAATACCGAAATCAGATTGATTATATTCTTTGCAGCCGAAGATGGAGAAGCTCTGTACAGTCAGCAAAAACAAGATGAGAATCTGACTGTGGATCAGATCATGAACACACAATTGCAAAATTTGGAGTTAAATTGAAGAAAGTAGGGAAAAACCACTCGACCATCCAAATATGAACTAAATCAAATCCCTTATGTGTATATAGTGGAAGTGAGAAATATATTCAAGGCATTAAATCTGATAGATAGAGTGCCTGAAGACTATGGATGGAGGTTCTTAACACTGTGCAGCAGGGGGCAATCAAAATTATCCCCAAGAAGAAATGCAAAAAGGAAAAATGGTTGTCTGAAAAACCTTGCAAATAGCTGAGAAAAGAAGAGAAGTGAAAGGCAGAGGAGAAAAGGAAAAATATACCTATTTGAATTCAGAGTTCCAAAAAATATAAAGGAGAGATAAGAAAGCCTTCCTAAGTGATCGGTGCAAAGAACCAGAGGAAAACAATAGAATGTAAAAGATTAGAGATCTCTTTGAGAAAATGAGAGATACCTAGGGAAATTTTCATGCACAGATGGTCACAATAAAGGACAGGAATGGTATGGACCTAACAGAAACAGAAGACCTTAAGAAGAGGTGGCAAGAATACACAGAAGAACTATACAAAAAAAGATCTCTAATACTCAGATAACCATGATGATGTGATCACACACCTAGAGCCAGACATCCTGGAATGCAGAATCAAGTAGGCTTTATGAAGCATTATTACCAACAATGCTAGTAAAGGTGATGAAATTCCAATAGAGACATTTCAAATCCTAAAAGATGATGCTGTTAAAGTGCTGTACTCAATACATCAGCAAATTTGGAAAACTCAGTAGTGGTCACAGGATGGGAAAAAGTCAGTTTTCATTCCAATACCAAAGAAAGGCAATGTCAAAAGATGTTAAAACTACCACACAATTGCCCTCATCTCACATGCTAGTAAAGTAATGCTCAAAATACTTCAAGCTAGGCTTTAACAGTACATGAACTGAGAACTTTCAGATGTTAAATCTGGATTTAGAAAAGCCAGAGAAACCAGAGATTAAATTGCCTACATACATTGGATCATGGAAAAATTATGGAATTCCAGAAAAATATCTACTTCTGATTCACTGACTGTGATAAAGTCTTTGACTGTGTGGATCACAAAAACTGTGGAAAATTCTTAAAGACACGGGAATACTAGGCAACCCTACCTGCATCCTTAAAAGTCAGTATGCAGATTAAGAAGCAACAGTTAGAACTGGACAGGAAACAATCAGTTCAGTTCAGTTCAGTTGCTCAGTTGTGTTCATTGTGACTGCATGAATTGCAAATGCCAGGCCTCCCTGTACATCAACAACTCCCAGAGTCTACCCAAACCCACGTCCATTGAGATGATAATGCCATCCAACCATCTCATCCTGTGTCGTCCCCTTCTCCTCCTGCTCTCAATCTTTCCCAGCATCAGGGTCTTTCAAATGAGTCAGCTCTTCACATCAGATGGCCAAAGTATTGGAATTTCAGCTTCAACATTAGTCCTTCCAATGAACACACAGGCCTGATCTCCTTTAGGATGGACTGATTGGATTTCCTTGCAGTCCAAAGGACTCTCAAGAGCCTTTTCCAACACCACAGTTCCAGTGCATCAATTCTTATGTGCTCAGCTTTCCTTATAGTTCAACTCTCACATCCATACATGACTACTGGACCTTTGTTAACAAAGTAATGTTTCTGCTTTTTAACATGCTGTCTAGGTTGGTCATAACTTTCCTTCCAAGGAGTAAGTGTCTTTTAATTTCATGGATGCAATCACCATCTGCAGTGATTTTGGAGCCCAGAAAAATAAAGTCAGCCCCTGTTTCCCCATAAATTTGCCATGAAGTGATGGGGCCTGATATCTGATCTTAGTTTTTTGAATGTTGAGCTTTAACCCAACTTTTTCACTCTCCTCTTTCACTTTCATCAAGAGGCTCCTTAGTTCTTCTTTACTTTGTGTCATAAGGGTGGTGTCATCTGCACATCTTAGGTTATTGATATTTCTCCAGGCAATCTTGATGCCAACTTGTGCCTCCTTCAGCCCAGCATTTCTGATGATGTACTCTGCATATAAATTAAACAGGGTGACAATATACAGCCTTGATGTACTCCTTTTCCTATTTGGAACCAGTCTGTTGTTCCATGTCCAGTTCTATATGTTGCTTCCTGACCTGCATACAGGTTTCTCAAGAGGCAGGTCAGGTGGTCTGGTATTCCCATCTCTTTCAGAATTTTCCACAGTTTATTGTGATCTACACAGTCAAAGGCTTTGCCATAATCAATAAAGCAGAAATAGATGTTTTTCTGGAACTCTCTTGCTTTTTCGATAATCCAGTGGATGTTGGCAATTTGATCTTCGGTTCCTCTGCCTTTTCTAAAGCCAGCTTGATCATCTGGAAGTTCATGGTTCACGTATTGCTGAAGACTGGCTTGGAAAATTTTGAGCAATCTTTGGCATTGCCTTTCTTTGGAATTGGAGTGAAAACTGACATTTTCCAGTTTTTTGGCCACTGCTGAGTTTTCCAAATTTGCTGACATAGTGAGTGAAGCACTTTCACAGCATCATCTTTTAGGATTTGAAATAGTTCAACTGGAATCCCATCACCTCCACTAGCTTTGTTCATAGTGATGCTTCCTAAGGCCCACTTGACTTCAAATATCAGGATGTCTGGCTCTAGATGAGTGTGAGTGATCACACAATCGTGATTATCTCGGTTGTGAAGATCTTTTCTGAACAGTTCTTCTGTGTATTCTTGCCATCTCCTCTTAATATCTTCTGCTTTTCTTAAGTCCCTCCAATCTCTCTCCTTTATTGATCCCCACCATTGCATGAAATGTTCCTTTGGTATTTCTAATTTTCTTGAAGAGATCTCTCTTCTTTCCCATTCTATTGTTTTTCTCTATTTCTTTGCATTGATCACCTCACCTAGAGGGCTTTCTTATCTCTCCTTGCTATTGTTTGGAACTCTGCATTCAAATGAGTATATCTTTCCTTTTCTCTTTTGCATTTCGCTTCTCTTCTTTTCACAGCTATTTGTAAGGCCTCCTCAAACAGTCATTTTGCTTTTTGAATTTATTTTTCTTGGGGATGGCCTTGATTCCTGCCTCCTGTACAATGTCACGAACCTCTGTTAATAGTTCATCAGGCACTCTACCTATCAGATCTAGTCCCTTAACTCTATTTCTCACTCCAACTGTATAGTCATAAGGGATTTGATTTAGGTCATAACTGATGGTCTATCAGTGCCCCCAACTTTCTTCAATTTAAGTCTGAATTTGGTAATAAGAAGCTCATGATCTGAGCCACAGTCAGCTCCTAGTCTTGTTTTTGCTGACTGTATAGAGCTTCTCCATCTTTGGCTGCAAAGAATATAATCAACCTGATTTCAGTGTTGACCATCTGGTGATATCCAGGTGTAGAGTTTTGTTTTTGGAAGAAGGTGTTTGCTATGACCAGTGTGTTCTCTTGGCAGAACTCTATTAGCCTTTGCCCTGCTTCATTCTATACTCCAAGCCCATTTTTGCCTGTTACTCCAGGTGTTTCTTGACTTCCTACTTTTGCATTCCAATCCTCTATAATGAAAAAGGACATCTTTTGGGGGTGTTGATTCTAGAAGGTCTTGTAGGTGTTCATAAAACCATTCAGCTTCAGCTTCTTCAGCATTACCAGTTGGGGCATAGACTT
Organism: Antilocapra americana; assembly: GCA_007570785.1. Lineage (NCBI taxonomy): Eukaryota > Metazoa > Chordata > Mammalia > Artiodactyla > Antilocapridae > Antilocapra > Antilocapra americana. Next base: position 12,538,634 of record ML664161.1, on the reverse strand, counting down.
GGATTACCGTGATTTTGAATGGCCTGTCTTGGAAACGAACAAAGATCATTCTGTCGTTTTTGAGATTGCATCCAAGTACTGCATTTTGGACTCTTGTTGACTATGATGGCTACTCCATTTCTTTAATGGTTATCTGAGTTAAATTCACCCATTCTAGTCCATCTTAGTTCACTGATTCCTAGAATATTGATGTTCACTCTTGCCATCTCCTGTTGGACCAGTTCCAATATGCCTTGATTCATGGACCTAACATTCCAGATTCCTATGCAATATTGCTCTTTATAGCATTGTGCCTAGCTTCTATCCCCAGTCACTTCCACAACTGGTTGTGGTTTTTTCTCTGGCTGCATCCTTTCATTCTTTCTGGAGTTATTTCTCCACTGTCTCCAGTAGCAAATTGGGTACCTACTGACCTGGGGAGTTCATCTTTCAGTTTCCCATCTTTTTCTCTTTTCATAGTGTTCATGGGGTTCTCAGGATAAGAATTCTGAAGTGCTGTGCCATTCCCTTCTCCAGTGGACCACATTCTGTCAGACCTCTCCACCATGACCCATTTGTCTTGGGTGGCCCCACACAGCGTGGCTTAGTTTCATTGAGTTAGGCAAGGCTGTGGTCTGTGTGATCAAATTGGCTAGTTGTCTGTGACTGTGGTTCAGTTTGTCTGCCCTCTCATGCCCTCTCTCAGTGCCTACCATCTTACTTGGGTTTCTCTTACCTGGATGTGGGGTATCTCTTCATGGCTGCTCCAGCAAAGCATGTCTGCTGCTCCTTACCTTAGATGTGGGGTAGCTCTTCTCTGCCAATGACTGGTTCACAATTGGGAAAGGACTACATAAAGATTTTATATTGTCACCTTGACTGTTTAACTTTTATGCAGAGTACACCATGCAAAATGCTGGACTGGATGAAGCAAAAGCTGGAATCAAGATTGCAGGGAGAAATATCAATAACCTCAGATATGCAGATGACACCAATGGTATGTCATAAAGGTAAGAGGAACTAAAGATCTTCTTATGAAATTGAAAGAGAAGAGTGAATAAGCTGGCTTAAAACTCAACACTCAAAAGACTAAGATCATAAGATCATGGCATTTGGCCCCATCACTTCATGGCAAATAGATGGGGAGACAGTAGAAACTTTATTTTCATGGTCTCCAAAACCACTGCAGATGGTGACTGCTGCCATGAAATTAAAAGACACTTGCTCCTTGGAAGAAAAGCTATGATAAACCTAGACAGCATGTTAAAAAGCAGAAACGTTACTTTGCCAATAAATGTCCATCTAGTCAAATCTATGATTTTTCAAGTACTCATGTTTGGATGTGAGATGTGGAGTTGGACTATAAGGAAAGTTGAACACCAAAGAATTGGTGCTGTTGAACTGTGGTGTTGGAAAAGACTCTGAGAGTCCCTTAGGCTGCAGAGATCCAATCAGTCAATTCTAAGGAAATCAGTCCTGGATATTCATCGGAAGGACTGACGCTGAAGCTGAAGCTCCAATACTTTGGCCACCTGATGCAAAGAACTGACTCGTTTCAAAAAACACTGATGCAAAGCGGATGACAGAGGGTGAGATGGTTGGATGGCATCACTGACTCGATGGACATGAGTTTTGGCAAGCTCTGGAAGTTGGTGATGTACAGGGAAGCCTGGCATGCTGCAGTTCATTGGGTCGCAGAAAGTCACACATGACTAAGTGACTGAAATGAACTGAAAATCACTACAGATGATGACTGCAGCCAAAAAATTAATAGATGCTTACTCCTTAGAAGAAAAACTATGACAAACCTAGACATCATTTAAAATGCAGAGACATCACTTTGTAGACAAAGTTCCATCTAGTCAAAGCTAAGGTTTTTCCGGTAGTCATACATGTATGTGAGAGTAGGACCGTTAAGAATACTGAGGGTCAAAGAGTTGATGATTTGGAACTTTGGTGCTGGAGAAGACTCTTGAGAGTCTCTTGAACAGCAAGGAGATCAAACCAGTCAATCTTAAAGGAAATCAACACTGAATATTCATTGGAAGGACTGATGATGAAGCTGAAGCTCCAAAACTGATGCAAAGAGCCTACTCATTGGAAAAGACCCTGATGCTGGGTAAGATTGAGGGTAGGAGGAGAAGTGGGCAGTGGAGGATATGATGGTTGGATGGCATCGTTGACTCAATGGACATGACCTTGAGCAAACTCTGGGTGACAGTGAAGGACAGAGGAGCCTGGCATAATGAAGCCCATGCAATTGCAAATAGTCTACACAACTATTTGAGCAACTGAACAACAATAGCAACAACCAAAGAAGTACAAATAGTCAAGATGTAGATGGTAAAATGCTCAATATCATTAATTATGAAAGAAATGCAAATCAATACTACAATGAGGTATCACCTCACACCTGTCAGAGTGGCCATGACTAAAAGGTATACAAATAACAAGTGCTAGGGAGGGTGTGGAGAAAAAGGAACCATGCTACACTATGTGTGTAAACATAAATTGGTGCAGCCACTGTGGAAAATGGTTTGAAGGTTTCTCAGTTAACTAAAAATAGAGTGGCCTTATGATACAGCAATCCTACTCCTGGGCATATACCTAGACAAAAATAAAATTTGTAAAGATATATGCACTCCTATCTTCATAGCAGCCCTAGTCACAATAGCCAAAACATGGAAACAACCTAAAAGTCTGCTGACAGATGAATGGATATTGAAAATGTTTTACATATGTAGAATGGAATACTACTCAGCCATAAAAAGAACAAAATGATGCTATTCACAGCAACATGGATAGACCTAGTCAGAAAGAGAAACATATGTATCATATGATATCACATATATGTGAAATCTAAAATATGACACAAGTGAAAATAATTATGAAACAGAATCAGAATCACAAACATAGAGAATAGACTAGTGTTTGCCAGGGGTTGGTGGGTAGAACAGTGATGGATTGGGAGTCTGAGATTAACATATGCAACCTAATATACACAGAATGGATAAACAACAATGCCATACTATATAGTATAGGGAACCTTATCGAATATACTGATAAACCATAATGGAAAATGATATGAAAATAATTGTATATATGTGTGTGTGTGTATATGGATAACTGGGTCACAGCTGTATAGCAGTAATTAATACACATTGTAAATCATCTATATTTCTATAAAAAATACAGAACTAGACAACCAACCTTTCTTTTTTTTCTTTCTACTTCTTGACTATTATTTTTTAATTAATTAATTTATTTTAATTGGAGGCTAGTTACTTTACAATATTGTGGCGGTTTTTACCACACATTGACATGAATCAGCCATGGATATATATGTGTCCCTCCATCATGAAGCCCCCGCCCACCCCCTTCCCACTCTGGGTTGTCCCAGAGCACTGGCTTTGAGTTCCCTGCTTCATGCATTGAACTTGCACTGGCCGTGTGTTTTACATATGGTTATATACATGCTTCAGTGCTATTCTCTCAAATCATCCCACCCCTCACCTTCTCCCACAGAATCCAAAAGAGTCTGTTCTTTATATTTGTGTCTCTTTTGCTGTCTTGCATATAGGGTCATCGTTAATTGTCTTTCTAAATTCCATATATATGCATTAATATACTGCATTGGTGTTTCTCTTTCTGACTTATTTCACTTTGTATAATACAATCAAACTTTAAAATTGACCCTTTTATATCTTTGCTTTTGGTGAAAAGCCAACCATTATTAAGTTTTTACAGCATGGTAGAACATAATGATTTGAGATAAATATTGAATATAAACCTTAATATAATATACAATTATTGAGACTGCATATTAAAATTATCTTGATGTTATTCAAGAGGCAATTGAAATGTACTTCTAAATTTCAAATGAAAACAGTTTGCATTTTTCCTCCATTGCTATGTGAAATACAAATATATTTTCACCAACTACTTATTGAGTCCTATTTTGCATGCTGTTTTATAAGAACTGGTTCTGTAAGACATGTAAGATGAAATATCTAGTCTTAATAAATTCCTAATCTTGTTAGAAATAACCAAAAAACAGGGAATAAATAAGTACAAAGTGAAATAAATGCTCTTGAAGATGAAAGAATACATCATTGTGTATTGCAATATTCTAATTAGACCCCCAAGAAGTGAAACTTGAGAGATCATGAAATTACACAGAAACTGACCTCTAGTGGAACTCTTAAAAGTCTGGAAACTACCCATATTAAAGTAGTTGAGGTAGGGTGTTCCATCTAGAAATAATATTGATTAGTTTTCCCTCATTTCTCTCAGTCCTCATCCTTCTAGAGGATGGACCCACATCTAACTTAAACCCTTCCATTTTTCCAGATTTCTGTAGCAAGGACATGGCTGGATATTATAATCAGTATTAATATTAAGTGAAGAGGAAGAAGGAAGAGCGAAGGAAGGAAGAATTACCAGTCAGTGGATATAGAAATGGATACTAAGATCTAGACAAGTCACTTCAGGAGAAATTAAGATATACTGAAGGAAGCAGACCCCTACTCCTCAGAGAGCCCCTGCCTTCCAGCCAACAGCCACCCCGTGCCCTTCTCCCCAGTCAGAGGGCAGTGTAGGGTAGTGGGAGGGCAGAGGCTTGGAATCTGATGGACCTGTATTCCAGTCCTAAATCTACCACATAAAAGTATACACCCAAGTAAGACTCAAAATCCCTCCTAGGCAATTTCTTAATCTCTAAATTGGTCATAATATTCAGCTCAGCCCATGAGGTTAGAGTAAGGATAAATGTCACAAAGACGTAAGACTCTTAGCATATTACCTGGGTTTTGGGGAGTGACCCCTAAAGTGGCAAGGTGCTTCCCAGAAAATGTGTTCTTGAGTACCCTTGGTATAGGATCCTAAAATACCTTCCAACAGTAGATCAGACACTTGAAGTAATTTAATACACGTCCTACCCATAAGGCCTCTAAGGCTTCTGGGTACAAACAGTAGCTACCGGGCTGACTACACCCCTTGAGCCTACAGATGTTCCAACCTGCTAGGGTCTGAGACCAGCACAAACAACCTCTTATCCTGCAGCACTTCATACCTGGATGAGTTTCTGCTTGGCAGAAAATCATGTGTATTATGTCTGTTCTGCAGTCACCTGAACAAATTTATAACAGTCTTATTTTAAATAATGATTTTACTGCCTACTGTTATGGCCTCTTGAGTTTCATACTTCAGAAAGTTTTAGTTTATTTCTGTCTTTTGGTTCTGCTTTGTGGCTGTACTTTTAAAAACCCACTCAATTTCATTTTGAATTAAGAATGAAATGTACTGGTCATACTCTAAAACTATATTTTTATATCAAACTAACATAGCTTTTTACTTTAATAGTATTTCACAGTATCTCTTCTTCTACAGATTGAACTTATCACAATTTTAAAGGTGCTAACAACTGAACAATAACAGCTTAGATTTCACTGATTTATAGTGCTAAGAAAAAGTATGATTTATGTTCTGCATAACATGGCAGTTAAAAGCAGAATAGAAGAGTACTTGTTGGGGGGAATGCATGCTACTTAATGTTGTCTTAAAAATATCTTGTGGCATCACTAAAGAGAAAAAAAGAAATTTCCAATATGATTTCAGCCAGGGGAAACAACATTATTATCCTTTATTATCCTACATTTTCTATTCTTCATGCTGCCTTCTTTAGTATGAACCACAATGAATCATCTCAGCTGGTTATTTAAAGAAGTTAAACAAACAAAAACGCAGGTGGAGAAAGAAGTGTGAGAGCTAGTGCACTGCTGATACTCAAATAATATAACATTGACTCTATAATGTATAAATAAAAAGATATTATTTTCAAAATTCAATATGCCAGAAGACAATGGATAATTATTTCTAAACTGAATACAGTAGAAATTCTTTTTGCAAAGATGCCAAACTGGCATGTTTAGCAGAATCAGGTGAGCCACTTTTAAAAACAAAAGCAACGCATTCTAAAGATTCAGTTCAGTTCAGTTCAGTCGCTTAGCCATATCTGACTCTTTGTGACCCCATGAACCTCAGCACGCCAGGCCTCCTTGTCCATAACCAACTCCCAGAGTTTACCCAAACTCATGTCCATTGAGTCAGTGATGCCATCCAACCATTGCATCCTCTATCGTTCCCTTCTCCTCCTGCCCTCTAAAGATTATCTTGCATTCAAATATTATTCAAAAAATCCAGGTAGCCAAGGGAGATGGAAATCTAGCAGGACTTTTCATATATTGCATTCGATGGGTTCTCCCAACAGCGTCTGTCTGCCTAGCACAGAAATTGAACCAGAGGCTCTTTTTATGGTTCACAGATGTGGCCACTGTATTACATTTACAACTACATGATCTGGTTATTGGTGGCTCTGGAAGAGTGAGTACGGGCTTTCTTGAATAAATTAAATTAATATGTGGTTTATTTTTTATCACTCTCTTCCTGAGGCAGAAAGTTGGAGTTTTATATTTAATAACACATGTGAGTTTAATTATGCTTTGACTAAACCAAGAAACTGAAAAAGAAAAGGCTTTAATACAATTAATCAACATTAGGGCAGGGTACTTTATGCTCTATTACAAGCTATGATTAAAAGCATCTTTAAAAAAAAGTGACTTTGTAAATGTTGCCAGTTAAGCAACACTTCAAGCCTAATGGATTGTAGTGCCACCCTGTCATGGATACAGGGTTTTATCCTAAAACTACTCTTAGAGAAAACAAATTCACAATATAATAGTTCATTATTGTGATGAGAGACTAGTGAAAATGATACTAAGTCATTAATATATTTCAATCAATGTAGCGACACATATGAAAAGAAACCTTCAAGCAGATTTGGATGAAGTATTCAGAGCAGGGAAGAAAATGATGATCACAAAAGGAAGCTGTATGCATAGCAACAAAGTGTGAGATGGGTAAAACGGAGCAAAGAAAGTACAACTTTGGGGGAAAAAAAGGAGACACCATAACAATTAAGGAACATTATGCAATAAAAATATGAGTTCAAAGAGAAATGAGGAGAAAGAAAATCTAATTTCAGGAGACAAACACTGACATTTTAGAAACTATCAGATTTGTTGCAGACCCAGCTGTCTCACATTCCTTTTTGGATGAGGTATGGGATATTAATAAATGAAATGCAATCTGTAATATAGTTATGTAATCAGAATCCACACAAAAATATAATGGAGATTGAAACTAAACACATTTATTTTTAGGAATTTACACCCAATGAATGGCTAATCTCTTATCAAAATTCTCTACCAATTTGCATAAGCAATGTAAGACACTTCTCAGAGAATGTTTTTAAGTCCTTTTCACACCAAAAACTCAGTTCCAGAAATGCTAGTTCAGACCACTACTAATCTGGCATGGTTCAGAATTCCCTTGGAAACACAATCTTTCCCTGAAAATATTTGGATTTTAGATGATCTGCTTCAGATTTCTCAGGGAGAACACAGAACCAGGTATGTATGCTTTACTGTCTATAGGCAGGCCCAGAGTTTGAATTGGTAGTCATTAAAACCAAGACTGGATACAGAGAGACTGAGGATGTGATCATGCAATTTATAAAGGGCACACTTATTTGCAAGTTGGGAAATTCATCTTACATTACTCAGAAAGGGGAAAAAAAAAGACATTATATAGGTCCCAATCACTTGGGACCAAGGTGACAAGTGAAAATATGAAACTCTAAAAGAAATCATAGAGTTGCCTCAGTGGCATCATCACGTTGAAATACTCTCCCTCCTCCTAAAATGAAGTGATTGACGCTAATGAATTATCAAAGCTTATAAAGAAACAAACAAACAAAAAAAGTCCGATCAAATCAGCATTGTTACTATTTAAAAAAAACAGCAGAAAAGCTGCCAACAACCATTTCATATTGAGTGAGACAATCAGAGGTGGCACCAAGCCACACAGTTAGAAATTGTGTTTCCTGTTGGGTCTGGAAACCAAATGTGTACATACCCTGTTGGGCTTGCACCAAATGTGTACATTGCCAGATCAAATGAAAATGATTTTTACTTTGTTTTGTCATTTGTGATTTTTATAATCATGCTAAATAATTAACATCCAGGGTTCTGGCAAAGAAAACAAAAAGCATCAGAATTATACAGTTGTTAATTCTTTTGAAGTGCTATTTTTGCATTAAAAAGTAGATAAAGTGATAAACTATAAACTTAAACAGAAAGTATCAGAATTATATAGCTGTTACTTATTTTGAAGTGCTATTTTTGCATTAAAAAGTGGATAAAGTGAGAAATTGCAAACTTAGTAAGGTCATCAAGGGCTTACTCCTTAATTGGCTTCCAGGTTCAAGGGTGTGGTAAGTTCAACTTTACTTATTGATGACACCCTTCTTTGCCCCCATAAACTAGTACCATTGGCTTGTGTGTGTATTTTTTGGACATAATTTTATTTGTCATAAATACATCTGATGCATGTCAGTTATCTTATCAGTCACTATTTATACTAAAACCCCATGCACCAACCATTTTATAAATATTCATCCTCTATTATGTGCTTGGCATTGACCAAATATTAAGAGTCAAGGTCACTCAGTCAAAATGAGCTTTCAAGAACCATCTAATAAATCAACTCAAACAAATTATTCACTGGTAAATTATCCTTCTTTCTAGGGGTTGTGAGAAGGATAGAGAATGGTCTGCTGCTACCGTAAACTAGAGTAATAAATAAACAAGATGGCTGGTTGTCAAGGGGTAAAAATTACAGTGTTGAAAATGCAATCGGGTTTCAGAGACCTTCATACTTAAACTCTTTGCAGTAAGGAGAAACAGTATTTTATAGTTCAGCCTTGAAGGTCATTTTTTTAAACTGTAATTGAGAACTTAAGGCTAATCACCACTAACTGTCATAGAAATATAAGAAAATATATCAACAAGTAAAGCTTGTATCAAGTGATAAAACTACATGTTTCATTTAACATGGTATAAGAACTCTGTTTAACTAGTGAAATCATCTAGCATTGTAGCTAAAATTGAAACTGAAATATTTACTTAGTTGTTGATAAGTGATGTCCATTATTCATGCATTAGGACATTAAAATATCCTATTTTAAACCTAAGGTTATAACCAAAGTAGTCAAAATAGAATAAGTAAACCAAATTGCCCGCAATTTAGCAAACATTTGAATAATCTTTAACTATGATTCAAATAATTCAAATAGCTTTGAATCCTAATAACTAAAAAAATGTATAGCTTAAAGGTGACTACTCATATCCTTTTGATCAAATAGTTATAGCCAGGTCATGGTAAAGAAATCATTTTTGCCTATTTTAGGGGTACACTTTGTTTTGCTCTGCTTTGTCTTTTTAGTATGGGTGTATCTCAAGTCTGGCCACTTCTTTCTGAGTGAAAGTGAGAGGGAGACCCAAGGAGTTTCATATCAAAAGAAGCAAAACTCAAAAATAACCAATACCAAAGAAGAAACAGTCCAATATAACAGCAAGAAACCAAAATGCTCCTGGCTCATCCAACTGAGAACCTGAGATTTTCAAGGGGGTTTCATCTAGACTTTATCACTGGCCTGCAGTGGAAATCACTGTAGAATGACCGCAGTTTCATCTTGTCTTGTTGTTTCCCCTGTACTGACATACTTTTAGGTATAGTTATCAAAGAAAGGATTAGTAACCTGGTCTATTCTCAGACTGTTTTCCTTACCTTTTTGCCTCAACTGAAACCAGGCCCTCCACTATTGACAATGCCCCCATCACTTCACTATTGAACAGTAGCTCTCTTTTCTCCCAGGCCCTCTATACCATTAGCCATAGGAGAACAATATGAAGTGTCTTTAAGTCCTTGCTCATTCTCTGAAGATTTTATCTCCTGGTTCAATCATAGTTTCTTATAAGAATTACTTCTGCCTTAGCTCTTGACAATATCAATATCCACATGGACATAGTCTGGCCTCTTTTTCCATAGTTATTTTCCTCTGTTGATCCTCTACCACACTCCCACGGTCCTGCCTCAACCCTGACACTCATTATCAGTATCTGTACTCTTTTTGTGATCAGATTTTCAACAATTCCAATTACGGATCTTTTCCACTTACTTTTTCTAATTCTTTGGAGTGACAATAAATGCAGTCTATTGATCATCCTTTCTTTGTACTTATTCTCATTCCCTTTGTATCCTTACTTTATTCCACACCCAGTTTAGGTGTGTCAGTCCATCAGTATGAGCACTCCTTTTCAGACACTCTCACTCTCATTTTTCCTAACTTTATCTAGCTCATTTTCCCCTTCCCAGCAAAGCCCTAGCTCTGATTAAATCCAAATCTGCCTGTTCTATGCCTGAATCTCTAGCTGAAGGCTGGAAAAAAATACACAATTATGCTGAATTATCTCACTTAAAGGCCTCCCTAATGACTCAGATGGTAAAGAAACTACCTGCACTGCAGGAGACCTGGGTTCAATTCCTGGATTATGAAGATCCCCTGGAGGAGGGGATGGCAACACACTCCAGTATTCTTGCCTGGAGAATCCCCACGGACAAAGGAGATGGTGGGCTACAGTCCATGGGGTCACAAAGAGTCGGACATGACTGAGCGACTAAGCACAGCACACAGTACATCTCACTTAAACGTTTCTTCTGAATGCTTAATGGTGCCCTTTTTCACCTTCCCAATCAATTATTGTATTGTTTGTTACAATTGAAGACGTTGACAAGAGTTCCCACCACCACACTTACTTACCCTGTACTATATGCTCTGTGTTCCTTCACATTTTTATGGATGTTTATAACTAAGTCCGGAGAAGGCAATGGCACCCCACTCCAGTACTCTTGCCTGGACAATCCCATGGATGGAGGAGCCTGGTAGCTTGCAGTGCCTGGGGTTGCTAGGAGTCGGACACGACTGAGCAACTTCACTTTCACTTTTCACTTTCATGTACTGGAGAGGGAAATGGCAACCCACTCCAATATTCTTGCCTGGAGAATCCCAGGGACGGGTGAGCCTGGTGGGCTGCCGTCTATGGGGTTGCACAGAGGTGGACACAGCTAAAGCGACTTAGCATAACTAAGGCAACATTCTCCTTATGCTGGTTCTTCAAGAAAAACATCCCAGCAATTTGCCTTTCATTTTTTTCAAAAACTCAAAAATTTGAATTTTTCTATCTTCTTTCATCTTAATCACATCCTCACTCTCCATCAGATCATTCTCATCAAAATAGAAACATGCTAACTCTTCTCAACTCCAAGGTTTCCATCTAACGGCACCAGTCCCTGATGTATCACTTCTCATTTTCTTTTGAACCCCTCCAACCAGACTACTTTGTATACCACTCTACTAAAATTGCTTTTGTTGAGATCACCAGTGACCTCCAAATTGCTCAATCTAGTTGTCAGTACTTGGTCCTCACTTTTCTTAACCTGTAGTAGCATTTGATGGAGTGGATCCCTCCTTCCTCTTTCAAAGCTCTTATTCCCTTGGCTTCAAGATATCATCTAGCTTGTCTCTTATCATTTGTCTCCTTCTCAGTCTCCTTCTCAAATTCCCCTTCTTTTCCTAATTTCTAAATGTAGACATGCCCAGAAATCATAAGCCTTTTCTGTCCTTTGCTGCTGCTGCACTGTGCTCCATCCTGTCTAATTCTCTGTGACCCTATGGACTGTAGCCCTCCAGGCTCCTCTGTCTATGAATTCTCCAGGCAAGAATATTGGAGTTGGGTGCCGTGCCCTCCCCTGGGGGATCTTCCCAACCCAGGGCTCCAACTCTTACATCTCCTGCGTTGGCAGGTGGATTCTTCACCACTGCACCACCTAGGAAGCCTTTTCTGTCCTCCATTTGCACTCAATTAGAAATCTCATCTGGGACAACTCTCACATATATATTCCCAGACCGAATCTCTCCATTGTGCCCTGGATACAATGACAGTCAGTTGTGCTCTGTAACACTTAATACAAATTTATTACAAAGTGATTGATATTAGAAAACAATTTGAGCATAAAACTAATTTAAAAATTGCTTTGACTTATGGCAATTTTGCTCTACCATGTACATATGTTTCTTAGCAGTAGAAATTTTAATTTTGTTTATTTATCTATAGACTGGGTTTTATGTTTTGGTTTTCTAGTCTTATGACCATACCAGGAACACCATGGATAGTCAATAATATTTGTTAAATGAATGAATAAATGGGTTCAGGAGATCTCGTAAATTGTTTTATACAAGTGTTATTTTCTGAAAAAAGAGACAGTACTTTCTTGTATTTTCAAAGAGATTCCTAACTACCTGCCCACACACACACAAAGAAAAAAAAAAAACAGCAATGATATAATTCTAACAATGACTCATTAGGACTTTTTTCTGACCCTCAGAAGTAGACTACAGTAATTAAAACACTCATATAGAAATAATAGCTAAAATATTACTTATAGATTTAAAAAGTACTCTCAATTGTTTAAAAAATAATAGAATTTGGAATTCAAATGACAGTATTGCTGCTGCTTTTGGTTTTGCTGGCTTTGCTTAATTTTAAACATATATCTTTATACCTTTATTACAAAATTATTAAACATTTATTGTAGATCTCAACTCAGAAAAACAATCTGTAAATCATTTATAATTCTATCATACAGTGTTACTATTTCACAGTATACTCCTTGAGGCTCATTTCTATGCATGAGAGTTATTCTTTATAGATGGACAAATCTTCTTGTAATACAAATAAGTCTCCTCCATTTGTTCTCTGCAAGTTTTAAGTATAATATGCAGTACCAACTGAATTTTTTAAAGTATGAAAATGAGAACTAAAGAAAAAGCAAAACAGTCTACAGAACAAATAAAATAGATGGTTAAAAGAAATCCTTGCAAAGAATATATTATTCACAGAAGTTTTTAACCCTTTATTTATGCTCACACTGTTCCTGTTTTATAAAATACCATATACTTGGTAACTCAGTCGCTACAAAATATTCTAGAAATAGAAAATTTTAAATGGAGGACAAAGTGACTACTACAGGTAGTCATACTGACAACAATAAAATGAAGCTTGACAAAATAGAAACAAATAGAGACAAGCCTAACTATCCCCAGAGTAGAGCAATATGAGGCCATTTAGCATGGGAGTAAAAGGCTCTAAACAGTTCAATTTCTCCCAAGGTCACAGTTTTACAGCCAATATAATAAAAGTCACAAGAATCACTGAGGGGAAAAAATATTTTATTGTAGTACTCTTTGGATTAAGAACCAATCTAGGTAGTCAAAATTTTTAAACTATTAAAGCTTTAGATACTAGAACTGTTTGACTCTTTAGACTGACCCATTTTCCAAGAATTACTGCTTAAGTACCATAGTGAAAATATTTGCTTTTATATTGAGAAATGCATGTTTACAAATGATATGATAGTGAGATGTGTGGCTCAAAGAGAACAAGGGTGAGCTTTTAAATTATTTACAACACTGCCCTTTGTATTTGGGGAATGGAGATAAACTAAAAGTTTGATTGAAAGGTTTATATATAGAAAAAGGGAAAATAAAGGTAATTATTAGGGTGATATTAAAAATTTTAGAAAGAGATATATTCAAACATGAAGCAACTGAAATAGAGACTATGGAAATAATTTCCTGGTTTCCTCCTTGTCAGCCTTAATCTAGAAAGAGCCAGCACTTCAGTCAAATGGACCCAGCCCATACCTCACAGAAACCAATCTCAAAGCACAAACTTGCAGCCAATATTGTTTGAACTGACTGAATACTAGGCATGTGGTGGTTTAATTGCTAGGTTGTGTCCGACTCTTTCTTTCTTTTTTTTTTTTTTGACTCTTTCGACCCCATGAATTGTAACCCACCAGGCTCCTCTGTCCATGACATTTTCCATGGAGTGGGTTGCCATGCCCTCCTCCAGGGGATCTTCCCAACTCAGAGATCAAACCCAGGTCTCCTGCACTGCAGGCAGATTCTTTACCAACCTCATTCTTTTTGACATGGCAGCTAACATTCTTCTAAGCCCTTCTCAAGATTATCCTCTATGTGAAGGAAAGTGCCACATTATCATGCCTAGTGACATAGTTGTTGACTTCATACCTGTTGAAAATTAGTTGAACATTTTCATTTGTTAAAGTTACTATAATTCAAATAAAAATTACCTTTAAGGCTGTTCTGAACTTCTAAAGCTATATCGAGAGCATTAAAGGGCAGAACTGGTTCGTTGGCAATTTGCAAAATCACTTCTCCTGAGAGCTGAAAGAAAAAGAAAAAAATCACTATAGTTTAGCATTAAGGGTTTTTGTTTGTTTTTCATTTTTCATGCAATTTCATACTCTTATCTAGAATTAAAAAAAGAGGGAAAATTTATTTTTATAAAATTTCTTTTGTTTTAAACCTTTTCAAAAAATTTTGTCTTTCTGTAAAGAAATAAAAAAGTCCTCAGTATATATTCCATGTCTCAGAATAGTTTAAGGATATGTAATATTTTCTTTCTTTTGGGCTAAAATATTAAGAAATAATTTCCCTAGTTGAAGGAGTTGTTAAATGTAAACTTTAAAACAATTCCTTATAAAACAGTTCAGAATGTCACATGATAAAACTGTCAAGAGTAACAACTGTAAATCAATAGCCGGGTATAGGAGCTAGGAAAATTCTAGACAAAATTAATGATCAGTTAATTTCATGTAAGATATAATTTTTAAAATCCTTTAAAATCCACATACTTCATGCTTTACTACATTCGTAATCAGTTTTCCAAACTTTTCTAAAACTAATACCATTTATATATCTCTGAGATCAATGTTTAAATTAATGTTTAAATGTTTAAATTAAATTAAATTATTAAAAAAAAGAAACTCAGCATTAAGAAAACTAAAAAAAAATGTAAAAATTTAAATGACATTCACTAACTCACACCTGGAATTTTCACACATGCATATGTTTCTACTGTTTCACTCCAAAACTGGGTCTGAAAACCAACATGTGTACCACAGCTGAACTAGCATCTACTTAATAGACTGAACAAGTCATATGCATTTTTATACATCTCTAAGGAACTTAAGGCTGGCGGCAAATGCCATTGTTACTCCTCACTCCCTCAAGTGATATTTAATATTTACCTGGGCTTAACAAATGTCCCTACATCTCTTTTGACCCTGAAGCTAGTATACAGGGAAATTTGACTGTGTTGATATTATTAATGCACTATGAAATTTTGTTAATGAATGATAACATTGTCTTGTGAAACTACATGGGGGAAATGAACACACTAATTTGAGACCATAAAGAACAAATAAAAGAAGCAACTTACAAGGAGAATGTGATGTTAAATATTCAAATATACACATTTAACAAGGGTCAAATTCCATTTAATATTTAAAAGTTATATTCCCACTTGTTTGTACAATTTATATTGTAATGAGAGTACAGCTTGAGGAAATGTATTTCTTAGGAAGAGGAAAAGAAAACACCTTCGAGATCCCTTTATTTCTTTGAGATATTTTTCTCCCAATGTAACAACCACTTTTCCCCAAATGCCTCAGGTATTTTGCAGCATTTTATCCTCAGCATATGATCACAAAAATCCTAGGAAACTGCCTACTTTGACTATGCTGTTAGCTATTCAGGAAAAAAATCATTATATGCAATATGTTGATTCAAATCCTGTTTCAAGCCCACGCCACCCCTTCTAAAGCATGTAAGGAAAACCAATATTTGGAAATAGATAATTTGTAAAAGGAATGTTTAAAGAAGATTAAGAGGCATTATGGTTTCTTTTTTCCAATTTGCATTGGAGAATAGAAACTACAGAAGAGACATGTTTTGTTTACATTTTTGAAATCTGGAAACCACACATTACAAAAGATTAAAATAAAAGAATTGGAAGGGAAGAAAAAGGCAACTTCTTGTGCTGCTGGAGAATGCTGTTTTGTTTTGGGTCTTTTGAGTCATTTGGCAGCTAGAACAACTGGAATATAAACCAGCCACCTTGCTATGTCTCAAAAAGAAGCTGGCAACAAATACTGGGACTTCCAAGGCACCTGGACCACGATAGAATGCTTCCAGTAAATAGGCTTTATTTGCATCTTTAATCAGTTGAGGGAGATTGGTATATGCTGTGCCATGCAGTGAGAAGGGACAAACCATACTGAATACGCTTTTTGTGGATTCTGGAATTCATTTTTATTCAGGCATGACAGAGTAACTTTCCTTTACATTTAAATAAGGCTCCTTTCTTTTCAAAATGCTTTATACACATTTCATTATCTCACTTAATTATCTTGCCAAGCCTAGAGACAGATCAGTTCAGTTCAGTTCAGTTGGTTAGCGTGTCCAACTCTTTGTGACCCCATGGACTGAAGCACGCCAGGCTTCCCAGTCCATCACCAACATACAGAGCTTGCTTAAACTCATGTCCATCCAGTCGATGATGCCATCCACCCATCTCATCCTCTGTCATCCCCTTCTCTTCCTACCCCCAATCCTTCCCAGCATCAGGATCTTTTCAAATGAGTCAGTTCTTCACATCAGGTGGCCAAAAGTATTGGAGCTTCAGCTTCAGCAGCAGGCCTTCCAATAAATATTCAGGATTGATTTCCTTTAGGGTGGACTGGTTTGATCTCCTTGCAGTCCAAGGGACTCTCAAGAGTCTTCTCCAAAACCACAGCTCAAAGTCACCAATACATTGAGGCAGAGATTTCTTTATTCTGCAACTCTCTAATCCATACATGACTACTGGAAAGATCATAGCTTTGACTATGTGGATTTTTGTTGGCAAAGTAATGTCTCTGATTTTTAACATGCTGTCTAAGTTTGTCTTAGCTGTTCCCCCCCCCCCCCCCAAGGAGAAAGTGTCTTTTTATTTCATGGGTGCAGTCATTATCTGCAGTGATTTCGGGGAACAAGAAAATAAAGTCTGTCACTGGTTCCAGTTTTTCGCCATCTATTTGCTGTAAAGTGATGAGACGAGATGACATGATCTTGGCTTTTTGAATGTTGAGGTTTTAAGTCAGTTTTTTCACTCTTCTCTTTCACTTTCATCAAGAGCTCTTAAGTTCCTCTTCTTTTTCTGCCATAAGGGTGGTGTCATCATCATATCTGAAGTTATTGATATTTCTCCCAGCAATCTTGATTCCATCTTGTGATTCATCCAATCCAGCATTTCACATGAAGTACTCTGGATATAAATCAAATAAACAAGGTGACAATATACAGCCTTGATATCCTCGTTTCCCAATTTTGAACCAGTCCATGGTTGCATGTCCAATTCTAACCATTGCTTCCTGACCTGAATACACATTTTTCAGGAGGCAGGTAAAGTGGTCTGTATTCCCATTTCTTTAAGAATTTTCCACAGTTTGTTGTGATCCACACAGTCAAAAGCTTTAGCGTAGTCAATTAAGCAGAAGTAGATGTTTTTCTGGAATTCTCTTGCCTTTTATATGATCCAACAGATGTTGGCAATTTGATCTCTGGTTCCTCTGTCTTTTCTAAGTCCAGCTTGAATATCTGGAAGTTCTTGGTTCACGTACTATTGAAACTTAGCTTGGAGAATTTGGAGCATTACTTTGGTAGCATGTGAGATGAGTGCAATTGTGCCATAGTTTGAACTTCTTTGGCATTACCCTTCTTTGGAATTGGAATGAAAACTGATCTTTTCTAGTCCTGTAGCCACTGTGAGTTTTCCAAATTTGCTGGCATATTGAGTGTAGTATTTGTAAGGCCTCCTCAGATACTGGAGGAATTAATCCTATATTGAAAACATTGAGTATAAGCCTTACTAGGTTGCAGTTAAGATAGTAACATAGGAGGTTCCTGAACGCCCTTCCTCCCACAGATACATTGAGTCTACAGCTATACATGAAACAATTCCCCGTGGAAAAAGAAAATCCAGAAATCAGATGAAATGACCTGGCACACTGGGGGAACAAGAATAAAAAAAAAAATACAAATAAATAACAAAGCCTGAGACATGCTCTTGCTATAAACTCCACCCCATCACAGTGATATAAACTAGGAAAGAAATTCAGAAGTCTCGATTTCTCCTTGAAGAGAGAAATGTTAAGACCCAACATCCAAAGGCTCAACTTTTGACTTCCGACCAAGGGACAAAATATCAAACCCCAAAGGACAAAAGACCTCTGTCCACGTGGTATACAACACTACAGCCAACAAAGAAATAGTCCCTAATGGACTCAAGAGGACTCACTGCAGTTCCCCACCTCAGGCTCAGTACAGAGAAAAAATGCCCATCATCTAGCCTTTACCTGGAGAAGTCTTATTGAATACTTTAAAAGTTGCTGTCTGCAGGTCACATCTCTAATTTAGCCCTAGGGACACAACCCAGTCATCAGTTGAGAACAGGGAAGCCAACTGAAAGATATACTCATCTGAATGCAGAGTTCCAGAGAATAGCAGGGAGAGATAAGAAAACCTTTTTAAGTGAAGAGTGCAAGTAAATACAATAAAAAACAAGAAAAAAAAAAAACAATAGATTGGGAAAGACTAAAGATCTCTTCAAGAAAATTAGAAATATCAAGGGAACATTTCCTGCAATGATAGACACAGTAAAGGACAGAAAGAGTATGGGCCTAACAGAAGCAGAAGATATTAAGAAAAGTTGGCAATAATACAGAGAAGAACTATACAGAAAAAATCTTAATGACCCAGATAACCACAATGATGTAATCACTCACCTAGAACCAGACATCCTAGAGTGTGAAGTCAAGTGTGCCTTGGGAAGCACCACTAGTAACAAAGCTAGTGGAGGTGATAGAATTCCAGTTGAGCTATTTCAAATCCTAAAAGATAATGCTGTGAAAGTGCTGCATTCAATATGCCAGCAAATTTGGAAAACTCAGCAGTGGCTACAGGACTAGAAAAGGCCAATTTCCTTATAATCCCAAAGAAGGGTAATGCCAGAGAAGGTTCAAACTACGGGACCATTGCAGTCATCTCACATTCTAGCAAGGTAATGCTCAACACCCTTCTAGCTAGGTTTCAACAGTATGTGAAGCTAGAACTTCCAGATATGCAAGCTGGATTTAGAAAAGGCAGAGGAAACAGAGGTCAAATTCCCAACATACATTGGATTATACAAAAAGCAAGAGAATTCAAGAAAAAAACATTTAGTTCTGCTTCATTGACTACGCTCAAGCCTTTGACTATGTAAAACACAGCAAATTGTGGGAAATTCTTAGAGATAGGAATACCAGACCACCATATCTGCTTCCTGAGAAATCTGTATGCAGGTCAAGAGGTAACAGTTAGAACCAGACATGAACAATGGGCAGATTCAAAATTAGGAAAGGATTCTTTTAAGGGCTGTAGTCACCCTGACTATTTAACTTATATGCATCGTACATCATGCAAAATGC
Organism: Antilocapra americana; assembly: GCA_007570785.1. Classification (NCBI taxonomy): domain Eukaryota; kingdom Metazoa; phylum Chordata; class Mammalia; order Artiodactyla; family Antilocapridae; genus Antilocapra; species Antilocapra americana. Next base: position 12,519,323 of record ML664161.1, on the reverse strand, counting down.
CAGACTGGATGATGCTCAAGCTGGAATCAAGATTGCTGGAGCAAATATCAACAACAACAGATATGCAGATGATACCATCTTTATGGCAGAAAGCAAAAAGGAAATTAAAGAGCCTCTTGAAGAAGGTAAAAGAGTAGTGTGAAAAAGTTGGCTTAAAACTCAACATTCAAAGAACCAAGATCATGGCATCTGATCCCATCAATTTATGGCAACTAGATGGGGAAACAATGGAATCAGTGACAGACTTTATTTTCTTGGGCTCCAAAATCACTGTGGACTATGACTACAGTTACGAAATTAAAAGATACTTGCTCCTTGGAAGAAAAGCAATGACAAACCTAGATAGCATATTAAAAAACAGAGTCATTACTTTGCTGACAAAGATCTGTCTAGTCAAAGCTATGGCTTCTTCACTAGTCATGTACAGATGTGAGTGCTGGACAATAAAAAAGGCTGGGCACTGAAGAATTGATGCCTTTGAACTGTGGTGTTGGAGAAGACTTGAGAGTCCCTTGAACTTCAGGGATATCAAACCTGTCAATCCCAAAGGAAATTAATTCTGAATACACACTGGAAGGACTAATGCTGAAGCTGAAGCTCCAATACTTTGTCCACCTTATGCAAACAACTGACTCATTGGCAAAGACACCGATACTGGGAAAGATTGAGGGCAGGAGGAGAAGGGGACCACAGGGGATGAGATAATTGGATGGCATCACTGACTCAATAGACATGAGTTTGAGCAAAGTCTGGAGATGAAGGACAGCGAAGCCTGGCATGCTGCAGTCCATGGAGTCACAAAGAATTTGACATGACTGGGTGACTGAACAACAACAATAGATTCCACCTCAGCATTCTCCCTGTAGCCCTCCCAAACCACTGAGACCTCTCTAGAAGCAGCTTACAGACACACATCTGGCACCATGGCTTTTGCAACTGCCACTCAGGGGACATGCCCCTAAATCATTTGGCTGTTACCAGCTGAACTTGCATTTATAGGTCTCACAAGACTGAAACCAAGAGAGAAACACTTTTTAACTATGCTCAGCACAGAAGAAGACTGCAATGCCCATCACTTAGTTTTTTCCCTGGAAAATGTTTATTTACATAATGCATAATCTATTATCTGAGAGTCTCACTTCAAATTAGCCTGCATCTAGGTGCTGACTGAGATCTTCCCCTCTGGGACACTAACAAGTATTAGCATATCCTCAACTACTGGAAGTCACTTAAAAAAAAAAAAAAGAAAGAAAGAAAGAAAGAGGCTTGGACAATCACAAAGATTTGAGATACAACCAAGAGGTAAATCTGTGCTAGATGATAAGTTTTATGTCCTACATGAGACCATTCCTTAAGAATAAGAGTGGCTGTTTTATCTAATGTACTGAAACCAATAGAGTCAAAGAAAATGAAGAAACAAATAAAGAAGTTCCTAAAAAGAACAAAAACTTTATTTACAGACTTTAAGGAAATGAAGATAAGTGATTTACTTGAGAAGTGTTCAAAGTAACATCATAAATTTCCTCACCAAAATGAGGAGAACAGTACATTAACAAAGTGAGAATTTCAATAAAGAGAGAGAAAATATCAGGAAAACCAAACAGTAATCACAGAACTGAAGAATACAATAGCTGAACAGAAAAACTCAATAGAGGGTTCAGCAGACTAGATCAAGAGGAACAAAGACTCAATGAACTCGGAGACAGAGCAGTGGAATTCATCCAATTAGAGGATCAAAAAAGAAAAAATAATAATAAAAAAGTTAAAAAATAGTTTAAGAACGTAAGGTATACCACCAAACACATCAATATTTGCATATATAGGTCCTGGAGAAGAATAAAGTGAGAAAGGCTGGTTCAAAGAAATAATGGCTATACCTGAAAGTAACACAATATTATAAATCAACTATACTTCAGTAAAACAAAACAAAAGAATAGAAATAGAATTACATCACTTTAGAAAAAAGAAAAAGAAAAAAATTATGAAAGAGATAAAGGAAAAAGAAAGGAAAGGGAAAGAAAAAAGTTCCCTCTTCTGGGGACATCCAGATCTACAAATCCTAGGCAGTTCCAAATGAGATGAATCCAAACAGACCTACATGGAAACATGTTCAAATTAAATTGTCAGATTTAAAGACAAGGTGTAGGGGGTTCTCTGTCCTACATTTTAACACTGAATATATTCTTCAGATCAAAACTCCATAAAACTCCATAAAGAAACATTGGACTGAAACTATGCATTGGACAAGATGTACCTAATACACATTTATAGAACATTCTATCCAACAGCAGCAGAATATACTTTCTTTTCAAGTGCACATGAAAGATTTTCCAGGACAGATCATATGTTAGGTCACAAAACAAATCTTAATGAATTAGAGAAGAATGAAATCCTATTCAGCAACTTTTTCAGCCACAAAGATATGAAACTAGAATTCAATGACATGAAGAAAACTGAAAATTTCACAAATATGTCAAGATTTGGGATGGTGAAGCATCTCATTGGCTCAGGCAACTAAGGTCTGTGACACTGGCAACTGTGTCATCCTTGACAGCAAGAGCTGTGTGTGTTTGCATGTGTGTGTGTATTTGGGGGTGCAGGGGGTTCCTTAGTAGCTGCAAGGACTATTGGTATCTCAGCAACAAAAGACCAGGGTGGTCATGAGACTAAAATCTGTGGTGTATATATGCTCAAGTGCAGAGCTGGCTGCAGGTGTCTGCATGATGGCAGGGACTAGCAACAGGCACACCCACATTGGCAAGGGTCCAGAGCAGTGGCTAGGGGCAACTCTGGGTCAGTGAGCAGCTATAGGACTCACGTGGTTATAAAGACTATTTGCAGTCTTGTGCACCATAGTGGGGGTCAGTGACAGAAAATCTGTCATAGTATATGCATGTTTGAATGATAGGGGCTACTTAAAAGCACAGATAGTGATACAGATCTGGGTTAGGAGTCAGGACTGACTTCCAATACAGGAGCGGCAGTAGGGCCCTTGGTTGTCGGCATGTACTCGTATGGCTGCGGGGGCCAGCCATGGGTGGGTACATGACAGTGGAGAATGATACTGGGAGTTTGGGTCAGTGGTGTGTGAGTTCATGGCTACACAGGGGCTAGCTGCTTAAATGAGTGAAGGTGCAGGCCAGTGACAGGAGTTGGGGTCAGGTCCTTTGGGCAGTGCCCTGAAAGGCTGGGGAAGCTGGTCACTCATTCTGTTCTCTATTTTCCTACAAAAAATCTCTCTGGCCACGAAGTTGTCTGTTGGCTCTGAACAGTGCTGGTCTGGTGGACGGAATGATACTGTACAGGCAAAATGTGTTATTTGTGTGTGGTTATTCTCAGGTTATTTTGCTCTGCTATGTGCTAAAGCTTCTTAAGTAGACTCCTGAGGTTTCCCAGAGCTATTTTCATTCTTGCATTGAATTATCTAATTGCTGTCTATGTGGGAAGATGGAGGTTGGTGTGTCCTACTCTGCCATCTTCTTGGCAGCATTCCCCTGAACTCTCTGATACTGCATTATAAATAAGTTCTCAGACACACCATTTGCCTCAACATCCCTGTGTCCTTCTTTCTTCACTCCAGATCATTTTACATCTGACCAGAGATTTAAAGAATACATTAGACTGAAAAAAAAAATTATGGAAGTAGAAGTATTCAAAAAAATAAGATTGTACTAAGAAATGAGTTAGTGAACACCATGTTGCAGAACTTTTCCTGTCTTATTAAATACTATTGATATTTCTATAGTTAGTGGTTACATTGATGTTAGACAAGATCAGATTGTTGAAAGAAAATAATTACTCATAGAGCCTTCTCTTAGATTGTGCTGTTGTGTTAGTTGCTCAGTCGTGTCCAACTCTTTGCGACCCCATAGACTGAGAGTCCCTTGTACTACAAGGAGATCCAACCAGTCCATCCTAAAGGAGATCAGTCTTGGGTGTTCATTGGAAGAACTGATGTTGAAGCTGAAACTCCAATACTTTAGCCACCTCATGCGAAGAGCTGACTTGTTGGAAAAGACCCTGTTGTTGGGAAAGATTGAGGGCAGGAGAAGAAGGGGATGACAGAGGATGAGATGGTTGGATGGCATCATTGACTCAATGGACATGGGTTTGGGTGGACTCTGGGAGTTGGTGATGGACAGAGAGGCCTGGTGTGCTGTGGTTCATGGGGTCATAAAGAGTCGGACATGACTGAGTGACTGAACTGAACTGAGACTGTAATCCACCAGGCTCCTCTGTCCATGAGATACTCCAGGCAAGAATACTGGAACAGGTTGCCATTTCCTTCTCCATCTCTTAGATTATAAAGGTAATAATGGAAAATAACAGTTATCCTGATAAAAATTTCTCCTTCAGCTTGAAATATTTTTGGTTGTATTTTAAGGTTCAAAACAGTGTTTTTAAAACTTAATAATGGAAAATATATGTATACACACACCTTCTTTTTTCTTGAACTTTGTAAATAACAAACAGTTGACTTGTTGGAAGGTATGTTTATAGTTTCTGACTTTGTCACAAATCTTTCCCTTACTCATCAGTCTAGAGAGACAGAAAAAGATATTTATTTACTAAACTCTAAATATATAAACTAGGGTCATTCTCCTCCTAACCATACTCACATATTTTATCTCAGAGACCAGTATGATAACTGTATTGGCAATAAATATTTTAAATCAATTAACTACTTAATAACACGAATAATGCAATTACATATAAATAGGTTCACTAAGATAATTACCATAGAATGCCATGGTTTCATAACGTAATTTGTTTTTAGTTACAAGCAGAGATACTCAGTAAATGTGTGGTTTGTTCCATTTATACAATTTTAAATTGAAGTAACCATAGTTTATACTTCATCTCTAAATCATTAGTTAAACTGTCATTGTAAGATTGGTTTTATGTCCTCAATCAGACTTAAAATGCAGTATCGCCGCACTTTGAAAGGGAGTGCTGTGAGATAATCCTAACACCTGCTTTATAGGTTAGTGTGAGAAAGAAATTGAGAGAGTCTGGGTTGTTATGGCATGGTGTGATATAATATGACAAACAGTAGATGAATCATGAACCATCCCACTACTAGTTATTGAGCCTTTAGTGTGTAATCATTACTGTGCTCTGAAGGAGGAAAGAGGAATATAAGGCAGTTTCTCCCCTTAGGACTCACTTTACTGTTAGAGACAAGTCTTACCACTTTTACAAAATGTGAAAAAAGAAATTAACAATATAAAATTAGCACACATGAATCTCTTTTTCCCTAGAAAACACCATTTTCTACTCCACTTTTTAAAAATTTGTTTATTTTTTTATTGACAGATAATTGCCATACAGAATTTTGTTGTTTTCTATCAAACCTCAACATGAGTCAGCCATAGGTATACATATAGCCCCTCCTTTTTGAACCTATACCACCCTAAATATGCCCAATCTCATCTACTCTACTTTTAAGACACCTTGGGCTTATCCCCTATGTATATTTGTGAGGCTCAAGCATCTTGAATGTAAAAGTGGAAGGATATTCCAGACAAAGGGAATAAAATGGGTAAAACCTCCTGGGGTAGAAAGAAGCATCGACTTTTTAGAGAGGCATGAAACAACCAGCATGAATGAAGTGGAGTTCTTGGTTAGTGGAAAGGAAGTTTGTATATGGGATGGAATAGAGAGTTTGAAAACCCTAAACCTCAACCAAGGCATATGGTCATGATTCAGTGATCTGAAGGGAATCCTTCCCCACCCCCTCCTCTTTCAAAGCAGAGGCATCATCTGAACAATTACAGCCTGCTGGAAGTCTTCATAGAGCAATTTTGTGCTGCATGGTGCCCTTCAGGCTGTTACGTTCAACTGAATCGACATGATATGATATATTTATAGCCCTTCCAAAATAGTGGAAAGTCCCCCTATTTAGCAATGAATGCCCTATGGATAAAAAGCTTCAGGGCAGACAGCCATAGGCAAGGGGACTCAGAGGATCTCCCTGGAGATAAGCAGAACTTCCCAGTCCCAAGGACTCCTTCTAGGGCTAGGATGCCAACAGAGGAGAGGAAGCAAAGACATACTCTTGATATACCCATATGCAACAAAAGGAGAAATTAAATGGTATTGTTAGGTTACCGTTTATGTTTAGGAATAAGATGGCAAGAGTGACATCAACGTTTTAGGAATCACTGAACTGAAATGGGTAAATATAATTCAGATGACCATTATATCAACCACTGTGGGCAAGAAACCCTTAGAAGGAATGGATTAGTCCACATAGTCAACAAGAGTCTGAAATGCAGTACTTGGGTGCAATCTCAAAAATGACTAAATGATCTCTGTTCAATTCCAAGGCAAACCATTCAACATGACAGTAATCCAAATCTATGCCACAATCACTAATGCTGAAAGAGCTAAAGTTGAATGGTTCTACAAAGACCTACAAGGCCTTCTGGAACTAACAGCAGAAAAGGATGTCCTTTTCAACATAGGGGACCGGAATGAAAAAGTAGGAAGTCAAGAGCTATCTAAAGTAATAGTCAAGTTTGGCATTGGAGTATAAAATAAAGCAAGGCAAAGGCTAACAGTTTTGCCAAGCTAATGCATGGGTCATAGAAAACACCTTCTTCCAACAAAACAAGGGATAACTCTATACGTGGATGTCACCAGAGGGTCAATAATGGTATCAGACTGATTACACTGTTTATAGCCAAAGATGGAGAAGCTCTTTACAATCAGCAAAAACAAGACTGGGAGCTGACTGTGGCTCAGATCATGAACTCCTTATTACAAAATCCAGCCTTAAATTGAACAAAGCAGGGAAAACCACTAGGACATTCAGGTGTAACCTAAATAAAATCCATTAGGATTATACAGTGGAGGTGACAAATAGATTCAAGAGACTAGATCTGGTAGACGGAGTGTCTGAAGAACTATGGACAGAGTTTCCTATCATTGTACAGAAGGTGGTAAATAAAAGCATTCCCAAGAAAAAGAAGCGCAAGAAGCAAAGTGATTATCTAAGGAGGCCTTACAAATTGCTGAGAAAAGAAGCAAAAGGCAAAGGAAAAAGGGATAGTTATGTTCAACCCAACAGTTCCAGGTAATAGGAGAGATAAAAAAGCCTTCCTAAGTGAACAGTGCAAATAAATAGAGGGAAAGACTAAAGATCTCTTTAAGAAAATTGGAGATACCAAGGGAATATTTCATGCAAAGATGGGCACAATAAAGGACGGAAAAGGTATGGACCTAAGAAGTTGAAGATATTGAGAAGAGGTGACAAGAATACAAGGAAGAACTATACAAAACTATATCTGGATGACCACAATGCTGTGAACACTCACCTAGAGTCAGACATCCTGGAGTATGAAATCAAGTGAACCTTAGGAAGCATCACCACAAACTAAGCTAGTGGAAGTGATAGAATTCCAGCTGAGCTATTTCAAATCCTAAAAGATGAAGCTGTTAAAGTGCTGTACTCAATACACCAGCAAATTTGGAAAACTCAGCAGTGGCCACAGGGCTAGAAAGGTCAGTTTCCATTGCAATCCCAAAGAAGGGAAATGCCAAAGAATGTTCAAACTACCACACAATTATACTCATTTCACATGCTAGCAAGGTAATGCTCAAAATCCTTCCAGCTAGGCTTCAATAGTACATTAACTGAGAACTTCCAGATGTTCTAGCTGGATTTAGAAAAGGCAGAGGAACCAGAGATTAAATTATCAATATCTGTTGGATCATAGAAAACACAAGGGAATTCCAGAAAAATATCTATTTCTGCTTCAATGACTATACTAAAGCCTTTGACTGTGTGAATCACAAAAAACTGTGGAAGAGTCTTAAAGAGATGGGAACACCAGACCACCTTACCTGCTTTCCTGTATTCCGGTCAAAAAGCAACAGTCAGAATCAGACGTGGAACAACAGGCTGGTTCCAAATTACGAAAGGAGTACGTCAAGGCTGTGTATTGTCACCCTGCTTATTTAACTTATACACAGAGTACATTATGCAAAATGCCAGGCTGGATGATGCTGAAGCTGGAATCAAGATTGCTGGAGAAAGAATAAATAACCTCCTATATGTAGATGATATAACTTTAATGGTAGAAAGTGGAAAGTAACTAAAGAACCTCTTGTTGAACCTGAAAGAGGAGAGTGAAAAAGTTGGCTTAAAACTCAACATTCAGAAAACGAAGATCATGGCATCCTGTCCTATCATTTCATGACCAACAGATGGGGACAAAATGGAAACAGTGGCAGACTTTATTTTCTTGGGCTCCAGCATCACTGTGGACAGTGACTGCAGCCATGAAATTAAATGATGCTTGCTCCTTGGAAGATAAGCTATGGCAAATCTAGACAGCATATTAAAAAACAGAGACATCACTTTCCCAACAAAGGTCCATATAGTCAAAGCTGTGATTTTCCTAGTAGTCATGTACAAATGTGAGAGTTGGACCATAAAGAATGCTGAGCACCAAAGAATTGATGCTTAGTTCAAAGATTTTGAACTGTGGTGCTGAAGAAGACTCTTGTGAGTCCCTTTTACTGCAAGGTGATCAAATCAGTCAATCTTAAAGGAAATCAACCCTGAATGTTCATTGGAAGGGCTGAATCTGAAACTCCAATACTTTCGCCACCTGATGCAAAGAGCTGACCCACTAGAAAAGACCCTGATGCTGGGAAAGATTGAAGGCAGGAGAAGAAGGGGACAACAGAGGATGAGAAGCTTGGATGGTGTCACTGATTCAATGGACATGAGTTTAAGCAAACTCCAGGAGATAGTGAAGGATAGGGAAGACTTGTGTGCTGCCATCTATGGGTTTGCAAAGAGTCTGACATTATTGTGCAACTGAACAACAATGAAAATGAGGGGTGTGCTGAAAAGGATAAAAGCTGATCTCTAAACCCCATCCCAGATGTACCCAGGATAGTTCACAGATATGCTTCAAAAATAACCACAGTGACTTTTCCACCTCTTGCACATGCACCCTAGTTATACAGTAGATACAAACTAACTACAGGGCAGCTAGGAGCCTATTAAGGGTTCATGAATATTAAATATATATATATATATATATATATGTATATATCTGACTATAACAGACTGAATTATGGGAAGACATAAACAAAGAGCCTGCTGTTGTAACTCGCAATTGTCAATCAGCCTTGAGCATATGCCCTCTTGCATTCCCTTTCATTGACTGATAGTGGGTTATACACAGGGCATAACCAAAAGGAGGGGATGGAAAGTATAAAGAGAGGGAAACCAAGAAGGAATGTGATGACTCCTTTGGGGTTGGCCTGATTCCTTCTCTTGGGTGTGTCTGTCTTATAAAAGATCTGTCTGTTTGACTGAACTGAGCTATAACTTGTCTGCTGTTTTAAACAGATATCAGTCCATTATTCCAAATTTGTGTTGTGATAAGACAAGAACAGAGGAAGATAAGTAAATTGACCTGCTAGTACTATACAAAATTAATACATAAAATCTCTATACCTATAACTAAAGTTCAGTATTAACACACTCATTATCTCTCATCTGGAATGCTCCACAAACTCCCTAGTTGATCTATATATATAAAAGTTATTCTCTACATTATAGCTAGAAATACATACTTATTCAAAATGTATTTCTCATGTGATTCCCAAAATACAGGCTTGTCTACACCACTTCCTTTCTACTGCTCCTCTTTAGCTTTGGGAAAATTGATATTATCCAACACTCAACTAAAAACCTATAATCTGGTAAGTATATTTATGGAAAAAATTTCTTAAAAATAACTTTCTTAGAAAACACAAGGACTTATATATCCCCCCAAAAAAGTATCATTTTAGATCAAACCCACACATCACAGAAACCAGTGAGCAAAACTTAGATGCTACAAATGCACCCCCAGACCTAAAAGGGTTTGCCCTTTAAAGGTTGCTTATGTAACTAGAGATACCTAATCACCATGGAAGAGACTTCCCATTGTTGCCAACAGATGACTTGAGAGTTCCTTTCTTTTTTCTAAATTTAATTTTATTTTATATTGGGACATAGTTGATTTACAATATTATGTTAGTTTCAGGTGTCCACCAAAGTGGTTCAGATTTACATATACACGTATCAATTCTTTTGCAGGTTCTTTCCAATACAGGTGATTACAGAAGATTGCATAGAGTTCCTTGTTTTGTTTAATAGGTCCTGGTTGATTTCTAGTTTATATATAGTAGTGTGTATATGTTAATCTCAACCTCCTAAATTATCTTGAGGGTTCCTTTCTGTGGAGTTTTGTTGAGATGTTTGGGAGGCCTTGCTGAAGACCTTGTTTCCATTGTTCTGCACATAAATCTGTGAAGCTCAATAGCAGGGGGAGAAAGGGATGGGGATATTGTTCTAAAATCTCTAAAATTTCTTTCTAGGAAAGAAATGGTTCAAGACTCCACCCTTCCCTTATTAAGATTTCAGAGATATTAGACTAGTTCTGATGAGCTAAGGCCATTAAGTAACTCAAATGAAGCTTTCTGATAGCAAAGGTTTTTAAAAAATCAGTGAATTCAAAGTGACTGAGAAGAAAATCCATCTGAAGGAGAACAATTTTAATCAAAGAAAATATATGGGATATGTGGTTCCTAAACTTTGTGGCTTTTGTTAGGAACTTGTGGTGGCTGATCATTTCTGGCCTGTGGACCTAGTGCAGAGTCATGCTTGTGAATTTAAAGGCCTAAGCTAGCAAACTGTGGTAGACTTGGGAACCCAGCATCAATGTGAGTGGAACACTCATGGCTCTGATACCACAGGAAAAGAGTTCTTTTCTCTCCAGCAAAATACTTTTTTCAGTCACTAGCATGTCTTTTACAGCTGCCAAGGGCTGCAAGAATTTAGGAACATGAAGTTTGGGAGCTAATACATGTCTTCACTGCAAGGTTGCTACAACTGACAGACAATTCAAGAGCTCTCTGGATCCCTTGGAAATGATGGAAAATTGATGGAATATGGACTAAAGAAAGAAGCAATAAATGTAGCATGCCTCCACAGCATTTTAAATTTGATGATTAATGACATTGGTCCTTATTTTGTCTCTTAAACTGATAAATTGAAAAAGGTGTGTGTGTATTTATATACATATTTACAAACACACACTAACCACTTATAAATGCCAGGATATTAAGGAATAAAGAAGGTTACCTCTTCTGGCAAGAAAATACTTGTCTTGGAATACAAACTCCCTGATTCTATCCTCTTTTCTAGCCTCTGCTCCTGATTGAAGCCCATCTCCTCTGTATTCTCAGTCTAAATTCTGACCATGCAAGTTTACGTGAACCTTACTTTGCCTTCTCCCAGAAAGCTTGACACAAGATTTGTGTGCAAGTAGTTCACTGAGAGGTGAGGGTAACTGAATGAGGGGATACAAGAAAGAGAAGATGGTCAATAGAAAGCATTTGATCAAGTCACCTACCATTTTGGTTGACCAGAGCTTACCTTTATTGGAGTAAACCTGAGAGCCAGTCTAAAATAGATGGCTCAGAATTTCTCTTAAAAATAAAGAGTAGGGGAAAGACTCCTGGGGACCCAGTGGCTAAGACTCTGCACTCCTAATGCAAGGGGCACTGGTTTGATCGCTGGTTGGGGAACTAAAAATCCTGCATACACATGGCACAGCCAAACATACAAAGCAAAATAAAAAGAAATAATAGTTCTACAAAAGAGTAAAGGAGCTGGGTATTGATTCCTCTGCTCTTCTCAGTCATTGGATGAGGGAAGCTTCATGGGGATGTTAAATCTTTCACTGTCTGAATTGTTGTCTGTGGTTGAAGAAAGACTTAGGCAAAGAAACACAAATCTGTTGCTAAAATAGAATGCTTGCTTCCTATTCCCAGGTCACAAATGTATGTGATATAATTTTTGTCAATGGTAAGTGATCTTTACTCTGTTAGTAATTGTTATCAACCATTTCTTATTAAATTGTAGCAGCAAAAACATATTTACAGATTATATTGGAAACAACCAAGATGTTGGCATTTTTAATGATTAGTTTTTAGTGCATTTGGTCATGTTTTGACTTTATAATCCAGTTGTATTTATTTTATGTTATTCATGTTGCTCTTAGACAGGGCCACTGTATGTTGCTATGTCTTAAATCATTGAAGAAAAGACACTTTAAGATACCAACTTTTATTTTATATGGGGTCACAAAGAGTCAGACATGACTGAGCGACTGAACTGAACTGATGCTTGGTAGCAGTTTGAAGAGAACTATACGTGCTAACTGACAAATTAAAAATTAATTATCTTTATTATATTCACTAATAACTAACTTTACCACAATATTAATAATAATAATAGCAGGTAACATTCATGAGTTATTGCTATGTGTCAGGCATTATTCTAAATATTTACATGAATTAATTTAATTCTCACAATAGCCTTATTCTTTTCTACAGATGAGAAAACAGAGACACTGCTCAATTAAATAACTTTCCCAAGGCTACCTGGGTGGAAATTCTAAGATTTGAGGACAAACATTCTGGCTGCAGAATGTGGATTCTTCCATTAAATTACATTTTTTTCTTTCTTTCCAATCCCTCTAAACTCAGAGAGATTCAACAAATTAACAACTCAGGAATGCCAGTGGCCACTAAGCCAAATTTACCAAACCTGAATATGTGATTCTAAGAAATCATCAAGGACTGATTACACCCATCAGGCATACTTAAAATCAAGACCACAAGTAGTTCTATCAGGAATTATAACTTCTGATACTTGTCAATTCTCAGGCTTTCCTGAACCTAGAGAAATGGATGAAGAGATCTATGAAATGAAAAAAGAAAATCTAAGATGTTCTTAGCAAACTATTTTATCATTTTTCTTACAATAAATAGCATCGATTAGGTAAGTATCAAAGCAACTAGAAGAGTACGGGTAATAAACACAGAGGATCAGGCTGTACACATTACAACTGGAATTTGTCTAAGGAGACTGTAAATTATTATTACTCCAACTTTGATTTCTTTGAGTGAGGTTCTTAGAACAAAGTTAAGTTTAAAACTAATGTGTGTATACGTGTTAAGTCACTTCAGTCCTGTTCGACTTTTTGTGACCCTAGGGATTCTTTGTGTCCTTGGGATTCTCTCCAGACAAGAACACTGGAGTATGTTGCCATGCCCTCCTCCAGGGGATCTTCCCAACCGAGGGATCGAATCCATGTCTCACATCTCCTGTATTGGCAGGTGGGTTCTTTACCACTAGGGCCACCTCAGAAGCCCAAAACTAACATGAACATTTACCAAACAGTTACCAATAATCACCAATCCACCCATATTTATACAGCTTGAGGACATTTATGGTATTAAAATCAATATATACTGGGCATTGATAATGTGTCAGAGACTGTGTTAGCTGCAGGACATTTTTGGGCTTTTCTCATGAAAGGAAATATATATTGACTATATTATTTAATAGTAAAATGCTATGTGATGCTAAGAAAAAATATTTGGGGATGCTAATGCATCTGAGAGAATCAGGAAATGCTTCCTTGAGAAAATTTCTTCTCTGAGAAAGGCACTGTGCTGGACTATATATCCTATAGGAAAAATCAGAAGCAGATTTGCTGCAAAGCATGTGTTCTAACACCAGTTTACGGAGTTGCTTAGTTGCATTTTACAAATCTTCACCATAATAATAAAATTTAAAAGTTAAAAATATATTTTATTATTTACTTTACATATATTTCATGAAATTTTGAAAGAAAAATTCATGTCTTTCAGTAGGCAGAGCTAGTTACCCTCCCTCATCTCTCCTCATATCTCTGACACAACAGAAATCAAGTTTTGTTGTTGTAGATACTACTAACAGCTCTGGTGTGGCAAACAGTGTAGGGGTTGTTTATGTTTAAAAGCGCAATTGTATGTTTATTAAATCATGAACTTTGCAGATCATCTGAAGTAATTAATTATGGAAAGAAAGATTAGAGAATTGATTTAGCAGAGTTTGTAATAATGGAAAAGAAACATACATAAAATACATATAATACAATAAGATGGAGACCAAAGATTTCTACTTATAGCTTATTTTTAGAGATTGAATTTTCAGAGCACAATGCTGGAAATTTGCACATGCAAAACAATGTGGTTTTAGTTTGCACTTTAAGAATTTAATAAAACAGTGCTTCCAGTAAAGGATAAAGACAATATTTCTTCCTAATACCCAATCATTAAAGAAAGGATATTTTGGTGATAATGGATTTAATTTCACATAAAGTAAGTTATTTAGTTAATAGATTAACATTAAAATTTTGACATAAATTATTAATAAATTATTTCCTCCTATATGTCCTAAATAAAAACCAAACAAAAAAATAAACTTCTATTCTACTCTAGATTTGGACATTGAGTAAAATTTTATTTTTGTAATAATATTTTAAAAACATTGTTCTACTTTTTTAAAAGAATACTAACATAGGAATATAATGACATCACATTTCTATAATATAGTGTCAATAAGGGCAATAGACAAACATAGAGATATGAGAATGAAAAAAATAAACTATTCTTTTGAACTTTCCCAGTGGCTCACACAGTAAAGAGTCTGCCTGCAGTGTTGGAGACCCAGGTTAGATCCCTGGCTTAGGAAGATCCCCTGGAGAAGGAAATGGCAAACCACTCCAGTATTCTTGCCTGGAAAATCCCATGGAGAGTGGAACCTGGCAGGCTACAGCCCATAGGGTCACAAAGAGGTGGACACAACTGAGCAACTTCACTTTTCTTTCTTTCAAACTTGTTATTTCTACTTAGAGATGCTTTGAGTTGAATGATGGCCAAAATATTTTTATGTGACCCTTACTATATACAAGTATATTATTAATGCAGTTTATTTTCTGGCTATAAATGCAATAAATGTTGTAGACTACCAACTACTGAGTGAGACTTGACTTTATAAAAATAGTGAAAGAGACAGTACAGATTTAAATCCTTTGATTTGATAGTATATGTATGACAAGTTATACCAACTTTCTCTGACCTAGATGTTATTATTCAGTTGAATCCAAATATAAATACATGTAAATATGAGCTTGCACAAAGAGAACACATAGTCTAGCTCTAGAATATCCATGATTTTTCTTTCTTTACATGTTTCTCAGTGATAGACAGGACTCTTACAGCTCCTTGACTCTCAAACATCCCAGGATGTCCTCTAGACATATCCTCTAGATCTGTCCATCCCAGAACAACACAGAACAACATTTCAAGAATTTTTTAATATTATTTTTAACAGGTGATATTGAGGTAGGAGGTAGATGTCCTGCCTCCCAGGGTAAAACGATTGGAGATTCATTCCCTGTGGACCAAGATTCCAAGATGAGAATAACAGGACAATTAAGAGAGGAGGCCTGCCCAGACCACATATTTTTTATTTTCGATGTCAGGAGACCTGCTCAACTACATATGCACAGAAACACTCCTTGGAGGTCAAAGGGGAGTGATGTTTAGAGGTGCTCTACCCATAGGCCTCTTCGATAGAATCCATCTTGGCTAAGAGATGCATTCACGCACACGGGAGGACCCTGAGATAGACCAAATATGAATGATGAATGAGGCAAATCAAAACGACTGGCCAAAGGAATCTCAAAAGAAATGGCCCTTAAAATTAATTTGAACTGCCACAAGGGTGTGAGTCAGCACCCTCTCTGAGTCTGCCTGTGTGTGTGTCCACATGTTCTGTGTTCTTTTCTCCTCCTAATAAATACTTGTTTCACCACTTTCTGTCATTGTGGGAATTCTTTTCTGCAAAGCCAAAAAGCCAGGGCCTTGTCACTGGCCTTGTCACTTGACCACTGGTCTGGTGGCTAGGATTCACTGCTCTCACTGCCATGACCTGGGCTCAATCTCTGGCTGAGAACCCAAGCCCCACTTCAAGCCATTGCAGACTGAGGCCACCCAGGATCAACATGATCTTTAATTTTACAATTAATTATAGAACACTTCATCTTAGAAATATTTATTTTGAAGAAGTGCTTCTATAAAGCATCTAGAATTCAAGAGCCCTGGGTTAAATGCTAACAATGTGAAACAGTTCTTGTAGTTAAGGTATTTATGAATTAGAAGCCAAGATATTAGTGAAACAAAAAGGGCATACAAAGTGATGTGACTAAAAGGTCAAATGAGTAAAGCAGTGATTTAAAAAAAAAAAAAAAAGACATGGTCATTATGGACAACAATAGCCCAAGAACATTTCCTGAAGATTCCACTTCTGTTGGAACTTAAAGAAAGCAGACAATTTAGAGAGGTATGGAAATTTGAAGGCAGCACTTCTCAGCAAGATGAAAGGCAAATCTAAGTCCTGCTTCCAAATACAAAGTCTTTTTTCAGAGAAGAAGGATTCTTATTTTTAAAGGAGAAAAGGAAAATAAAATCTGAGAAGAAAATTTTATTTTAAGAGATCACTGTCCTTGTCAATGAGTTTTTTATAAAGAAGAAAATTATTATATTTATACTGAGATGTCTTGATAAGTTTGAAAGGAAACTTTATTTTTAAATCAACAATATATGATTAATCAAGAATTAACCTGGAAAAAAGCTGATACCATTCTAAAGCCTGATCTCGAATGGTAAAAACAGGGAAGTTTTCATTTCTTCATTTCACCCGATAACTGGCAATTTGTGTTTCCAAGTTGCCACTATCACCTAAAGTCAGCACAGAACGTATGTTATTAAAAACACAAAGGCTTTTAATTTAGAGTGTATAGATTTAATTCTTGCATCTCTATAGGTCTCAGTTTCCTTGGGTCTGTAGGACCTTATTCTCTAAAATTCAACCACAATATTCTCTTGAATTTTAAACTCATGGTTCATTATTGAGGTGTACTGAGTGTTGAGGGATTTAATCTAGTAACAAAAATCGGGGTTGTCTAAAGAGCTTAATGTGACTCTTTTGTAGAACCTGAAGTGTATTTTAACCAATGACTGTGTTTGCCACAACAAACTCCATGTTTCATGGGCAGTGCACTCCCACAGATACCATGAACTTATTAGGGAACCATGGACTGAAATCATTCACCTTGGCCAGGCATGAGAATAACCACTTGCATAAGGGGTCTTGCAAAGGGAGGTGCAAGTAAGGAACACAGAACTGACAAGCTGCTGCCAAAACCAACCAGAAGAATTTGGGAGGAGCCAAAAACAGGGAGGAGGTGCCAGCCCATAATATGTCCTGCCAACCTCCCAGAAACCCTTACTCTGGGATCCATCTTGACTGAGAGAGGCGAATGTCACCACAAAGGGCCCTGAGTTGGACCAAATATGGGCATGAGTAACATGATTGGCTAGAGACAATTCAGACTTTGTATTGCAAAACAGAGTATCTTGATGTCTGGTTTATCTGCATACAAATCACTCATGAAACTTTTTAAACTGGAAATCCACCACCATGTTCCTCTGTTCCTCTACTCACAAAAGATTTTATCTCAGTTGATCTGCAGAGAGATGCTAAAATTCACCATTATAAAATAAGCCCCACTGCTGATTCTGATGCAGGTGGTTCAGAGATCAAACTTTGAGAACTAGAAATATATAAAGTAAAATCCAATAAAGGATGTTTGTATGACTTGATTAGATTTATTAATACACACACACACACACACACACACACACACACACAGATATATGTATAAACTTCCCTGATTGCTCAGACTATAAAGAATTTGCCTGCAATGCAGGAGACCTGGGTTCAATCCTTTGATCAGAAAGATCCCTGGAAAAGGGAATGGAAACCCAGTACAGTATTCTTGCCTGGAGAATTCCATAGACAGAGTAACCCAGCGGGCTCTTTGGGGGTCGCAAAGAGTTGGACACGACTAAGCAACTAACACATACACACACACTTATATATATGTCTATGATGTTATCAAATATCTATATAGAAAAATTTTGAAATATGAATGAGATGCCATAATTGGTTCATAGCAAAGTACATACATAAATAGGGCTTCCCTTGTGGCACAGCAGGTAAAGAATCCACCTGTGATGCAGGGGACCTGGGTTCGATTCCTGGGTTAGATAGAGCCCCTGGAGAAGGGAAAGGCTACCCACTCCAATATTCTGACCTGGAGAATTTCATGGACTATATAGTCCATGGGGTTACAAAGAGTCGAACACGACTGTGTGACTTTCACTTTCATACATAAATAAGAGGACACATAGGAAGACATTTAGCAAACTTAAGAACAAAGCAATAAAAGCAATTCTGAAAAGTTTATTTTATCATTCAGTTAATTTTGAATAATAGGAAGGATGTACTGAGTAATAGAAATATAGATGTCTCCATTTAAAATGTCATTTATGTAGTGGAAATGGCATTAAAAGAGGCAATAGGTAGTAATGTGCCTTTTTATTTTTCATTTCATGTATAATTAAGTTGCTAAAACTGTATAACTTTTAAGAAGACAGCAGAATCAATTGCCCCTCCATTCAACTTATTTAGATTGGGGACAAAAATTGGGTCAGACTGTAGTGAATGATCTCATTTATTTAGGTAGATCAAGAGGTTCTGAGATTTTATTATTTCAGATCTGTATTATGGCATTCATGTAATAAAATTGGTCTATTTGCTTGCATTTTGTAATGGAAAATATTAATTGCTAGGCAACATACTTTGTGAAATATATAATTTAAATACATATTTATAAGTAACAAAACTCATCCCCAAAAGGTCAAATATTTTTCATAAATTTACAGAGCAGCGAGTAGTGAAAGAAATCTTAGCTATTTGATCTTAACATCTCAATCTGCAGATAAGGAAACGGGTGGAAGATTGAAATGATTTACTTAACATCACATAGCTGTTTAGAGGCAAAACTAGAACTGGGATTAAGATCTTCAAACTCTCAATACATTGCTTTTTACATAACAAAATGCTAGATGTAGCATCTAAATCATGTGTGTAAATTTGTGTGTGTGTGATGAAATATGGAGGAAGACCGGCAACCTTGGTAAGCAAACCATATACACAAGAAGTATACAGATGATAGTGGGCTATTAAATTTGTTCATTGCATTATTGTGGCACATCTACTCTAATGCATTAAAAATTATCTCCGTAATCCATTATTTTCTAAGTCCTCTAGAAGTAAATTGACAGTCTTCTCTAGGGCATCAGAATCTCTCATCTACACTCCTATCTAGTCACCCCAATTCCCATGCTAATTTTTGTCCTATACCAATTTATCTTCAGTTTCTTTGTATCCTTAGATAATCTCCAATCTCTCAGTTTCTGCAAAAAGTGTGTTAAAAATCCTACATTGTCGTTGTGGATGTATTGATTCCATCTAACAATCTGATAATATTTATTTAGCATATATACTGATTGGTACTAATGAGACTGTAATAAGCAGGAAGGGCAGGGGTCTCCAAAAGGAGGAAATGGGTTACAAGTGTTAGACAACTTTTTATCTCTTTCTGAAGTGGCAGGAGGAAACAAAATACAAGTGTTAAGATTTTTTTCCCCTTCTCTATACAAATTAAAGAAAAAGGTTTCTAGGTTGCTTCCATGTCCTGGCTATTGTAAATAAAGCAGCGATGAACATTGGGGTACACGTGTCTCTTTCAATTCTGGTTTCCTTGGTGTATATGCCCAGCAGTGGGATTGCTGGGTCATATGGCAGGTCTATTTGCAGTTTTTTAAGGAACCTCCACACTGTTTTCCATAGTGGCTGTACTAGTTTGCAATCCCACCAACAGTGTAAGAGAGTTCCCTTTTCTCCACATCCTCTCCAGCATTTATTACTTGTAGATTTTTGGATTGCAGCCATTCTGAGTGGTGTAAAGTGATATCTCATTGTGGTTTTGATTTGCATTTCTCTGATAATGAGTGATGTTGAGCATCTTTTCATGTGTTTGTTAGCCATTTTTATGTCTTCTTTGGAGAAATGTCTGTTAAGTTCTTTGGCCCACTTTTTGATTGGGTCGTTTATTTTTCTAGAATGGAGCTGCAGGAGTTGCTTGTATATTTTTGAGATTAATTGTTTGTCCGTTGTTTCATTGGCTATTATTTTCTCCCATTCTGAAGGCTGTCTTTTCACCTTGCTTATAGTTTCCTTTGCTGTGCAGAAGCTTTTAATTTTAATTAGGTCCCATTTGTTTATTCGTGCTTTTATTTCCAGTATTCTGGGAGGTGGGTCATGTAGGATCCTGCTTTGGTACATATACACAATGGGAATATTACTCAGCATTAAGAAACTTTCTCTATCTATTTTATACTTTAATAAAACTTTATTACACAAAAGCTCTGAGCAATCAAGCCTCCTCACTGGCCCTGGATTGAATTCATCTTCTCTGGAGGCCAAGAACCCCCATGTCTTTCATGATTCAGCAACAACCTTTCACTAACATATTTGGAATTCTGTATCTTCCCAAATAATTATTCCTTTTATCTTTATGAGATAATCCTCCTTATATAAACCTCTACATTTGAGCTGTAAAATCTATTTGATCTTGTGCTGATAATGCTACATAAATTTCCTTTGTTTAATATTTGTCTGATATACGGTTTTTACTTTAAAAATCTCTTTACTTTCAGCTTTTCTGTCTCAATATTTTGTCTAATTTGAAATTAGCAAATAATTGCATTTCCTAAGATTAAAAAAAATTGTCTGACAAATTTTCTTTCAACTGATTTAAGCTGTATATAGTTATGATAACTACAAGTATATTTGCATTTTTTCTATTGTCTCATTCTGTGTTTTCCAGACATAATATTTGACTGAGTTTCTTTGTTCTCTTTCCTATCTCTTCTTTCTCTATTAAAATCTGCCTTCTTGTTTACACTCATAATACCAGCCATCATCCTTGAGGCCTGTGACCATGTGGTCCTCAAATTCACTTTGAACCAGTCTCACTTTAAGTCACTGTCATTTCCCAGGACATTCTAAGGTCTTCCCTGCCTTTACAAATTTACCTATGATTCTTCCACTAATGAAAGTTCTCCATTTCCAATTATTTGCTGAGCTGACTCTGTTTTATCCTTTAAGCCTTTGTTTAATTTTGAGCTTCTTAGTCAAGCTTCCATGTAGAATTTTTGCTCCTTCCCCCAAAATTCTTCTGAGTTCTCTGTTTATTACATATATAAAACTTTTCATTAGTATATACATATAGTTATTTATTTTTGTCATCATTAATTATACATCAGTTCTTTTTGAAAGTTTTATTAATTTAATTGGAGGCTAATTACTTTACAATATTGTAGTGGTTTTGCCACACTTTGACATAAATCAGCGATGGGTATACATGTGTCACCCATCCAGAACCCCTCTCCCACCTCCCTACCCATCCCATCCCTCAGGGTCATCCCAGTGCACCAGCCCTGAGCTCTCCGCCTCATGCACTGAACCTAGACTGGTGATCTGTTTCACATATGGTAATATACATGTTTCAATGCTATTCTCTCAAGTCATCCCACTCTTGTCTTCTCCCATAGAATTCAGAAGTTTGTTATCTCTGTGTCTCTTTTGTTGTCTCACATATAGGGTCATCATTACCATCTTTCGAAATTCCGTATACATGCATTAATATACTGTATTGGTGTTTTTCTTTCTGACTTACTTCACTCTGTATAAGAGGCTCCAGTTTCATCTACCTTATTAGAACTGATTCAAATGCATTCTTTTTAATATCTGAATAATATTCCATTGTGTATATGCACAACCGCTTTCTTATCTACTCATCTACAGATGGACATCTATGTTGCTTCCATGTCCTAGCTATTGTAAACATTGGGGTACACAAGTCTCTTTCAATTCTGGATTCTTCAATGTGTATGTCCAGCGGTGAGATTGCTGGGTCATATGGCAGTTCTATTTCCAGTTTTTTAAGGAATCTCCACACTGTTCTCCATAGTGTCTATACTAGCTTTCATTCCCACCAACAGTGTAAGAGGGTTCCCTTTTCTCTGCATCATCTCCAGCATTTATTATTTGTAGATTTTTTTATAGCAGCCATTCTGACTGTCGTGAGATGGATGATACCTCTTTGTAGATTTGATTTGCATTTCTCTGATAATGAGTGATGTTGAGCATCTTTTCATGTGTTTGTTAGCCATCTATATGTCTTCTTTGGAGAAACGTCTGTTTAGTTCTTTGAGCCATTTTTTGATTGGGCCATTTATTTTTCTGGTATTGAGCTGCACGTTCAGTTCAGTCGCTCAGCTGTATCCGACTCTTTGTGAACCCATGAACCACAGTATGCCAGGCCTCTCTGTCCATCACCAACCCCTGGAGTCCACCCAAACTCATGGCCATTGAGTCGATGACACCATCCAGCCACCTCATCCTCTATCGTCCCCTTCTCCTCCTGCCCTCACTCAGTCTTTCCCAGCATCCGGGTCTTTTCAAATAACTCAGCTCTTTGTATCAGGTGGCCAAAGTATTGGCGTTTCAGCTTCAGCATCAGTCTTTCCAATGAACACCAGGATTGATTTCCTTCAGGATGGACTGGTTGGATCTCCTTGCAGTCCAAGGGACTCTCAAGAGTCTTCTCCAACACGACAGTTCAAATGCATCAATTCTTCAGCACTCAGCTTTCTTTACAGTCCAGCTCTCACATCCATACATGACCACCAGAAAAACCATAGCCTTGACTATACGGACCTTTGTTGGCAAAGGAATGTCTCTGCTCTTTAATATGCTGTCTAAGTTGGTCATAACTTTCCTTCCAAGGAGTAAGCGTCTTTTAATTGCATGGTTACAATCGCCATCTGCAGTGATTGTGGAGCCCAGAAAAATAAAGTCAGCCATTGTTTCCACTGTTTCCCCATCTATCTGCCATGAAGTGATGGGACCAGATGCCATGATCTTAGTTTTCTGAATGTTGAGTTTTAAGC
Source organism: Antilocapra americana (assembly GCA_007570785.1). NCBI lineage: Eukaryota > Metazoa > Chordata > Mammalia > Artiodactyla > Antilocapridae > Antilocapra > Antilocapra americana. Next base: position 12,496,490 of record ML664161.1, on the reverse strand, counting down.
CAACTTTTCACTCTCCTCTTTCACTTTCATTGAGAGGCTCTTTAGTTCTTCTTCACTTTCTGCCATAAGGGTATTGTCATCTGCATATCTGAGGTTATTGATATTTCTCCATGCAATCTTGATTTCAGCTTGGGCTTCCTCTAGCCCAGCATTTCTCATGATGTGCTCTGCATATAAGTTACATAAGCATGGTGACAATACAGCCTTGATGTACTCCTTTTCCTATTTGGAACCAGTCTGTTGTTCCATGTCCAGTTTTAACTGTTGCTTCCTGACCTGCATACAGGTTTCTCAAGAGGCAAGTCAGGTGGTCTGGTATGCCCATCTCTTTCAGAATTTTCCACAGTTTATTGTGATCCACACAGTCAAAGGCTTTGGAATAGTCAATAAAACAGAAATAGATGTTTTTCTGGAACGCTCTTGCTTTTTCGATGATTGAGTGGATGTTGGCAATTTGATCTCTGGTTCCTCTGCCTTTTCCAAAACCAGCTTGAACATCTGCAAGTTCAAGGTTCACTTATTGCTGAAGCCTGGCTTGGAGAATTTTAAGCATTACTTTACTAGCGTGTGAGATGCTGGTGTATTTTTTAAATTAACTCTTTGCCAGTTACTTTGTTCGCTATTATTTTCTCATTTTCTGGAGGCTGTCTTTTCACCTGGCTTATAGTTTCCTTCATTGCCCCAAAGCTTTAAGTTTAATTAGGTCCCATTTGTTTATTTTTGCTTTTATTTCTCAGGGAGGTGGGTCATAGAGGCTCTTACTGTGATTTATGTCAGAGAGTGTTCTGCCTATGTTTTCCTCTAGCAGTTTTATAGTTTTTGGTCTTACATTTAGATCATCAATCCATTTTATTTTTGTTTATGTTGTTAGAAATATATATCACTTCTTTAAAGGGAGCTGTCCACTATATACCAGTACCTTCCACAGTTCACTCTTTACAGTAAATGATAAAGGAACATTCATTTAATGAATAAAGGATTTGTAAAACTAGTCATGTCTGTATCTCCAAATATTTCAGTATCCATTGTATAGTCATATGTTGAATTTTTTAAATTAATTAATTTATTTTAATTGGAGGCTAATTACAATATTGTGGCAGCTTTTGCCATACAGCAACATGAGTTAGCCATGAGTGTACATGTGTCCTCCCATCTTGAATGCCCCTACCACCTCTTTCCCCAACCCATCCCTCTGGGTTGTCCCAGAGCACCAGCTTTGAGTGCCCTGCTTCACACATTGAACTTGCACTGGTCATCTATTTTACATATGGCAATGAAATTTTTGACTTCAATATTCTTTGATCAATTACCACCATATTGCAAAGGAGAAACATACAAAATCATTATAAGATTATCTTGAAATGTTTATGCAAAAAAAAAAGTACCATACATATAGGTAACAATTGGAGATAAATCAAGGAAAAATATGAGGTTTTGAAGACATTATTATTATATTAAGCATTTTAAACATCACCTAAAGGGAGTTCATATGTGATTCAACAAAACAGAATAGAACAAACACTGGGGTATCAGTCACTGAAAATGGATTCTAAAGTGGTTCTGTCATTACCCATGTGTCCTTAAAACTAATTCCCCAGGTCTTGTTTTTGGGCTTTCATTTTATTTTTAATTTCATGCGGGATGATGTGAGAGTAATTTATCTAATACCAAGGAAAGGATTTATAAATACTTAAGGCAATGTTACTATTAACAATAATATAAAGAATATTGGAGTAAATCTGATCATTCTTAAATATTTGTAACTACTTTTAATATAGATAGATAATTGAGACAAGAGAAAATACTGATTGTTTTAAAAGCCTGATTTGAACAGAATGTCAAAGTTGTTTAGGAACTCCTTTACCAGTGGTTAAAGAATATCATAAATACATCTAAATGCTAACCTTCCTCAAAAAAAGCTGTGTACTAGAAGCCATAAAATCATCTTAAATATATTTTAGCAGCCAATTCCATATGCATACAATTATAGAATTTTTTTTTCAAGACAGTAGAAGACATTTTCAAGAGTAAATTGAGTTACTTATTTTTAAGCAACAAAAGTCTGTGAATAAAATCACAGGCTGACAGGAATATTTTATTCTATTCTTCTAAACAAAAACAATATGTATACTTAAAATGAATCAAATTCAAAATCATTGATGAAAGATATGTTAGGTGGACAAGGAAAAACTTGAAAAGCTATCTTACTTTAAATGATTGTAGTTGGTACCTACTAAGCATTTTACCAAATCACAACAACAGTGAATTACTTATCAGTAAATCTTAACTTTGTCACTATCACCTTATAGGAAATCTACCAATTCAGAGTTTATATATGAAAATGAAACCAGTGTTTGACTTCTAATTTCAGACTGTAAGAGAAATAAACTCATATATTAAGTTGCATCCGAATTGTTTTCCTATTAAATCAAAATACATACAGCTTTTAGATTAAGACCAATGATTTTGAGACTTTATTAATTACCTCACATGCACAGTCATGGACTAGGTTATGCTGCAATAACAAACTAACTGTAAATCTCAGTGGTTTAGCACAATATTGGTCAATGGTCAGTTGACCATTCATTTCCACCTCATACGGTCGCTTGTCCATAGGACACATGAATCTTCCCTTGGGAACACTGCTGGCTGACATGACAGGTGAACTGAAAGAGTAGAGCTCCACTCACTGACTATTAAATGCTGTGGCTCAAAACTGACCTAAATGTCATCTACTTATTGTACATTAGTTAGAGCTAGTCACATTACCTCCATCTGACTGCTAAAGTCTGTGAGATGCGGGGAAGCACACAAATGGATGGTGAGCAGTAAAATGTCTTATCAGTCAGACCTGTGTTTGAGCACCAGTTATGCTATCTCAGCTATGAAAATCTTAGATAATTTTCAACAGTTATATAACCACTTCAAGCTCCAACACTGTCATTCATAACTAGAATAGACTTCTTGTTTTTAAAAGTTAAATGAGACAGTATATACCACGTGCTTATCTTTATACTTGGTATTGTGTTAGCATTTTGGAGAGATGTGATGATGTGACATATGTTTCCCTAAAATGTTAAAAAGTAGAAAAATAGATACTAAGGAAACAGAAGAAAGATATGGTTAAAACATAAAAGAAAACCAAACTGCTTTTTTGCTTCCAAAGGGTGACACATGAGTTCATGAATAAATATGGGTTTTGAACAGTGTCAGAGCCTAGTAATTTTAATAGAAAAAATATATATATATAGGCTTCCCTGGTGGCTCAGCTGGTAAAGAATCTCCCTGCAATGCAAGAGACCTGGGTTTGATCCCTGGGTTAGGAAGACCCCCTGCCTGGAGACGGGAACAGCTATCCACTCCAGTATACTGGCCTAGAGAATTCCAAGGACTGTAGTCTGTGGGGTTGCAAAGAGTTGGACAAGACTGAGCCACTTTCACTCTTCTTTCTTATGTGTGTGTGTGCATATATGTGTGTGTATGCATGTGTATGTGTGCATACACACAATACTCTCGAGAGTCCCTTGGACAGCAAAGAGATCAAACCAGTCAGTCCTAAAGGAAATCATCTCTCAATATTCATTGGAAGGACTGATGTTGAAGGTGAAGCTCCAATACTTTGGCCACCTAATGCAAAGAGGAGCCAACTCATTGGAAAAGACCCTGATGCTGGGAAAGATTGAGGGCAGGAAGAGAAGGGGATGACAAAGGATGAGAGGGTTGGATGGCATCACCAACTCAATTGACATGAGCTTGAACAAACTCCAGGATATGGTGAAAGCCAGGGAAGCCTGGTATGCTGCAGTCCATGGGGTTGCAGAGTCAGACAGGACTTAGCAACTGAACAACAAAAATACAGGACCATGTCTTTTCTATATCTTTTCTTGTTTCCTTAGAAGTCAGCTCACTGTATCTACTGTACAGTACTTACTATATATGTACTTAGTATAGTACTTACTGTAATAACTTTTAAGCAGACCTTTATTAGACTTAAAGGTCTGTACCTTAGAAAACATTATTGATGAATGTCAGTGATTATGTAAAGTAACCATAATGGGCACAAGTGCATATATAAAACCATATTAGAAAAATAAATATCTGTAAGCAGCTTCTTTCCTGTTGAGTCTAGAAACTAATGGTACCATTTCCTTATTAAAGGTACTAGGGTCTCCTATATTGACTTTTGAATGGAAGCAAAGAAGTCTGTTTCTTACCACCTATTTAAATTTTCATTTGCCTCACTCTTAAGATTTTCTATGTTTAAACTCTGACTTCATCACAGCAAGAAAGAGACAGAAATTGCAATTTAATGTTTTATATATTCTTTTTATATGGATTGCATGAGAGATGGAAAGTGTATTTCAATGTTGCCTTGCAGATTGATGAAACAAATGTAAGTCACTGATTTTAATGAACATGGAAGGAAGGAGACAATTTAAGTTAAAAATTTTAACTAGCTTTTACATATGCATATAATAAATTATTTGATAAAATTCTGTAAATATTGTTTTCATTTCTTGACTATAACATCTGATGTAGGCATAATGCATTTTTATATTTTTACTAGAAAAAATGAGCATTTATCTATAAATTCAAACTGTATCAAGGCAGTATTTTGGATACCTTATCATTATGACAAATGGATCATATTATATGCTTTTTCTGAAGAAAAACATGTAGTGCAACTTTTAAAAAAGCAAACCATAGATGTGTGGATTTATCTCTGGGCTTTCTATTTTGTTCCATTGATCTATATTTCTGTCTTTGTGCCAGTACCATACTGTCTTAATGACTGTGGATTTGTAGTATAGCCTAAAGTCAGGTAGGTTGATTCCTCCAGTTCCATTCTTCTTTCTCAAGATTGCTTTGGCTATACGAGGCTTTTTGTATTTCCATACAAATTGTGAAATTATTTGTTCTAATTCTCTGAAAAAGACCTCTGGTAGCTTGATAAGAATTGCATTGAATCTATAGATTGCTTTGGGTAGTATACCCATTTTCACTATATTGATTCTTCCAGTCCACAAACATGGCACATTTCTCCATCTGTTTGTGTCTTCTTTGATTTCTTTCATCAGTGTTTTATAGTTTTCTATATACAAGTCTTTTGTTTCTTTAGGTAGAAATACTCCTAAGTATTTTATTCTTTTTGTTTCGATGGTGAATGGAATTGTTTCCTTAATTTCTCTTTCTGTTTTCTCATTGTCAGTGTATAGGAATGCCAGGGATTTCTGTGTGTTGATTTTGTATCCTGAAACTTTGCTATATTCAATGATTAGCTCTAGTAATTTTCTAGTAGAGTCTTTAGGGTTTTCAATATAGAGGATCATGTCATCTGCAAACAGAGAGAGTTTTACTTCTTCTTTTCCAATCTAGATTCCTTTAATTTCTTTATCTGCTCTGATTGCTGTGGCCAAGACTTCCAAAACTATGTTGAATAGTAGTGGTGAGAGTGGGCACCCTTGTCTTGTTCCTGACTTCAGGGGAAATGCTTTCAGTTTTTCACCACTGAGGATAATGTTTGCTGTGGGTTTGTCATATATAGCTTTTATTACGCTGAGGTATATTCCTTCTATTCCTGCTTTTTGGAGGGTTTTTATCATAAATGGATGTTGAATTTTGTCAAAGGCTTCCTCTGCATCTATTGAGATAATCATGTGGTTTTTATTTTTCAGTTTGTTAATGTAGTGTATTACATTGATTGCTTTGCGAATATTGAAGAATCCTTGCATCCCTGGGATAAAGCCTACTTGATCATGATGTATGATCTTTTTAATGTGTTGTTGGATTCTATTTGCTAGAATTTTGTTAAGGATTTTTGCATCTAAGTTCATCAGTGATATTGGTCTGTAGTTTTCTCTTTTTTTTGTGGCATCTTTGTTGGGTTTTGGATGGCACAAAGACAGAAATATAGATCAATGGAACAAAATAGAAAGCCCAGAGATAAATCCACGCATCTATGGACACCTTATCTTTGACAAAGGAGGCAAGAATATACAATGGAGAAAAGACAACCTCTTTAACAAGTGGTGCTGGGAAAACTGGACAGCCACTTGTAAAACAATGAAACTAGAACACTTTCTAACACCATACACAAAGATAAACTCAAAACAGATCAAAGATCTAAGCATAAGACCAGAAACTATAAAACTCCTAGAGGATAACATAGGCAAAACACTCTCCGACATAAACCAAAGTGGGATCCTACATGACCCACCTCCCAGAATATTGGAAATAAAAGCACAAATAAACAAATGGGACCTAATTAAAATTAAAAGCTTCTGCACAACAAAGGAAACTATAAGCAAGGTGAAAAGACAGCCTTCAGAATGGGAGAAAATAATAGCCAATGAAGCAATGGGCAAACAATTCATCTCAAAAATATACAAGCAACTCCTGCAGCTCCATTCTAGGAAAATAAACAACCCAATCAAAAAGTGGGCCAAAGAACTTAACAGACATTTCTCCAGAGAAGACATAAAAATGGCTAACAAACACATGAAAAGATGCTCAACATCACTCATTATCAGAGAAATGCAAATCAAAACCACAATGAGGTACCACTTTACACCAGTCAGAATTGCTACCATCCAAAAATCTACAAGCAATAAATGCTGGAGAGGATGTGGAGAAAAGGGAAACCTCTTACACCGCTGATGGGAATGCAAACTAGTACAGCCACTATGGAAAACAGTGTGGAGGTTCCTTAAAAAACTGCAAATAGACCTGCCATATGACCCAGCAATCCCACTGCTGGGCACACACACCGAGGAAACCAGAATTGAAAGAGCCACGTGTACCCCAGTGTTCATCGCCGCATTGTTTACAATAGCCAGGACATGGAAGCAACCTAGATGCCCATCAACTGACGAATGGATAAGAAAGCTGTGGTACATATACACAATGGAATATTACTCAGCATTAAAAAAAAAATTCATTTGAATCAATTCTACTCAGGTGGATGGAACTGGAGCCTATTATCCAGAGTGAACTAAGCCAGAAGGAAAAACAACGATACAGTATACTAACGCATATATATGGAATTTAGAAAGATGGTAACGAGAACCCTGCATGCGAGACAGAAAAAGCAACACAGATGTATAGAACAGACTCATGGACTCTGTGGATGAGGGCAAGGGTGGGATGATATGGGAGAATGGCATTGAAACATGTTAATTATCATATGTGCAATCAATTGCCAGCCCAGGATTGATGCACCGAGATTTCCCAGGGGGAGGGAGTCGGGAGGGAGGAGGTAGGGAGGTTCTGGAGGGGGAGCATATGTACACCCATGATGATATCATGTCATTGTATGGCAAAACCAATAAAATAAATAAATAAATAAATAAAAATAAAAAAGCAAACCTTTTGTGACTGTGTATTCCTTTATACTGAAAGACACATGATTAAAGTTTAATGCTATATCTTAGCTGCCTAGAGATAAATGCACATTGAAATTACATTTGAAATAAACTTTAAAATAAATGCTAACCTCTAAAAAATACTGAAAGCTTTATTTACTTGATGACAAATAAGAATGTAACATTTCTTGTAATATTTCTCATATCTCTAATAATTCTGATTTTGTCTGGAACAACAATGAGAAAAGAAGCAACAATTAATCTCATCAAAATATTATCTAGTCAAATGCCTTAAACTAAAGATAAATTTTACGAAAAAGGAAAAAATTAAGGTCAGTGAGTTATGGATTATTTGTATAAGTTCTCTCTGCATATGAGACACCCTAACTTTTGAAGCTTCATCTCCCACTAATTATAAGTCTGACTGGCATAAATGGTTGTCATTTTTGAATAAATGAAAAAAATTTAAATCCACCAGTAACATTAAATCATAGCCTGATTAAGACATATAATTTAATCACTCAAACTTCTTCCATTAATTTTAAGCCCTGTGGTCATAATATAGTAAACTATACTTCAGAATTAAAAAAGAAATAGATTCTTTGAATGATGACTCAAAGTATGATTCTGATAGCATTTCCCTAATCACTCATCTTATTGAAATGAAGTTGATTTAATTGAACCTGTAAAAAATATGGCATTTGCTAATCATACTCATCTGTAGGCACTTCGTGTTTAAAGGACGGAAGCCATATGTACTTTTGAGCACCCTTAATAAAAATAATGCATATAATCTCAGATGAAACTTTCCCCTTTGTAGTTATTCTCAAGTGATTATGACCTTTCTATATTTTTTATGTCTTTTTAATTCTATGTCTGCATAGTCAATATTTTACATTTAGCATTGAGAATAGAGAAATTTGAAAGTAATTCTATTGAAGTTAGTACCTATACTGATAATTACTTGACTACTATGTTCATATATTAGAGGTAAAATAAAAATTCTATCAGAGTGAAATAATGTGTAGGCACAGAAATTCATAGAAACATCAAGAATAATTCTGAGCTATTTTCATTCTTGAGCAATAAAAGTAATAAAATTATGAAATGATATTACCCTATCAATTCCATGCATATAAAACCTTTTTATAAAGGGTACAACTGTACGAAGAACATAATAAATAAGATAATTTAAAAGAATTGTGAGGATATACTACTATTGATTACTCAACAAAGAAGACAAGAACATACAATGGAGAAAAGACAGTCTCTTCAGCAGGTTATGTTGGAAAAGCTGGACAGTCACATGTAAATCAATGAAGTTAGAATGCTCCCTCACACCACACACGAAAATAAACTTAAAATGACTTAAAGACTTTCATATAAGACATAACACCATAAAACTAGAAGAAAACACAGGCAAAACATTCTCTGATACAAAACATAGCAATGTTTTCTTGGGTCAGTCCCCTAAGACAATAGAAATAAAAGTCAAAATAAACAAATGGAACCTAATCAAACTTACAAGTTTTATGCAGCAAAGGAAACCATAAAAATAAAAGACAACCTACAGACTGGGAGAAAATATTTGCAAATAATGCAATCAACAAGAGTTTAATCTCCAAAATATACAAACAGCTTATATAACTCAGCAACAACAAAAAAAACCCAATCAAAAAGTAAGCAGACTTAAATAGACATTTCACCAAAGAAGACATACAGATGGCCAATACACATGAAAAAAATGTTCAACTTCTCTAATTAATAGAAAAATGCAAATCAAAACAACAAAGAGGTATCACCTCACACTAGTCAGAATGTCCATCATTAAAAAGTATACAAATAACAAATGCTTGAGTACTATGGAGAAAAGGGAATCCTTTTACATTGCTGCTGGGAATGCAAATTAGTGACTACACATGTACACCTATGGCTGATCCATGTTGATGTATGGCAAAACCCACAATATTGTAAAGTAATTAGCTTCCAATTAAAATAAATAAATTAAGTAAAAAATAAAACCAAAAACAAAATTGCTGTATGATTCTGCAATCTCATTCCTGGGCACATATCCAATAAAAACTCTAATGCAAAAGCAAACATGCACCTCAATGTTCATAGCAGCTCTGTTTACAATAGCCAAGACATGGAAGCAACCTAGATGTCCATTTACAGACAAATGAACAGAGAAGATGTGGTACATATCTACAATGGAATATTACTAAGCTATAAAAGGAATAAATTTGAGTCACTACCAATAAATTTGGTAGTGAGGTGGATGAACCTAGAGCCTGTCATACGGAGTGAATTAAGTCATAAAGAGAAAAATAAATATTGTGTCTTAATGCATATACATGCAACCTAGTAAAATAGTACTGTTGAACCTATTTGCTGGGAAGGAATGAAGATGCAGATGTAGAGACAGACTTTTGAACACAGTAGGGGAAGGAGAGGGTAGGAGGAATTGATAAAGTAGCATTGGCATATATACCCCATCATGTGTAAAAGAGCTAGCTAGTGGGAAGCTGCTATATAACACAGGGAGCCCAGCCTGATGCTCAGTGATGGTCTAGATGGGTGGGAGCGAGGCTCCAGAGGGAGGGTATGTATACATATATAATTATGGCTCATTCACATTATTTTATGGCAGAAACCAATACAACATTGCAAAGCAATCAACCTCCAATTTAAAAATAAATTTTAAAACTGGTGCTGATACAGAAGAATATTTATGCATATATTTCGTTATTTTTACATGTGTATATCTATCTAAGTATATTTACACATACATATATATTGGTAATACATATATATACTAGAGGCTACTGACTTATCCAATAGAAATATTTCTGGAGAATATATTTGCCATATACTTACACAGGGACATCATAATCTTAGAAATAAGTGGATATAATAACAATATTAACTTGATCACCAATGTCCATCTGGCTTCTTCTCTTGTCCCACATCATACTATCCTCTTTATAAAAATGATTATCTAAATACTAAGTACTACAACCTTGACCATCCTATTTCATTCCCCTTACTTTTATCCACTTCAAAACAAAATATTCAGAGGGAAGTATCTCACATCGTAATGGTTTTTATTTACCAGACATTTGTATGTTCTGACTTCCCTGTAATTTCAATGTAAAAAGAGGATATCATTCTGAAAATATATATTCTATCTACTTCTTAGATTCCTTCCCCTCCTGCTTTACCAGTGATCTCTTTGAATTGTCAATATCTCTTCCTACTGAATCTTTTCTATCACTTTTGGAACATGTTCAAATATTTCCCAACTTAAACAACAACAGAAAAATATGCAATAATTAATTAGTTCCCCCCCTGTCCTCCTTCTGGGCCAAACTTCTTGAAAGAACTATTAAACTCACAACCTTGATTTCCTCACTTACTCTTTTATTCACTTCATCACATTTCCAACCTTACTATTGATACCATTTTGGTCAAGGTCACTGCTGACTCTGATAAATCCAGTGGCCCTTTATGTAGCTTTTGGTATAATATACCTTTCTGGAGAAGAAAATGGCAACCCACTTCAGTATTCTTGCCTAGAAAATCCCATGGATGGAGGAGCCTGGTAAGCTATAGTCCACGGGGTCGCAAAGAGTCGTACATGACTGAGTGACTTCACTTTCACTTGACCTTCTTGAAATGAGTTTTTCTTGGTTTCTGTGACTGCTAGCTCTGTTTATCTTGTACCTCTTAGATACTCTTCTTCAATCTCTTTTGCTGAGGTCTTTGTTTTCACATCTACTCAATGTTAATATTATTAATATCATTAATAATAATGTTAATAATTCTTCCAGACAAATTCACTAGGTAATTTCATTTCCAAGTTTTAAAATGTAAATTACAAAGAGAATAACTGCCAAGTCTATTATCTCCAGCTCAAAGTTCTATCTTGAGGTTCAGATGAGTATGCACAATAGTATATGTACTGCAGACTTCACAGGGACATCAAACATTATGTCAAGATCTAAACTTACTCTGCATAACTTTTTATTTGAAAATGAAGATGCCCAATTGCTAAGTTTCCCTGTTTACATAACTAGGATACCTTGTAATGATCCTACCTCCAACTATGGGGTATTTTTAAACTACCATTTATGGATATAGTTTAGTATATGTAAAGAGCATAAAATACAAAGTTATTTGTGTTAGTCCAATTATACACACATATACACCCACCATGATTACCTCTGTAAACCCTCACACTGCTGGTAGAATAATCACGATCTGAAAACATTCTAAAGTGGAACGATACTGATGAGTAATGTATTCTGAAGCAAATTATTTTGGTGCTAACAATTCTTGAGGGATCCTAGAGTATTGAAAAAAGATGTGTGGAGGTCCTTGTAGGACTGGTGGAGATCTTGAAAGGAAACATCTTGAATGAAGAGTCACCTCAAGAACCCACACCTCTGACTGTCAATTATGTATTAAATAAATGTATAAAAGTTCCAGATAAGCCATTTAAAGTAGAGTAGCTTCTATCTTGGGGGAAAAAAAATCAATTTCGGTAGGTGGGGAGGTACTTTTTCTTTGATATCTGCTTATATCCTACCTTGTCTGCTCTTGTTCTATAACTCCAGTCTTACAGTTTTTCTCCTCCAAATATATATATTTTTTAATTCTCTGGGTATGAAAGGTATAAAAAAGCTTAAAAAAATAGTGAATCTGTTTTAAAGAGCCATAAACCTACTGTCTAGCTTTTGTTATGGTCCTAAATAGCCTTAGGAGAAATGCAGTAAGGAAGAACTATAAAGAATTTTAGTCAGAGTTTTAATCAATGTACATCAAATCTGTTTCTTATATTTTTTTCTTAACTCAGGAAACCAATCATCTACCCAGTTGTTAGAGGCAAAATCTAGAAATTTTGACTCTATGTTGTTCATCATTCTTAAAATAGGACAGAGATATTGACCTCTTTGCTTATTGTATGTCCCCAGCACCTCAAACAGTGGATAGAATAAGCAGATATAAAATAAATATTTTAAAATAAGCCCACTTACTTAATGTTTCTTGAATTTGGCCATTTCTCCTAATTTCTTCTGCCATTAATTTAATTCAAGCCACTGCTACTATTCAACTGACCACAGCATCTGCTTTCTAACCAGTCTCCCTGGACTCATTCTCATCAATTTACAATCCATTCTTTATATTGCAGTAGGATAACCTTTTCAAAATGTAAGTCTAATATTATTTCATCATTCTCTAAAATTTGTCAGGGTTTCCTTTTGTTCCTAGGATAATGTCTAAACCTATTAACATGTCTTCATATGTCTTCTTACTTTTTTAGTATTAGCTCTTGAATCTGTTTTATGTCTTGATCTATATTCCTAGACATATTGAACTTCTTTGATTTTCTTAGTGGGCTAACTCTCTCTTACCTCTGGAATTTACCGACAACCTTGCACTTGCCTTGAATACTTTTTTTTCCCATTTTTTTTCACTTTAGGATATAATTTCATGGCTCCATTTGATACCACTACTTTCTAGAAAGTGTTTCCTAAAACCTAGGGTAGGTACCTGTTCTATATTTTCCCTTAGACCTACATTTTTTTCTATCAAAGCAATTAGCACATTTGCTAAAATTTTAAATTCACTGTATATCTTATAAACTTAATTGTGAGCTTCATGGCAGCATCTGCTATTTCCATTGTACATCTCCTGAACTTTAATATTTCAGGGAAACCTCTGCTACTAGGAAAATTTTAAATAATATTTGAATAAATGAATTTTATTATTTCATCCCTATAATGGAGAAGGCACTGGAAACCCACACCAGTACTCTTGCCTGGAAAACCCCATGGACAGAGGAGCCTGGTAAGCTGCAGTCCATGAGGTCTGGAAGAGTCAGACACGACTCAGTGACTTCACTTTCACTTTTCATTTTCATGCATTGAAGAAGGAAATGGCAACCCACTCCAGTGTTCTTGTCTTGAGAATCCCAGGGACAGTGGAGCCTGGTGGGCTGCAGTCTATGGGGTGGCACAGAGTCGGACATGATTGAAGTGACTTAGCAGCAGCAGCATCCCTATAATACCACCACAAATATATGTCTCTCTCTAGTCTACATCTAAAGAAATCAGGACTCACAGAAGTCAAAAAATTTTCAAAGATGTGTCAATTAGTTGCTGTGTGATATTCAAGTCAGTTTAGTATTCTTGATACTTAGTTTCAGCACCAATACACTAGAAGTAAATAAACCTCGCCTTGACATGGATGACAGAATTTGAAATGAAAAAGGTAAATGTCTAGAACAACGTTCCACAGGTAAATCCAATGTACTTCCCGTTTTTATATGAACTCTGAGCTAAGAATGGCCTTAAAAATTTTAAAGAAGAATTTCATAATATATAAAAAATCACACAATATTTAAAATTCACTCTCCCTATAAATAGTTTCATTGGAACACTACTACATTTACTCACTTACACATTGTACTTTGCTTTAGTGCCAAAAGACTTTGATAGTTACAACAGATCTATGTGGCTCACAAAGCCAAAGTATTTACTTTCTGACTATGATCTAGAAAAATGCCTGTAGGCACTCAATTATCTGCTTATACTTTTTAATATTGTTTTTAATAATAGAGACAAGTGACTTGTCTGGAGATATGTATATACTAGGAAGTGTATAAGTATATATATATACTTTAATATATATAAGGAAGTATATAAGTATAAATGGCTTATACTTCATCTAACAGGAAAATTTCTGACTAATAAAAAACTATAATGATAAGTTCCTCTGTCATTATTTCAAGTAAATATATTATATACACAGAGTCAAGTAATTAAACATTTTTTTTTGCTTTCAATGAGTTAAACCACTTAATGATATAAATACAAAGAACTACATATGATCCTTAAAGTACTCTGGAGGTGGAACTCAATTTTTCAGAACTCACTTTACTTTCTACCTTTTTATAGTAATATAATAAATATTTATCAAAGATATCCCTCTAAGATCAGGATACTGTACATCAACACTGAAAGGTTAAATTGTGCATCCAAGATGTGTAAAGAAGCTTGGACTAGTCTCAACCAGTTACTGAAGCCCTTTTCCTTTGATGATGAAGAGTTTCTCAGACACTAAGGGATTCTAGGGTAGGAACTTGAATTAATAGCATCTTCTCATGTGTGTATTCTAGAACTTCTCATGTGTGTAATACATCAATGTATTCTAGAACTTAGTTTGCTCAACAATGGAAATTTATAAATATTTAATTATTTGGGATTCTGGGACAAAATCAAACCATTTGGAACACTGATCCTTTGGGAAATATGGAGTGATGGATGTTGGGTACACATACCACAAAATGTAATTTGAGCAGGCAAACAAAACTCCTGAGAGCCAGAGATTCTACACCCACCCCCTTGTTACACAGTGCATCTCTTCCTACTCACTCATTGTTTCTTCTTCATGTTGCCTCATGACCTATTTTACAATCAATCTGTTCCCCCTGGCCTCAGTCTTTCTGGATATGTAGAGCCCCCAAAGCTATTCAAAATAAAGGCTATTTACATGACTGTTTTGAAAATGTCCCATTACTTTCCTTGCCTATGTCCTTCTTTAAAGACATTATCCTAAAACCTTTCCTCCATCAACATTTTTAGATTACTGACTCATATTGTTTTGAGCTAAATGTTGAACTCCTTCCTAAGAAGCAGAGTTAGATAAGTTGAAGAGATGATTTGGACCTAGGTCAAGAAGATCCAGATTCAAATCTGTCACTCAACTGGCTGCATGATCTTGGTCACGTTACTTAAAAATTTCATACAGCTCAATCTTAAAGTCTTCACTTTTAAAAACTAAGTAATAATATTTAACTTAAAGCACTCTTGTGAACATTCAAATAACATAGCATAGAAAATATATAGCATAGTCCCTGGCTCACAGTAGACAATCAATCAGTATTAGTTTCTTTCCTTCCTTTTACCTTCACTTCTGATTGCTTTAGGATGGGAAAAGAGCAAAAATACAACCAGAAAAAACTTCTTTATGAGTAAATAGAATATTGGGTCACCTGTTAAAGGAATTCTGCCCTCTCCCCCAAATCCCTGCAACATATGTAACACCAAAGTATAAAGCCTTGTATCTAAATTAGAAATTTACTACTTAAAGAAATGCTAACTAGATATATAATACAGTATAAAATGTACTCAAAGGGAGTTGGGAGAAGACCTGGTCTCGAGTTGGGCTCTGCTGTTCATTTTCTATACGATTTATATTCAATGGGCCTCATTTTCCTCTTCTAAAAAATTAGATAAAATCAACCATACAGGCCTCGTATGTTGATGTAACATCCTTTCACGGTTTCCATCTCTTTCCCTCTTTCCAGCTTTCCTCTCACTGCTCCTTCTCTCTAGCTGTACAAGACATAGTTCTAAAGATTAGTGAGGTTCATGAGCAAACACCCCTGAATACCTTTGTTTCTTCCATGTGGAATGTCTTTCTACCTCAAGCTCTGATTTGCCTTTCATATATTCCTCAATGGTCTCAGCACTAACCCTCTGACACAGAGTTGCTCCTTCCTTCTTTGCTCCCATAGCCATTTGTGCATAAAACATTCACATATTTCATCAGAGTTTGATGATTACACATGGAGTCTAGATTTAAAAACAAATTCTAGGGCTCATTAGCTTTTTTTTTTTTTTTCTTTTCTGGCCATGTCATGCGGTATGTGGGATCTTAGTTTCCCAATCAGGGGTGGAACCTGGCCACCTGAAGTGGAAGCAGAGTCTTAACCAGGTATCCTGATTCAGCTTTGACACTTGGATATCAAGGAGAATATCAGCACACAGATCTGTCCAAGTAAGATGGGGATATATGAGCATGATTAGTAATATTTAAAGTCATTATAATTCTTACCTTTAAAGAACTGAAGAAACAAAAACACAGATCAGTGCAGAGCAAATAACTGTATGGGGAAGATTTTGTATTGAAAATCTGTGAATAGTTAGGATGAAGAACAGAGGCCAGAAAAGGAATTTAGAAAGTGAAGGGGGGATAAAAGGCACATAGATGCTTGTTTCATATTTTTATTGAATTGGCAAAAGACTACCTGTGAAAAAAATATTTTAGCTTATTTATATGTCATAAAGATCCATTAAATGGCTCTGGGGATGGGGTTTTGTCAGAAGTACTGTTATAAGCATAGCATAGAAAGTGTTGTCTCAGGAATTCATAGGATAGGAGTAAATTTTAGAAATTATATCTTCCAAGTCCTTTCAAATGTTTGCACCTAATGTTGCACAGAATGCAGAGCTCCAGAGAATAATAGCAAGGAGAGATAAGGAAGCCTTCTTAAATGAATGGTGCAAAGAATTAGAGGAAAACAATAGACTGGGAAAGACTAGAGGTCTCTTCAAGAAAATTGGGGATATCAAGGGAGTATTTCATGCAAGAATGGGCATGGTAAAGGACAGAAACAGTAAGGACCTAACAGAAACAGAAGAGATTAAAAAGATGTGGTAAGAATACAGAGAACTATTAAAAGAAAAAAAGAAAAGAAAAGGTCTTAATAACCAGATAACAATTATGGTGTGATAACTCACATCCTGGAGTGTGAAGTCAAGTGGGCTTTAGGAAGCAATACTATGAAAAAAGTTAAGGGAGCTGATGGAATTCCAGCTGAGCTATTTAAAATATTCTAAACGATGATGCTATTAAAGTACTATACTTGATGTTTCATGTGTCAGCAAACTTGGAAAACTCAGGAGTGGCCACAGGACTGGAAAAGTCAGTTTTCATTTTAATTCCAAAGAAGGACAATGCCAAAAAATGTTCAAACTACCATACAGTTACACTCATTTCATATGCTAGTAAGGTTATGCTCAAAATCCTTCAAGCTAGTCTTCAGTAATATACGAAGCAAGAACTTCCAGATGTACAAGCTGGGTTTCAAAGAAGCAGGGGAATCAGAGATCAAGTTGCCAATCCTGGTTGGACTATGGAGATAGCAAGGAAGTTCCAGAAAAACCATCAAGTTCTGCTTCACTGACTATGTTAAAGGCTTTGTATAGATCACAACAAACTGTGGAAAATTCTTAAAGAGTTGGGAATAGCTGCCCACCTTACCTGTCTGCCAAGAAACCTGTGGATGGGTCAAGAAGCAACAATTAGCACTGGTCATGAAACAATGGACTGGTTCAAAATTGGGAAAGAAATACTTCAAGAATGTATATTGTCACCCTGCTTATTTAACTTATATGCAGAGTACATCATAAGAAATGTCAGTCTGGATGAATCACAAGCTGGAATCAAGATTTCCAGGAGAAATATTAACAATCTCAGATATGCAGATGATATTACCCTAATGGAAGAAAAAAAAAAGACAGAACTAAAGAGTCTCTTGTTGAGGGTGAAAGAGAGTGAAAAATTTGACTTGAAACTCAACATTCAAAAAACTAAGATCATGGCATCTGGTCCCATCAGTTCATGGCAAATAGATGGGAGAAGCAATGGAACCAGTGACAGACTTTATTTTCTTGTGCTCCAAAATCACTGAAGACAGTGATTGCAGCTGTGAAATTAAAAGATTCTTACTCCTTTGAAGAAAAGCTATGACAAACCTAGACAGAATATTAAAAAGTAAAAACGTCATTTTGCCAACAAAGGTCTGTATAGTCAAAACTATGATTTTTCCAATAGTCATGTATGGCTGTGAGAGTTAGTCCATAAAGCAGGCTGAGTACCAAAGAACTGATGCCTTTGAAATGTGGTGCTGAAGAAGACTCTTGAGAGTTCCCTGAATTACAAGGAAATCAAACCAGTCAACTCCAAAGGAAATCAATCCTGAATATTCATTGGAAGGACTGTTGCTGAAGCTAAAGTTCCAATATTTTGGTCACCTGATGTGAAAAGCAATTGGAGTCATAAAATGTTAGCCATGACTTTAGACAACAACAACAAATGAATTTTGCACAGAGGACAGAGGAAACCCTTCCTCACAGCATAGAGCTCTCTTTCAAGTAACAATATCTTATATTTATGGAATACTTAGTTTATTGAAAGAACTGTGCTAAGAATTTTAGAATTTTACAACAAACTTATTAGCGAGTTTAATCCTCACAACAATTCTAAGAGGCAAATATGATTCTATCCCCACTTTGTAGAAGGAAGGATAGATAGCTGAGAAAGAAAATATCTTGCATATGTCTTACCACTGAGACATGTTGAATCATTATTCAAGAATTGACAATTTGGTTTGAAATCAGCACTCTTAAACTCCATACCAGTGGGAGTCCCCAGAGGTCTTATTAAAGCACAAATTTCTGGCATTACCTAGAGCTTTAGATTCAGTCTGGGGTTGAGTTTGATAATTTGTGTCTAAGGTATTCCCTGGTAATGCAGATGCTGCTAGTTCTTAGACAATAATTTGAAACTCTGAAAACCACTGCCCCATTTTAAGCCAATATTCCATTTACTCATAAAGAACTTTTTTCTTCACTGTATTTGGTACTTTTCCCATCCCTCCTATGTGGTGATAATCATTGTAATGCAGAAGCTTCTTCGCAAAAGATAGACAACATCCAACCAGGTTTACTGGCTTCTGGAATCAACTAGTCATTTCTAGAATATGACATTCTCATCCATATAGTGGAAAGAATCATTTCCACTAAGTTCATGATTCCATGAAACATTTTTCATGGGAGAAAGTGGAATCATGAGTCCACTCCCTAAAACATTATATAAACCCCCACTAATCCAAGAACCTCAGATACTGCTAATTGTAAATATTAATATTGAAAAACATTTATTTTGCTCTGTAATTCAGAGCATGTTAAAATTTACATAAAAATTTAACATATATTATTGAACATAATCCTCACAACTGTGTGAAGCTGGGTATTTTTATTTCAATTTGCTCATGAGAAAAATGGAAGCCTGAAGGAAATAAACATTTGTAAGGCCACAGATATGACAATTGGTAGAGCTGGACTATAAAGTCAATTGGATTTCAACTCTGTGAAATCCTTGTTTGTTTGTTTGAGGACCTCATATTGTCTGATTTCCAAATCTTACATATGGGGGAAAGAGACCACAAAGTATATTGTTGAAGAACATGGGCTTTGGAGACAGATGTTGAGGGCAATTCCCACTTTCCCCATTTTCTAACTCCCAAGCTCTATAACTAACCTAGGATAAATAACTTATCTATATCTCAGTTTCCTCATCAATAACAGCACTCAGTAAGTTTACCATGTAGAATAAAGAATACATGAGTATAATAAGCGCATAGTACATGGAACACATTAAAAAATAAATCCTTTGTTAGGATTTGTGTGGTCTTGGCATGAGCTTTATGACCAGAATAACCTTATGACCCACAACAGCACTTAAAGAGTTCTTTCTGGGCCCCTTGAGGACCCTAGAAATTAATAACATAATTAGGGGCTAAAATTGGACCAGAGGGTATTTTATAAAAGACTGGAATTAGTTTCAGAGACTCTTAGGGGAAACACATTTAGAAAAGGAAGGTGTTTTCTCTTCACAGAGCTACTAGTCATCAAAATGTTTTTCTTCCTTAATCCAAGAATCCAAACTCTTTTAGTTTTATTTTTTCAGTTATAACAGGATCAGAATCTCATTCAACCCTGGGCCTGAAGCTCCAAAGGAAACTCAAGAGTCAATTAATTATTTAGAGAAGTCATATAGAGTATTATGAATGGACACATTTTAAGAAAATGATATAAAATGTGTTCATCCCATCAAGTAGAGAGATAAAAAAGGAAAAAAAAAGATGTATATGAGTTGATTTATTTAGCTCTCAGCAACTTAGGTTAAGTAATAAGGAAAAGAAGATTCTTTAAAAAAGTATTAATTATATACAGATATTGAGGACTGTCCAGTTTCTCCCTAGACTAGTAGAAAATGCCAAAGCTGTCAGACTTATAACACCTTGGGGAATCTCTAGACAGTTTGATGGACTTCCTGAATTATTTTATAATTACATTGCTTGTTTCCAAGTTTCAATGATTCACTTGCAAAAGAAATTTCTCTTCACATTAAAAAAAATATGTTCATGAGCTGAGAAAACAGGATTCCAAGAATGCCTTAAATTCAGGGGTTATTTACAAGAAAAATTCTGTGAGTGCTAGTGCAATTTGATTGAGTATTATTCTAATCCTAAATTAGATATCCAATGGAATATCTTTCTAATCTTTCAGAAGACAATCATGAAAC
This sequence comes from Antilocapra americana, assembly GCA_007570785.1. NCBI lineage: Eukaryota > Metazoa > Chordata > Mammalia > Artiodactyla > Antilocapridae > Antilocapra > Antilocapra americana. The sequence continues at coordinate 12,475,911 of ML664161.1, read as the reverse complement.
TAAATTTAATTAAGATAATTTATAGAGCAGATAAAACATAGTAAGCATATTGCATAGGATATTTCATAGCATTTCGGTAGAATACTATCCTCTTCTAGTTATGAGAAATGCCTCATACCCAATTATATTTTGTGTTATTTTCTTTTCTCCAGTGTACTCCTTTTTAGATTAAAATTCACAATCTAAAGATCTACTCTTCCTACCCATAACAATATATTCTTCTGGAGATTTTTCTTTTTCACGTGCTGACAATTTAATTTGCAATATGTACTTTGCTAGTAAGAGAGCTTCTTAAAGTACTTGAAATAGAAAGAATTGCTGCTTTTTTTTTTTTTTTTCTTTTCTTTTCTTCTTAGATTCATCCTTTGACCACTGAGAAATTTTAGCTTTTAGAAGTTTGGGGTTTTACAGTTAGTAACATTTTTATAACTTTTATCAGGATCTTTCATGGAATAGATGACAAATTCTATTATGTATCTTGCAGTGAACTATAATTGAAATTCAAAGGCCACATTTACTTGATATGTTTAATGTAGTACTTTTAGTCAAGTAATAGACTTTCCCAGTGGCTCAGACGGTAAAGCGACTGTCTACAATGCGGGAGACTGGGAATCAATCCTTGTGTGTGGAAGATCTCCTGTAGAAGGAAATGGCAACCCACTCTAGTATTCTTGCCTGGAAAATCCCATGGACAGAAGAGCCTGGTAAGCTACAGTCCATGCGGTCACAAAGAGTCAGACATGACTGAGCGACTTCACTTTCACTTTAGTCAAGTATTTTTTGTTATTCTGTATCTTTGTGGGTAGTGATTATGTTTTTATGTTTTTCCTGTCTTTCATGAGGCCTAGTAAACTTTCAGCATAATAAATCCTCTGTAAAGCTTTTTTTTTTTATAAATCCTCTGTAAAGCTACCCTGTGGCAGAGAGGAGCTACCCCGAGGCTGACATCAGGGGCAGTGGCCGAGAGGAGCAAGGAGTATCCAAAGAGCTGTGGCTGTGAAGCGCAGGAAGGCCAAATGGAGCTACTCCACATTCTAGGTCAGGAGGGGGAACCATGAGGAGAGACTTCTCGTTCAAGGCAAGGAGCAGTGGCTGCGCTTTGCTGGAACAGCGTGAAGTGATATTCCACATCCAAGGTAAGAGAAACCCAAGCAAGAGGGTAGGTGTTGCTAAAGGGCAAGAGGGAAGACATACTGAAACCATAATCATAGAAAACTAGCCAATCTGATCACATGGACCACAGCCTTGTTTAACTCAATGAAACTAAGCCATGCCGTGTAGGGCCACCCAGGATGGAAGGGTCATGGTGGAGAGGTCTGACAGAATGTGGTCCACTGAAGAAGGGAATGGCAAATCACTTCAGTATTCACCACTTCAATATTCTTGACTTGAGAACGCCATGAACAGTATGAAAAGGCAAAAAAACAGGACACTAAAAGATGAACCCCCCAGGTGGGTAGATGCCCAATATGCTACTGGAGATCAGTGGAGAAATAACTCCAGAAAGAATGAAGGCACGGAGCCAAAGCAAAAACGATGTCCAGCTGTGGATGTGACTAGTTACAGAACCAAGGTCGGATGTGGAAAGATCAATATTGTATAGGAACCTGGAATGTTAGGTCCATGAATCAAGGCATATTGGAACTGGTCAAACAGGAGATGGCAAGAGTGAACATAGACATTCTAGGAATCAGCGAATTAAGATGGACTGGAATGGGTGAATTTAACTCAGATGACCATTGTATCTACTACTGTGGGCAGGAATCCCTTAGAAGAAATGGAGTAGCCATCATAGTCAACAAAAGTGTCTGAAATACAGTACTTGGATGCAATCTCAAAAAGGACAGGATGATCTCTGTTGGTTTCCAAGGCAAACCATTCAATATCACGGTAATCCAAGTCTATGCCCCAAACAGTAATGCTGAAGAAGCTGAAGTTGAACGGTTCTATGAAGACCTACAAGACCTTTTGGAACACCCAAAAAAGATGTCCTGTTCATTATAGGAGACTGAAATGCAAAAGTAGAAGTTGAGGAAACACCTGGAATAATAGGTAAATTTGGCCTTGGAGTACAGAATGAAGCAGATAGAGTTTTGCCAGGAGAACACACTGGTCAGAGCAAACACCCTCTTCCAACAACACAAGAGAAGACTCTACACATGGACATCACCAGATGGTCAACATTGAAATCAGATTGATTGTATTCTTTGCAGCCAAAGATGGAGAACCGCTATACAGTCAGCAAAAACAAGACTGGGAGCTGACTGTGGCTCAGATCATCAACTCCTTATTGCCAAATTCAGACTTAAATTGAAGAAAGTAGGGAAAACCACTAGACCATTCAGGTATGACCTAAATAAAATCCCTTATGATTATACAGTGGAAGTGAGAAACTGATTTAAGGGACTAGATCTGATAGAGTGCCTGATGAACTATGGACAGAGGTTTGTGACATTGTACAGGAGACAGGGATCAAAACCATCCTCAAGAAAAAGAAATGCACAAAAGCAAAATGGCTGTCTGAGGAGGCCTTACAAATAGCTGTGAAAAGAAGAGAAGCCAAAAGCAAAGGAGAAAAGGAATATTCCCATTTGAATGCAGAGATTCAAAGAATAGCAAGGAGAGATAAGAAGTCTTCCTCAGCCATCAATGCAAAGAAATAGAGGAAAACAACATAATGGGAAAGACTATAAATCTCTTCAAGAAAATTAGAGATACCAAGGGAACATTTCATGCAAAGATGGGCTCAATAAAGGACAGAAATGGGATGGACCTAACAGAAGTAGATTTTAAGAAGACGTGGCAAGAATACATGGAAGAACTGTACAAAAAAGATATTTATGACTCAGATAATCACGATGGTGTGATCACTCACCTAGAGCCAGACATCCTGGAATGTGAAGCACATCCTGTGTGCTTTCAAGTGGGCCTTAGAAAGCATCACTACAAACAAAGCTAGTGGAGGTGATGGGATTCCAGTTGAGCTATTTCAAATCCTAGAAGATGATGCAGTGGAAGTGCTGAACTCAATATGCCAGCAAATTTGGAAAACTCAGCAGTGGCCACATACCAGAAAAGGTCAGTTTTCATGCCTATCCCAAAGAAAGGCAATGCCAAAGAATGCTCAAACTACTGCACAATTGAACTCATCTCACACGCTAGTAAAGTAATGCTCAAAATATTCCAAGCCAGGCTTTAGCAATACATGAGCCATGAACTTCCTGATGTTGTAGAAAAGGCAGAGGATCCAGAGATCAAATTGCCAACATCCGATGGATTATCAAAAAAGCAAGAGAGTTCCAGAAAAATGCCTATTTCTGCTTTATTGACTATGCCAAAGCCTTGAGTTTATGGATAACAACAAGCTGTGGGAAATTCTTCAAGCGATGGAAATACCAGACTACCTGACCTGCCTCTTGAGAAATTTGTATGCAGGTCAAGAAGCAACAGTTAGAAATGCACATGGAGCAACAGACTGGTTCCAAATCGGGAAAGGAGTACATCAAGGCTGTAAATTGTCACCCTGCTTATTTAACTTATATGCAGGGTACATCATGAGAAACGCTGAGCTGGAGCAAGCACAAACTGGAATCAAGATTTCTGGGAGAAATATCAATAACCTAAGTTATGCAATGACATCACCCTTCTGGCAGAAAGTGAAGAAGAACTAAAAAGCCTCTTGATGAAAGTGAAAGAGGAGAGTGAAAAAGTTGGCTTAAAGCTCAACATTCAGAAAACTAAGATCACGGCATCTGGTCCTTCACTTCATGGCAAATAGATGGGTAAACAGTGGCAGACTTTATTTTTTTGGCGCTCCAAAATCACTGCAGATGGTGATTGCAGCTATGAAATCAAAAGACACCTACTCCTTGGAAGGAAAGTTGTGACCAACCTTAATAGCATATTGAAAAGCAGTGGCATTAATTTGTCAACAAAGGTCCATCTAGTCAAGGCTATGGTTTTTCCAGTAGTCAGGTATGGATGTGAGAATTGGACAGTGAAGAAAGCTGAGTGCCAAAGAATTGATGCTTTTGAACTGTGGTGTTGCAAAGAACTGACTCATTGGAAAAGACCCTGGTGCTGGGAAAAGACTGAAGGCGGGAGAAGAAGGGGACGACAGGATGAGTTGGTTGGATGCTATCACCGACTCGATGGACATGGTTTTGGGTGGACTCCAGGAGTTGGTGAAGGACAAGGAGGCCTGGCTTGCTGCAATTCATGGGGTCGCAAAGAGTCGGACATGACTGAATGACTGAACTTAAAGATATTTTTATTGAGCAATTTGGCAACAAAATAAAATCAGCACACTTAAGCTACTTTTCAAGAAACACTAACATTAACTCTTTCTTCCAAATTTTTTACTGAGGACTTCATGTAACAATATGTGAGTGAGTGAGTGTGTGCTCAGTTGATCTGACCCTTTGCAAGCCTGTGGACTCTGTCCATGGGACTTCCCAGGCAAGAATACCAGAGTGGGTTGCCTTTCCTTCTCCAGGGGATCTTCCTGATCCACAGATCAAATCCGTGTCTCTAGCATCTCCTTCCCCCATTGGCAGAAGGATTCTTTACCACTATCACCACCTGGGAAGCCCCAGATGATATATGGGATTGTTACAGATTGTCATTTGTGAATAACAGCATCTTTTGTGCTTTGTGACCTGCAGATAAAGAACATCAAATCTTTGACACCAGACCTCTATAAAGTATTGCTAGAACATAATTACAAGATTAGTTTTGTATTTCTGTTTTTTAGTGCCATTTTATAAGACCATTTATTATCTTGTTAAATGTTAGAACTAGCATATTTGACATATTCATAATTTATTTTCTCAAGGAAAAGAACCTCGGAGAAAACTGTAAATAACTATTGGAGATTTGGAGGGTCTAATAAATTTAGCTGAATACATTAACTCTTACCAGTTAAAGTCCATTATTCAGGAAATTGAAATTTGGATTAATTAGTGTGGTGTTCACTTAGTTTTTAAAAACAGAAGCATATAATAAAATCGAAGAACATACAATTTACAAACAAAAAGAGAATTTTAATATATAGTTAATATTACCTAAATGTAGATGTTCATTCAATTATAATAATCCTATCACATTAAGTATATTTATGGAAATTTGAAATGCAAATAGAAAAACTACCATAAAAATTGGACTTCAAAGACAATTTTTGTTTCTTTTTCTGAATTTTTCTACAAGTCATGATATTAACATTGTAATTGTTCCTAATAGGGTTCCACTGATGTTGGCTTCTGCTGCTGTTTCTTTCTGCTTGATACACCTAATACAGTAGAATCATAGTGAATTAGCCAATTGCAGTTTTTCCTAAGTCTACAAGCACAATTTTTCAATGGAGTACATGGTATTTCTGGTAAACAAATATGTGAAATCATCTGCTGATTACAGGCACACAAAGGATAGTAGAGACATGTCTGTAATGAGAGGGTGAATATATATATAATGGCTGGGCTATATATAAAACAGAACACCAATCCGCAATCTGCAACAACTAGATAGATGTCAACCCACAAGTTCTATAACACACAACCTCAGAACAGCCAAAGTTTACCAAAACACAGATTCTCTAATTTTCGCCCCCATTTCCAACACAGAACCTATCAGAAAAATTCAAATATTCTTCACCCACCTGTTTAGGACACCCTGCTTCTATCTAGGCTTTCTGCAATTTCCCGTGCTTACAGCTTCCAATTAGAGTATTAGGCTTCTCTTTTCCCCACTACAGAACTTTGCTACTCTTTTGTCTGCCTTAGAGCACCTGCCAAAGACAAGGGATGAAGTTTCATTCCTTTGCTCTAGTAAGCTCTGAACAAATATCTTTACTCATTCTCATTTGAGTGGTCTTCACTTATTTCCACAGTAGTAATCTTCCATGATCCACACTTCTTAGTCGGAGCACCCAAAAGCCCTCAGGATGGCTCCTCTTATATGCTCCTTTTTGCCTTTCCACCACAACAAGCAAGACAGTATTGCATGTTCAAAGCTATAGCCAACACCACGGATTAAGACTCAACAACTACTCCACTGCTCTTACATATTTTTCAAGATGAATATGTATTTCATATTTTAAAAAAAGAACACTTATCAGCCAACATTGTTCCATCACTATGTTGTGTCCTACTCTTTGTGACCCCATGGACTGCAGCATGCCAGGCTTTCCTGTCCTTCACTGTCTCCCAGAATTTGCTCAGATGCATGTCCATTGAGTCAGCCTCTGTCATTAATTAAATACAAATAAGAATGAGTTAGGAAGAATGATGAAACACAAACTAGAACTTACTTTATAATGTCTTCCACCAAGAAGTCAGGAAAATGGATGAGATTTTTTTTAAGGTCCCTCTAAATCCCTATGATTCCTTACATTTTCTTAATACTTCCATTTAGCCTCCCATAAGCAACTTTAGGTAGTAAAGTTTCTGACTTTTAAAATGTCATATTGCAAAGCTCATATTCATTGTAAAGAGAAGCAAGATCTTAAATACTTATCTGATTCTTCTCTGAGTTTTAGAACAGCTAGCTACCTTTGTTAGAACAACTTTGGTGATTCTTTTTCTAAAGGAAAATCAGTCTTTAAATTTTCTAGATTTTTCCTCTGAAAACGTAAGATTTTATGATCTTAAATCTCATTCATGGAAGTTTCCTGACCTTTTTCTGAATTAATCTTCTACTGGCCAGATAGCAATATTTACCTTTCTTAAATTTATTTCAATCAACTAACTACCTCAGTTGAAGCCAAGGGAAAACTTATTAGTTAGCATTTAAAAAAAAAAAGTCTTATTTTTAGACACAACTAACATGTTTGAGTAAACATAATCCAATCTATAATATTTATAATGAACCAAAGCCTTCACAGACACTATCATTTATGCTCTCAAGATAATACTATAGTACACAATGTTGATTACAAATATAATCAATCCATTTCTGGAAAACTTCAATGATAGATTTTATCTTTAGAAGCAAAATCCCAAAATGCAACTTGGAAATCATAAAAGTTTACTATCTATGGTATTCTAACTGGACTACAGAAAAGCACTATTCTGCTAAATCTTTGAATCTCCTGTCCTCTGAAATTACAAGTACACATTGTATTTATCAATTATTTAAAAGGATCAATTACAATAATGACTATGCTGGGAAAAATCCTATGATAGGCACCACAGGATATAAAAATATCGAATTGTCATTCGGTGGCACTCAATGAACATACGGATATGTACATGTGTATGTGTGTGTCTGTGTGTTTATCATAGCTCTGTGCTTAATTTAGCTAATTCCAGAAAGGGCAAAGAATATGTATTAAATAAATACTTGTTGAATAAAAATGATTTGTGAAAGATCAAAGTTTAAGAGTATTAATCTCCTGGCAAATAATTATAGTATGTGTATTTATACCCTCTCAAGTAGATATGGAGGACAGAGCCTTAAGGGGCAAGAGCAGCTTACAGGCTCTCAATGGGAGATTACAGCTACACTCTCGAATAAAGAGCTAATGTCCTACATTACTCCTGGAGAAAGATAAAAGTTAGTGAATGTATCTCATGTATATTAGCACACCAAAGAACTCCAGTATTCTTTCCTGGGAAATCCCATGGACAGAGAACCCTGGCAGGCTCCAGTTTATGGGATGGCAAACAGCCAGACACAACTGAACAACTACACAACTAGCACACCTAAGGCATAGAACTACTCAAGAAAACTACTTTGACTCCCTTTTTGCCTGTTATCTATAAGGTTATTAAAAATAAAAAAAAACGCAGGGACTCGATTCAGAACAATTATATGTATATACACATACACACACATATATGCATGCATGCAAGTATATGGATGTATACATAAACACACATATTTCTTTACGTGAAAGAAGAATATGTGGGCCCTCCGGTTAATCTCTAAGTCATGTCCGACTCTTGTGACCCCAGGGACTGTAGCCCACCAGGTTTCTCTGTCCATGTGATTATCCAGGTAAGAATACTGGAGTGTGTAGTCATTTCCTTCTCCAGAGGATCTTCCTGACCCAGGGATCGAACCCAGGTTTCCTGCATTGCAGACAGATTCTTTGCTGACTGAGCTACCAGGTAAGTCTTTATTTCCTGAATTTGTAACTAGTGTATTCAGATCAGACCCTTCTAGCAAGAATTTGCACAGCTGGAGCTTGGGCATTTTGCCACAATATTTCTTTCTTGAAACGATCCTGCTCTTTAGCCATACAATTTAACAATAAAAACAAAATTTGAAAATGTGAAAGACGTTTATATTTGGGGGAGATTTTACAGAACATTTTTCTACAGAATCATTTTGGGTTGAGAAACCAGAAACTTTAGATTCTAACAATTCAAAGTTTGAGCATCATGAGCTGTTGTATATTTCTGAATTGCTCATTTTGTGTGTATTTAGTACTTTTTTTAAACATTTTTTGTAGTATTATATATACATATTTCAAGTAATATTTGAATTGATGAAAATATACTGCTCTAAGATCTTTGAGGCCAAATATTATTGACCAAATGCTCTATTCTCATGGAGATTATGGAACTAAAGGATTACACATTCATGTGAATAAATGGTTATGTCTATCTCTTAAGCAACTGCCATGGAACTCATGGAAGTAACTCATGGAAAATGCCGCCAAATATTTCCAAAGTCCACATATTTTAATTTTTAATGAATTTGTCTAAATAAATGATATCAGAAAAGTTGTCTTGATTTTACTCTTAAAGGATGTATAACTCATATTCCTGTTTTCAGGCACTTGGTCATCAGAACCACTAGAATCATCAGAATCAATATTTTTACATTCTACTTTCATAGATTCTTTCTTGATGCGTATATATATACACATACATATATATATATATATATATACATATATATATATATTATATACATATAATTCTGCCTTTCCCCCACCCCTGCATGGGTGAGATTTTCTGTTCTTTTTTAAATTCAGTTGAGAACTTAGCTTGGAGACAGTTATGATTTACAGGATTATGAGATTAAAATGGTGGCTAGGTTAGTTTTGGAGTCAAATTTTACTTTCGATACCAGAGTTAGCCCACAACTCAGAGTCAATTTCTACATCTGAATAACAAAAAGAACAATACATCTTCACATGCAATTTTTTGCCCAACTTTAACACCAGCACACTGTAACCAGTTGTTTAGCAGAAAGTGGCTAGTAAGCCCTGTCTGTAAAACACACATTTTGTGAAAATAGGATCCTCTATATCCTTCTCCAAGATATGGGAGGAATCACATCTGTGAGCATTCTGCTGCTCCTATGATCCAGCTGTGCAAGCTCAAGAAGGCATAAACTACAGAGACCTAGTTTGAACCTCCTCATAATATCTAAATTCTGTAGCACCTGTGGTGCTAGTGTGGTCTTAAGACTGATTGATGTATCCCAAATGCTCCTGGGCAGGATAGAATCCATGAATGAGATCAGTAGACAACCTCCTTAAAAGAATATCTCAAATTCATCATTTAGCCCTAGCCAACATACTTTTCCAATTTGACCCCCCCTCCTATTTTTTCCCCTTTATATCCATTACAATCTAGTGAAACTACCCATTTGTGTGGTCCACAAACCCATCCTGCGTATCCACATCTCTGGGCTTTGCTAACTCTCTTTCCTTTACCTGGAGTGCCAATTACCTTAATTATTCCCGAAATCTTTTCTCTCAAGACCCATCACTTCCAAATCATCCCCCAACCTGGGGTGAGAGGAAGACTTCCTGCCCTGAATTCTCATTTATTTATACTTTCTTTGTAACACTGATTCATTTCTCACTCTATTACAGTTTTGTATGTATGTCTCAGCTCCCTGCAAGGAAACACACCTCTGCATAGCTTCTAACAATACATCCTGTATATGCTAGAAACTCAGTAAGACCTATTACATAAATGTTAATATATGTCACTGAGAATACTGGATCAGAGTAGTTTTTTGAGAATTTGGGGATTAACCTGAATATTTCTTACTCTTTCTATAAAAACTAATTGCTAAACTAGAAAATGTTCCAACATTCTTTTCAGAGGCAGACCTACAAAGATCAAGATCAGGTAATAACGTGACTAATGCCATTTATTTTCTATTTTTGCAAACCTAGGGTGGTGGTCAGTTATTAGCCTGATCCTTTTTTTTTTTCAAATTTTTTTAAAGTAGACCGTTATATTACCATTTTAACTTCCACAGGGACCACTGGGCTATTATGACCAATAAAATGTATCAGCCTCTATGGAGTACTAAATATTATTATGTTAAATGATTATAAATTTGAGACATATATCATTGTTTATTACTCAAAGGGTATTGTAAAATTATCTCCCACACATTTAAATCTGTTTTGGGAACTATCGTAGTATTCATTTTTGAAAATTATTTTATCGATTTTTTTCAGAGCTATTGCTGAAAAGATGGCATCTGCTCATTAGAGTAGCTTTGATACTGAAAAAAAAAATAGCACTAATTGTACCTGCACAGATTAAGGAGGGTAATAACTGTGCCTACAGAAGCGAGGCATATGTCCCTAGACTAAAAATGCAGTGCATTTTTTTCAGCAAGGATTCTTTTAAACATCACTATGAAAATAACAACAGATGCTGGAAAGTAAACTTCAACAACAAAATTGCAACGTGGAGTCTACAATTTGAGAGTATTTTGATGGAAGAAGTAGGAAAACAGAAAAATTCCTATTCAAAATCTGAAGCAATCTTGTTGGAAACTATGATTTATGCATAATTGAAAAAAAAGCACTCTAGATAAAATTGTAAGTGTGCATTGTACAAAAATGCCCAATTATTCTAGACTGGATTTTTTTTTTTAAGGCATCTATATGGATCTCACCATGTCAAATTAGGCAATGTAAACACGGCAAGCTCCTGAAAGTCTAAGGGCAGTGAAGTCGAAAATGCTCATTAAAAACAGAGTTCTGAATCTAATTTTATGTTTACCAATGACATTGTTGAAAGGCCCCCAAAATCTTCACTGCCATAATACTAGGAAAGACCTATCATTGGATTAAATGATTTATTTATCTGAATTCTTGTTTCCATATCATAAAAATCTGATAGATGAGAAAGGAGATTGAAGAGGACTAAATTCATTTATTGATTAATGACAAAGGACAAAGGACTCAAAGATGAACAAACAAACAAAAGCCCCTAAAGTCAAGATATCACTTTCTGTTTTAAATAGGGACATTTTACAGAGCTATCTTAAAGGTTGTTACCCCTCCCTCTGCAACGTTAATTCCTTCCATATCTCTAGAAAGCCACTATAGCATACAAAATACATATGCCAAGACAAAGTGTATAGTATTGGAATTCCCGAAGAATTAATTTACTATGAATATCCTAAAATGCACTAAACCTCATTTTCCAAGAGAACAATAATAACAAATCACTACAGTCTGTATACCATATTCTTCTACTACTTTTCAGAAATATGTTCACACCAAGAATTTGTTACTGCTCTCAAGAACATGTCTTGTATATACACCATTTTAAATTTTATGATTTATTTATGAGTCCCTTTTTGACTTCTTAGACATACTTTCATTGTTGGAAGTAAAATACTTTCTCTATTAAAAAAAGAAACTGATATTTTTTTGAATGAAGAATTAAATACACTGTTCAAGTGGATTAACTTGTAGCTTTACATTGGGTTATATTTGCTATGTCTAATGGAACAAGTGAAAATTTATAGAATATGAACTAAGAGCTTTATTATTTATTCATGGCAGATTTATTTGAATTTATTTTTTTTGACTTATGAAAAGAAATTCTAGACATATTTCTTACAAGTTTTTTTATTCCTACAAATCCCTATATTATACATATTTCTCCACATTAATGTTTTTATATGTCTTATATTTGCTATTATGGCATCAGTTATTTCTCCTTAAAAGCAGAATAACCTGATTAAAATATTGGTTTTTACAACACAGATATTAAATAAGTGATATCATTATAGCTTCATAAAATTGATGAAATTTCTGAAAAACTTTATGTCAGAGGCAGAAGATTAAATTCTATAAGATGATACAGAGAAAACTGATAATCTGTGTAATATTCCTTTTTAGTGAAGGTAATAAATCATATCAATTTGTTGGCTTAAGAATACAAATACAGGAATTTCAAAAGGGAGGGGATATATGAATACCTATGGCTGATTCATGTTGAGGTTTGACAGAAAACAACAAAATTCTATAAAGCAATTATCCTTCAAAATTTAACTAATTAATTTAAAAAGAACACAAATAGATATAATATGTAATTCAGCATAGGACTTATTCATAAAATTATCATAGTTTGCTACATCCAATATTTATTTTAGTTGGACAATAAACCTAATTTTATAATCTATTTTACTTTTTTCTTAAAAGATAAGCACACTAAAGTAAACTTGGAAAATGCAGAGAAGGCAAAAGGGGAAAAAAAAGCAAAAAAAGAGCATTACAGTTTCCCCCACAACCGTCACCTTAAATCTACCTCAGATTCTTTATTCAATAGTTATAAGTATGTTTTGTTTATTATACTGTCTATATTTCAATTTTAACTTTTATTTACCTTTATATATTTACAATTTTATTAGAAAAGATGTTCAATTCAATGAACTTTAAATAACAGCATTTTGAAGTTCATTATGGAAAGGAAAAACATAATTAAGTACCCAGAATTAATTGCCAATAACCATCATTTTTCCTCTTCTATTTTTTCCTAATCAATTGATTAAATAACTCTAAGTCTTGGGGAATGACAGCATGCATTGTATATACTAATTTAACATCTGGCTTTGATTTAACATTCTTAATAGTTTCCCTTTGTTTACCATTCCATGTCCATTCATTCCTAACTTTAATTTCATCTTTTTGCATTATACATATAAAATAACCTTTTATTATTTCTAGGGATATGTAGAGAATACCTTTTTGTTTTCAGTTCTTAATTTGGTATTAAGTATAGAAAATCTTGAAGCATGCAATAAAAATGATGCAGTGACTATGCTTGCCAAGGGCATGTTACTTTGTTAACTTGATTTCAAAATTTATAGGTTATCTGTGTCCTATTTTTTAAAATACGAAACTCTAAGAGGCTGCTTTGTTTAGGGGTTCAGTGTCACTGTTTATTTTCCTTTAGTAATCCAATATAATGCTATGTAAGTATGACAATGATTTGGATACTTTTTTTGAAAAGGTGTATTTTGAAATTTTGAAAATATTTTTCCAGGATTGCCTCTGTTTACTACTCCTTTAAAATGTGCCTACTGTTCAATATCAAGAATTTATCCCTCATCCTCTATATTGAATCCTACAAGGCAATATCAAATCATTTTAAAATTATTTCTCCCTTTCTTTTTAAAATATGAATGTCTGTTGATGTCACCAGCAAAGATAGAGTATAATCTGGTGACAAATTAGATAAATTTAGATTACAATTTTATTCCTTGAAAAGGAAAGTCCTCAAAAGTTTTTTGTGAAAAAAAATTATTTCACTTTGCTAAGTATGTTTCTTTATTATTTTATTTCAGATTTTGCTGTGTGTTTGATTGTTTTCTATCATTGCTACTTTTCTGTGATTTCTTAAACTCGAAGTGAGAGTTGCTCAGTTTTGTCTGACTCTTTGCAGCCCCATAGACTGTAGTCGAAGGAATTCTCCAGGCCAGAGTACTGGAGTGGGTAACCTTTCCCTTCTCCAGGGGATCTTCCCAACCCAGGGATCAAACCCAGGTTTCCCACATTGCAGGCAGATTCTTTACAAGCTGAGCCTCAAGGGAAGCCTGAGAATACTAGAGTGAGTAGATTATCCCTTCTTCAGCAGATCCTCCCGACCCAGGAACCATATCAGAACTATTATTTTAGTTTCCTGTAGGTATCAAACTATACAATTAGGAAAGGAATGTAAATTAGTAACATTAAAATTGATAAACAAGAAGAAAATAGAGAATAAAATAAGGTTTTAAATTGGAAAACATAGTATCAATTAAAAATTCTATAAAAGATAAAAATCTCAGTAACACCTTTAGTTATTAAATTAATACTTTCATATGATATGAAGTGCTCTCTCTCTCTCTCT